>VDFB02271358.1:1044876264-1045260229 GCA_007258455.2 Sequoia sempervirens | reverse complement strand
GAAGAGGACATTGAGGTTGTCAACAAATGGTATGTAATAGAAACATAATATCAAGAGTTGGATGAAGAGCTACCCTAGTAGCCCAAGGCTATAGGTGAAAAGGTTGATCATGAAGGACACCCCTCTGAGGAGAGATCTGACACTGATGCGTTTGTGGAGATACTTGAAGAACCTCCACTAATTGGCCAAGATAAGGGCCTAGTCCAGGAAGAAGAAATACCTCTAGAAAAGGAGGAGAAAAAGGAAAAAGATAAAGAAGAAGAGGATGTGCTAGGAAAGGGCCTCGAGCTTGAGCACCATGTTCAGATCAAGCATGAAGAAGAGAAGGAACCCCAGAAAGAAAGCATTACTGAGGAGAACATAGCTTCTATTGAGCCAAATAGGGGGAAGACTATACAAATAGAAGGCTCAGATGAAGAAGAAAATAATGATCAATAGGCTCCTGCAAATGAAGGGGAGCAACCTCAGAATGAACAAAGAGAGGAAGGTGATCATGAATCACCCAAGGAACAAACCAAGGTGCCTAACTGGCTGGAGTGGCAATTGCAAAAGAAAACTCCTATGGCCATTGACCCAAAAGCTAGACTTGAAGAAATACTAGCTAGGACACAAACAAAGACAACAAAAGAGAAGCCCAGGATCCATTCTCATATCATGGTGGACACCTCTAGATCCAGAACAGTACAAGTTTCCACCCATGTGATCGACAAAGATATGGGCGCCATGCAAGGTCAAGGCTACAACATATCAATGATCAATCTAGGTCTAATGACCCATGAGCAAAAGATAGATGAATTTCAGGGGTTCGTGGCCACCATTGTGCAAAAAATGAATAAGGACCAGTCCACAAAGGAAGAACTAAAAGCATAGGTAGCGGATCTTACCACTTACATTCAACAGTGGATGTCCATGGAAGAAGATGACCCTATGCCATCATCCATGCCCTCTCTCCTCTCCCAGGATGAGTTGAATAGAATGGAAAAGATGAAGAAATGGACCAAGTCCACAGCGGACTGGTTCAATAGGGTGGTATACAATGGTGACATGGGTATCTGCCACACTGCTCGAGCATTTAACAAGTTCCAAGGGTTGCAAAAGGAGGTAGAGGAAATGATAAAGACGTGCAATAGGTTCTCTGAGTTGTATAGGATCATGTATCCTAAGCTTGAGAGCATCCTCAAACTTCCCTGGACAATATGGGAAAAGGAGCTGGAGCTCTTAAAGGACGATCATTGTTTAGTGGAAACATGGAAAATGGACCTAGATTACAAGAAGGATGTTCTAGAGAAGGCTTTGCATGAGCTGGAGCTCGACCTTGAATGGGTCACATAACTCCAGGTTAAAAATGAAGATTATTTGAAAATGATGACGGATTATGAGATGCCACTTTGGAGTTAGATCTAAAGAAGTAAAGCCTTTCTTCCACAAGAAGATGGAGTAGGGAGCTACAGATACACTATCACTAGAATTTATGGACTTTACTGCAAGGGCTTTCATGCAATCTGAACAAGTCACCAAGGCAACCCCAAAGTGCATGAAGAGTTGGGAGCAGGTTACCGAGAGACTTAAGAAGATATCCTTCCAGATCCTTCAATTCGATATCATGGTATGGGACAAGCTCTAGGCTTTGATCAAGAAATTTTTGGAGTATGCTACTCTCCAAAAGAATGCAGGAAAACCAGTCATAGATGATGAATATTTGACAATTTAGTTACAAAGATGGAAGTGACTAAAAGACCAAAATGCTAAAATTCCATGGTCACTAAATGATAAAATAGGGAAAAGAAAAAGATGTATTTTATATTTTCATATATTTGGGCGTAGGTGAAACCCTACTATAAAATGAATCTGAGCCATACAATGAAATTCAATCTTGTCCATTCATTTTTCTTTTGGAAAACTATAAATAAGGGTCTCCTCTCATTTTCAAAGAGAGAGTTGGGTTGTTGTGTAAAGGCATGCTACAAAAATTTAATGAGAATATCATTGTTTTGATGGATTCTTGTGTTTTCTTCACATGTGTGCATGATTCATTCTCCCAATCTTGAATTTTATCTTTGTTGTTCTAATTTTAAGTTGCTTTATTTTTTAGTTTATGCTGCACTTTAATGGTGAAGAATGCTATGGTGTTGATATCTTCCTTGCTCATACTTTTTGTTGTGTATTGATGATAAACAACTATGTAAAGTTAGTCTGAGCATAGTTTTATTGCTGCACTTAAGTTCATCTATTGTTCATTATTTAATGGTGAATGGATGGTTGAAAATTTGTAGACCTTAGAAGATTGCACTTGTTTCATGAGACTGTAGGCTGCCCTTGGTTAAGTGGAACTAAGTTTTAGGAAGGTTGTCCACTGTAGCATTCTCCATTGTTACTATTCAACATTAGTTGTAGGTTTAGGAAACTTCTTATCCCTTTTCTCTTTTGATCTTTCTTTGAAATTGAAGTCAAATCAAAGTTCCAGCATCACCTCAAAGCCAAATTTGATGAGTAAAGAGGAGTTTTAGAATGTTTTCCTCAACTTGCAGGAGATATTTTCATTTACAGAACTTACAAAACTCCCTTGGAAAGGCCCAATTCCCTCCAAGCCTAGTAACCATAATTCCCTTTATGATTACCAGCAAATCACATCAACTAATTGAAATATTCCAAGAATTGTCATGACATGACACCTGAGAGACCTTGGGGTTATTTCTAAAACTTAGTTGCAAAAATTACCTTTCAAGAGAGGTAGCATACTTGTGTGCTTCTTGTGTTGAGAAAGTGCTAAAACACCCATCAATAGAACTTGCGCTAGAAGGATGGACACCAAGCTAAGCTGGATCAAATTGGGTCCTTCTCTCCTCAAAGGTTTCACAAAGTGCTAAGATCTACTCTGGACAAGGGAGAATTCCAAGAGCTAAAACCTCCCACCAAGGCTAAGAGATCCAAAAAGGGAGAAACATTAGTTTCAGCCCCTCCATCCCCTTCATCTTCGTCATCTCCTTCCATCCATCCGCCTCATTCCTCCCCTTCACTTCCAACAACACCTTCTTTTCATCCATTCCAAACTGCCTTTTCACCCTCCACCTCCCACAACCAAGGTGTTGTCCTAGCCCCTGTGCTTCATTTCTAGGGCACTACCCCAACTGCTATCCCATTGTAGCCTCAAGTTACTGTAGCACAACAAGTGCAACCTTCACTTCCCACAATGGCTTGGTTGGGTAACAATCCATCTCCATTATCCTTTAATGATTATCATGACATGCTAAAGAACCTAGAAGGCTTTTGCACTAAGTTCCACCCATGTGATCCACAAAGGACAACATAAGAGCACATAAAGATCTTCCAAACAACCTTGAAGGATATGTAGATAGAACATGAAGACGTAGCTTGTAGGCTCTTTCCCTACTCATTGGGAGAGGAGACCTTCTATTGGTACATCCATCAGCCAACTAGATCTATCACCACTTGGGATCAAATGAAGGACACATTTCTATAGAAGTTCAAACTTCATATCAGCCCCTTCGAGTTATACCAGTAGTTCATGTCCATCAAGAGTGAAGTCAATGAGCCCATTAGCTCTTTCAATGACCAATTCCATAGAGCTTACATGAAGTTGCAACTGTCCTATGTGGTTGATGACACCTTAGCTAGGCTGGTCTATTGCATAGCCTTGGATAATCTAACATCTGCATTAGTGAAAAGGATGCATCCGCCACCTGTCGGGCTGGTGGATGCATATGTAGAAGCAGTTACAACAAGTATGAACTTGGGGAAACATATTGCAGGTTTGCTTCCTTCATTAGGACCCACTGTTCATCTGAATCAGATCCAAGGGCTTATCCATGCTGAATCAAGTCCCTCAGTTGCCAATAGTGCCTCATCCAAAGTAGCCCCTCAACCAAGCGCCTTTCATGCCTCATTATTTGTAGTCTTCATAGTAGCAGGATTACACTCAACAACCTCAAGTTCCTACATTCTTGCAAAATTTAGAATTCTCACCTGCACAATAGAACCAACCTGTGACACAACCAATATTCCTTCAGAACTCAGTACTGCAACATAACAATGTGGAGAAGGATCAGGCCAATGAATTGACTGAATTGGTAAAGAAGTTGTCTATGGAGATGATGCATTTGAGGAATCAAAACAACCAGTTATAGGCCTCCCAAAGGAGCATTAAATCCAATCTCAATCGAGACAACTGTGATTTAGGCTCATCCATTAGACAAAATTATCAAAGAGGACATAATTCAAGACAAAACTTTGACAGAAGGCCCACACAAAGGAAAAATCAAACATGGAACACAAGGCCAAATAATGGAGGCATTTCCATGCCTCTCGATCAATCAGGTGGCAATGAAAAAACCACAAGTAGATTATATCTAGCTAAAGCTTCCCTATCCAGATGGTGTTAGATCCATAAGACGAATAGGCATTCTGAGTTGGATTGCCCAGAATTTCAAACTGCCACAATTTTTTTTCAAGTGGAAGTCTAGAATGCAGTTGATGGCTCAGGTTGTCGAGACTTAGTTCCTTCAGATCCATATGATTCCTTAGTACTGGTGGTCAACTAGTATCCTTTCCCAAAAAGTGAAAGTAACACACCTAAGAAGGAGGCTTCCCCCAAAGGCGAAGAAGCAAAAGAGGTAAGTAACAATAGTGCCTTATCCCAACTTTTTGATTTAATAGATAATGGTTTGGTAGGTGAGGAAGAACCTCATGAGGATGAAGTCCATATGTTTCACCAAAGAGAAACTCCTTACAACCTAAGGAATAGACAAGTAGGTGGCCCTTTCATGACTTCTATTCCTCCTAATAACTTTAGTACCCCGCCTGATCCTAATTCCAACAATAACCCTATTGTTGATGGTCAAAACAACACAACAACATTAAACAAAATATTACTATTCTATTTCTCCTAAAAGAGAAAGATAACACATGTATATCTAACTCCCAAGGTCCTGGTAATCATTTCTCAATTATGCAGATTTCACTCAATGGTTGATGTAACTATAATGTTCAAGGGGCCTGCTGGTGTTGAGCTTCTGGATTGTTATAAGATCAAACATATATTTAAACCTACTTTAACTGGTGGTTTTAAAGAAATAGAAAAAAAGATAGATTAAAGCTTTTAAACTGAAGAGAATGTTGATTCATCCAACTTAATTAGACTTGTTGCCTTCCAAGGAATTCCTAAACTAAAACTGTAGAATAAAATCAACTTGTAATAAATACACAGTTTCATTCATTCACAGTGCAAACTTTGACAGTAGATTGTAAATCATTATTTAAACAAAACATAAGATAAAATTTCATTCCTTGAAAGCTTTCCAAATCAAATAATTAACCCAAGATAAATACCATTCTAGAGCACAATATGAAGTAGATTTAAATCTGGTTGCTTCTACTATTGGTGAAATAGATAAACAACATTTACAAATCTGGCAAGATCACCAGTGTACAAAAAATCCATGTCTTCAAATTATCTCCATCTATACTAAGAAAACCTGGAAGATACATCACCTCCTTCTGCTAAACTTTAACTTTTGCTCTACTTCTACTCTCAAGTTTCTCTACCTTCTAACCCTAACTTTCTAATTCTTAACCAAAAAAAAAAAGAAGATGAAAAAGAAGATCCTATTTATCTATCTTCAGAAAAATCTCTCTCTATGTGTGTCTCTTTTTTTTGTCTCTCTTTTTGTCTCTCTCCTTTACAAAGAGGCAAAGGCGCCATATATTCCAACGTGCCAAAAAGGATTCGGCCTTCACTTTAGGGTTTACAAAATAAGTCATTTATAGAAAGGTCGGTCCTAGAAGAGTTTTGGAATAAATTCAATGATGCATTAAATCTGCATACCCTGTTCATGTCAGCTAAAATCTCCCTTAGGCATGGTTTCTAGATCTTTTACAACCATCACATTAACTCACAGCCCTTGTGTCTGACCTTGAGACCTCTTTGCAGAGCTACCTTGAATGTTCTGAAGCACTGTCATTAATGTTGATCTATTTTTTCTAGTAGACATCCCAGCTGTCATTGAGACTCACAACTTCTTCCTTTTTGCTTTCCTCTCATTCTAGATCTTTTTGCAAGTTGACCCCCTTGAGAAGCAACATCTGAATTTCCTGTCTAGATATTTATAGACAAACACCACTATTCACTGAATCGATTCATCATCTTCGATCACAGAGTAGATCCATACTACTCACAGTCTGTTGATCTTCTTCACAGGAATGGTCACAATAGTCAAACTGCTAACGATTCACCTTCAACTTCCTCTGATTGGTTGAACACATACCATGTAGTATTTTCAAATGGTCAAAAGTCATTCTAGCAGAATCACACGTCGGTAAGACACTAGCCGTGTCTCCCCGATGCTACAATGCTCCACTGGCACTATTGGCATAACTTACAATTGTCGGCAAGAAGTCATAATGAGTTCCAAGAGTCATACTAATATCCAAGACCATCACCCAGACTATCGCTATCGACAAGAGGTCATACCGAAAGCAACTAAAAATTGATATTACTTCGACCAGACCATCGGCAAGAGTCTTAGTGATGCTTAGCACAAACACATCCATCAACAAGACCAACAAGTTGAAACAAGGTCCTAGTGAGCCTCTATGTCACACTGAAGTGTCCTTCCGTCGGTGAGACTTCCTCAGTCGGCATGACTTCCAAAGAGCCTTCAGGTCACACCGAAGAGTTAAACCATCAGCGAGACTTCATCAGTCGACAAGACTCTCGGAAGGTCACACCTCTCTTGGAAAAACCGAACTAGAAACCTTGAAATAGTTCAATGTTCAGATTTAGCTCCAGACTCCAACTCCACCTTTTCTTTTTATTTCTTCTTCGCTGGTTGTTTTCCTTTGGTTTTGTGTTCTGTGCCTTAGGAGTTTTCCTTTCTTCCTTGGGCCTTTTCTTTTTCATTCTAGTGGACGTGGAATCGGGACCAAAACCGAAATTGGGAATGTCTTCCAAGTCTAGTTTCTGTTCCGTTCTTTGTTCCGGTTCTGCCTCTTTTCCTTGCAGATGCAAAACTGGGACTGAAACCAAACTTTGGAAAATTTCTAAGTTCCAAGTTCCTTTTGTTCTGGTGGACACAGGATGCAGAATGAAATTGAACTCTATAACTTTTCTAAGTTCCAGGTTCTGGTTCCGTTCCAGTCCCGATTCTGCCGAACTTTCTCATTTGTTTTTCCTTTTTGTTCTGAATCGTTTGGTTGCGAGATGTTTTTCTTCCCTTCCATTTTTATTTTTCATCCTTTTTTGTCATCTCTTTGTATGTTTTCAGAGGCGAGATCAAGATGGAATCTGAGCCTAAAACTTGGAAAAGTTTCAGTGTCAGATTTGGTTCCATTCTCACCCCCGTTGTGGTTCACTCGGTAACGGTTTTTGCTCCGATCCTACTTGCGTTTGTTCCTAGGTTATGTTACCTTTTGTAGAAACGGAGCTGGAATGTGGGCTAGACTTGGAAATGATGGTTATTTCCATGTTCGGTTCCCGTTCAGACTCCAGTCCCGGTTCCGGTTTCATCTTGGCTCGGCCCCTACCAATTTTGAAGGTAAGTGTGTTTCTGGTTCCGATTTGCTTCCGCCTCTGCCAGAGTTGGGTTTCTTTTTGCTAAGGATATATGAAAGGCAAGATGAAGAATGATGTATTTTCTATGCTTTAGAAGACTAATGAAGGCATTGTCTTGTAGGATTAAAGCATGTCGAGAACATCTGATGTTGTTTCTCAAGGAAGTCTGTTGGAAAGTGTACCTCAATCAGATCTGGCATAAAACTCTTGAAAGAATAAAGTCGATGAGACCCTCTGGAAGTCTTGCCGACTGGCAGTTGTGTTCTATTCATTTGAAATGCTTAGGTCACCAAGACATTTTGATCACTGTGAGATTTCTATCTCTCTCTGCTCGAGGAGAACTCTCACCGATAGTTGTTCATAAGGTTGTCATCGGGGAGACTCTTGGCTGAATGGTTTACACTCGATATGATGTCTTGCCAATGGTGTTGGTCTCGCCGATGGGTATATGGCTTCAGTAAGACTCCTGGTGACAACTAGCATCTGGGAGAGGTGTGACCTTCGGAGAGTCTTTCTGACTAATGAAGTCTCGCGAATGGTTTAACTCTTTGCTGTGACCTGAGGCTTGTTGGAAGTCATGCCAATTGAGGAAGTCTCACTGACGGAAGGACACTTCGGTGTGACATAGAGGCTCACTAGGACCTTGTTCCAACTTGTTGGTCTTGCCAATGGATGTGTTTGTGCTGAGCATCATTGAGACTCTTTCCAATGGTCTGGTCAGAGTAATATCAACTATCAGGTGCTTTTGGTATGACCTCTTACCAATAGTGATAGTCTGGGTGATGGTCTTGGATATCGGTATGACTCTTGAAGCTCGTTATGACCTCTTGCTGATAGTTGTAAGCTATGTCGATAGCTGTTGTGGAGCATTGTAGCATCGAGGAGACATGGCTAGTGTCTCATCGACATGCGATTCTGTTTGAATAACTTTTGACCGACTGAAGATCCTATGTAGTATTTGTTCAACCAATCAAAGGAAGCTAAAGGTGAACCATTGGCAGTTGGACTGGTGTGACCGTTCCTGTGAAGAAGATCAACAGACTATGAGTAGTATGGATCTACTCTATGATCGAAGATGATGAATTGGTTTGGTGAATAGTGGTGTTCATCTATAAACATCTAGATAGGAAAGTTGAATGTTGCTTCTCAAGGGGGGTCAACTTGTAGAAAGATCTAGAATGAGAGGAAAGCAGAAAGGAAGAAGCCGCAAGTCTCAATGACAACTGGGATGTCTACTGGAAAAAGTAGATCAACATTACTAACAGTGATTTCAAATATTTAAAGCAACTCTGCAAAGAAGTCTAGAGGTCAGACACGAGGGCTACGAGTTAATGCAATGGTTGCAAAAGATCTAAAGGCCATGCCTGAGGGAGATCTTTTGCTGACATGAACAGGGTATGCACATTTAATGCATCATTGAATTTATTCCAAAACTCTTCTAGGGTCAACCCTTCTGTAACCGACTTATTTTGTAAACCCTAAAACAGGGGCTGACTCTTTTTCTTTGGCACATTTTTTATATATGGCACTTTTTCCTCTTTGTAAAGGAAACAAGACAGATAGAGCTACACATCTCTTTTCTTTGTAATAGGATCTTCTTTTTCATCTTCTTGGTTAGGGTTAGCAAGTTAGGGTTAGAAGGTAGAGAAACTTGAGAGTAGAAGTAGAGCAGAAGTTAAAGTTTAGCAGGAGGAGGAGATGTATCTTCCAGATTTTCTTAGTATAGATGGAGATAATTCGAAGACATGGATTTTCTGTACACTGGTGATCTTGCTAGATTTGTAAATATTGTTTATCTGTTTCACCAACAGTAGAAGTAGCCAGATTTAAATCTACTTCATATTGTGCTCGAATGGTATTTATCTTGGGTTAATTATTTGATTTGGAAAGATTTCAAGGAATGAAATTTTATCTTATGTTTTGTCTAAATAATGATTTACAATCTACTGTCAAAGTTTGCACTGTGAATGAATGAAATTGTGTATTTATTACAAGTTGATTTTATTCTATAGTTTTAGTTTAGGAATTCCTTGGAAGGAAACAAGTCTGATTAAGTTGGATGAATCAACATTCTCTTTAGTTTAAAAGCTTTAATCTATCTTTTTTTCTATTTCTTTAAAACCACTCGTTAAAGTAGGTTTAAATTATATGTTTGATCTTATAACAATCCAGAAGCTCAACACTAGTAGGCCTCTTGAACATTATAGTTACATCAACCATTGAGTGAAATCAACATAATCAAGAATCGATTACTAGGATCTTGGGAGTTAGATATCCATGTGTTATCTTTCTCTTTTAGGAGAAATAGAATAGTAATATTATGTTTAATGTTGTTGTGTTTTGTTTACCATCAACACCTACCTATCCCCATGTGCCTACCTAGTACTTCAATAGAAACATGTAGCCAAACTAAACTCAAGACCAACCCACTAGTTCTTCCCAAGGAAAATCTTTTGAAGCAGAGGTTGAACAGATGGGGGAATACATAGCCAAAGAATTCAAGAAGGTTAAATTGAGCCTCTCAACTTTTGAGTTACTCAGAGTCCTAGCTGTCAAAAATGCCTTCTTTAGGATGCTCAATGGGACTACTTCATCTAATTCAACCCAAGAATTTCCTGCCAAGATGGTTTCATTTGACACCTCCCAAAGTGAGCTGGTAATTAGGGAAATCTTGGGGAAGAAACCCAATCAGCTTCCAAACCAGCAAGACAACAAAAACCGACTAGTAGACAAGGCTCCCCCGAAATAGTCGAATCAAATGAAAGTAAAGGATAAATCCAATGAAAAAGATAAGGCTCAAGTAGCCCAGGTTGATTTTTTAGTAGGGTTGTTCCAAGGGAAGGTGGAGACCCCCCTTTCCTGACGACAATCAAAATATTTGGTAAGAATCTACATAACTGCTTGCTAGATTCAGGAGCTTTGGCTAACATCATGCCATTGGCAGTGTGCAAGGCCTTAGGAATAACTCTAACCCCTTCCCCACGGAAGGTAACTTAGATGGATAAGACAAAAGTGAACATAGTTGGGGAATTGAATAGAATACCCATGTAGATTGCAGTGGATCTGAGGGTCCAACAGGTTATAGACATTTAGGTTTCCAATATCCCAGACACCTATGACATCATACTCAAAAGGGATTTCACTAGGGCCCTAAATGGTTACGATGCTCTAGATTATTCCCTCCTGTGCCTACCTTGGAAGGGGCTTCCCAATCATATTTTCATTGATCATGAGCCTCAAATGAAGTTCATGATCACATAGTACAACATGAATGAGATGTTTACAAAAATAGAATTGGGAAATTATTCTCCAGTGGCCTATCAAGATGATGAAGGATCCTAAGAAGAGGAAGTGTTCGAAGAGGTCCTTCTTGTATTGTGCAGTGCTCCCACCAACTTAACCCACATCCCTGATAGTACAAAGGTGCTGGTTGAATTTGAAGATGAAGAATCCAACGAAGAAGGTAACCTTAGGTTGTTGGATGGATTCCAAGAATTTATACAAAATGTGCATAGGATCAACTCAATTTGGGAACTAGTATGGATTTTAAGGAGCTACTACTACCAAGCTAGTGCAGGGAACATAATGTAGCCCATTCAGAATTTGAATGCTGCCTATGTCAAACAACAATTGCGCATATCAAGGGGCAAGTCATCCCAAAAGATATTGCAGGAGAATAGAAAAATCAAGACCATCCCAGATCCACACAACCACCTAAGGATATAGAAGTAGAGGCACAACTAAGAAAGGAAGCACACTCAACTAACTCCAAAGTTAAAGACACTTCTAAGTTTTGGATGCTACGTTTTGAGAGAAGTAGAATGTAAACCATTTGCATTTGGGCTGTTGTGACCGTTCACTTGTGGGAGATCAACAAACCATTTTGTGAACTGTGAACATGATGGATCTCTTTGTAATGGTCAAGGTCGAATGGTTCAGAGATTTAGAGTTTTTGAACTATATGCTGCATAAGCATTGGAACAGTAAGACATAACTAAGTGTGATCAGAATTTGTTTTTGTATGAGGTTGATCAGGGAAATGTTGCTGCTATAAAATTGACATTTGAAAGGAGAGTATGTAACTTGTATGTAATTCAATTACCGTAATACAAGTGATTTTTTCTTTGGTGTGGTGGGTTTTTCTCTCGTAAGGGTTTTCCCATGTAAATATGGTGTTCAATTGTGTATGTGTTTATTTCTCTATTTTGTTATTCCTTTCATGTGCATCTTAATGATCTGTAATCTCAAAAATTGAAGACATATTTGCATTCTTCTCTGAGTTTTGACATTAGGAAAGTTTGTTCCGCATCTTAAGCTTTCCTTACAATTGGTATCAGAGCCTGGTCAATTGTGTTATCCTTGTGGGTAGGTTGGGTTTTTTGTGTCAATTTTGTTCAGTGGGAGTCTTGTAGAAGTTTGGTAATTTAAATTGCAAATTGTGATGGCAATGGCAAGTACATCAGGAAAGATTGAAATTGAGAAATTCAATGGCAGCAATTCTGAGTTGTGGAAACTCAAAATGGAAGATTTGTTGGTTGATCATGATCTTTGGCTTGTTGTGTCTAGAACAAAACCTTCTAGCATGAAGCAAGAAGATTGGGATTTGGAAGATTGAAAATCAAAGGGGCTGATAAGGCTCTGTTTGGAAGACTCTATTCTTCTATATGTTCATGAAGAGAAGACAACATCTTCTTTATGGAAAAGACTGGGAGACATTTATTAGGGCAAGTCCTTGGTGAATAAGTTGTTCTTAAGGAAGAAGTTGTACTCTTTGAAAATGCAGGAAGGAGCATTTGTTCCTAATCATTTGAATGCTTTTAACATGTTGATTGTTTAGTTAGCATATGTGGGTGTGAAGATTGATGAAGAAGATCATTTTATGCTATTGTTATGTTCTTTGCTAGATTCTTGGGATCACTTGGTGATGGCTATTGGGAGTATGACACCCACTTGTAAGATGGAAGACATTGTTGCTTCTTTGTTATCAGAAGAGATGAGAAGGAAATATTTTGAGATGGTGAAGGAGGCTCTTGTTGTTCGAGGCAGATCGAAAGAAAAAGGCAAGAAGAAGGACAATAAGTCCAAATCAAAATCAAAAGGGAGATCAAAGTCTCCTAGAAAGAAGTCCAAGGTGAAGTGTTGGAACTGTGGGTAGCCTGGTCATGTCTGAAAGGATTGAAAAGAGGAGAAAAAGAAGAAGAAGAATTATTTTGACAATGATTCTTCTCAGAGTGATGTAGATGCCTTCATTACAGCCTTGGAAACTTGGGCATCAAATAATGTCTAGCCGATTGATTCTGGAGCATCTCTCCACATGACATCTCATAGAGACTAGTTCACAAAGTATGAAAAATATGATGGTGGAAAGGTGTACATGGCAAGCGATTGATCTCTAGAAATAGTTGGTCGTGGAAGAGTCAGAATTCAGTTCCCTAATGGAAGAGTGAAGGGAATTAATGATGTTATATGCATATACCAGGTCTGGCTCAAAATTTACTTTCTGTTAGTAAGCAAAACGATGTTGGAGTGCAAGTCTCATTCTTTGGAAATGGTTGTAAAATGACTAGAGGCTCAATGGTGTTGGATAAGGGTGATTGAATTGGTACTCTGTAGAAGTTGGACACACTTGCTATTCAATGCAATAGTGTCTTTGCAAAGTCACAAAAGGTTGTTCGTGGAGAGAAGGAGCAAAAAGTTCCTGATAGTGCAAACTCTATGGAAGTTAAACTTCTAGTAGAAAATACTATGCTCTGGCATCATAGGCTTGGCCACATTAGAGAAAAAGGTTTAAAAACTTTGAAAAATAAAAACCTGGTTGAAGGGCTTGATGACTGTAATCTTGAATTTGAATTTTGTGAACATTGTATATATGGAAAACAACACCGTGTTTCATTTTATTCCAGTCCTCATAAATCTTTTGGTATACTTGATTACATTCATTGTGATGTGTGCAGTCTAGTGAATGTTCCTTCATTATTGAAATCTAAATATTATGTTTCTTTTATTAATGACTATTCGAGAAGGGCATTTGTGTATTTAAAAAAAAGTAAATTAGAAGTGTTCAGTCATTTTAAGGAATTTAAAAACCTTGTGGAAAATCAGACTGGAAGAAAAATAAAGTGTTTAAGGATAGACAATGGCAGTGAGTTCTATTCTGATGAGTTCAAAATGTACTGTAAAGATCATCGAATTAAAAGACATAAAACTACACCCTACACTCTGCAACAAAACAGAGTTGTGAAAAGGTTTAACAAGACAATGATGGAAAGGGAAAGAAGTATGTTGAGCAGTGATGGCTGGGAGGAGAAATTCTAGGTTGAGGTAGTTGCAACAACATGTTACTTAATAAATTGTTCCCCTAACTCTACTCTTGTTGATTAAACACCTTTGGAAGCATGGTCTGGAAAGAAGCCCTCTCTATGACATATTCGAGTCTTTGGTGGTGCGGCATATGCATATGCACCGAATGAAAAAAGATCTAAATTGGAGAACAAGGCTATTAAATGTATTTTTATTATAGTGTTGGCATAAAAGGATACAAGCTTTGGAATCCTGAGACTAAGAAGGTTTTGTACAACATAAGTTTTATTTTTTGTGAGCTAAAGCCTTCTAGTTTGGATCTACAGTGAGAGACAAAATCATAAAACAAAGAGGATGTAGTTGAAATTCCTCCCACACTAGATAAAGAGGAATTAAAAATTTGAAATGTACCTGAATCTGTGGAGAGCTCGAGCAGCTCTGAGAGTTCAGAAGAAGATCCACAACCTCAGCCCTAGCCGGTGAGGAGGTCTACACATGAGAGGAAGCAACCTTATAGGTATGGGTTCTCTTTGTTAGATTCTACTTGTGCCTATGCTTTAATTACTAGAACTGATGAGTTTAGGACTATTAAAGAGGCAATTAGAATGCCTGATTCAAACTCTTGGTTTGAAGCCATGAATGAAGAAATGGCATCATTAGAAAAGAATGACACTTGGAGGTAGGTGCCCTTGCTTGAAGGAAGAAAAGTTGTTGGGTGCTAATGGGTATTTAAAAAGAAAAGAGGTTTGGATGGTAGTGTTGAAAAGTATAAGGTGAGGTTGGTTGCGAAGGGTTATTCCTAGGTAGAGGGAATTGATTATGGAGAAATTTTTTCTCCTGTAGCTAAGCTAATGTCTATTAGAGTTATTTTATCACTTGCAGCAACATATGACTTAGAGATTGAACAGATGGATGTGAAGACAACATTTCTTCATGGTGATCTTGACGAAGAAATTTATATGTCCTAGCCTAAGCACTTTGCGGAAAAAGGTAAAGAAAATCTGGTTTGCAAGTTGAAAAAAATCTCTGTATGGGTTAAAACAATCTCCTAGAATGTGGTACCAAAAGTTTAACACATTTTTTTTCATTGGGATTTGTAAGATCAAAATCAGATCATTGTGTGTACTTCAAAACTAAAAATGATCATATTTTAATTATTGCCCTATATGTGGATGATATGTTATTCATTGGGAATAGTAAGTTTATGATTTCTGATCTAAAATCTCAGTTGTCTGTAAAATTTGAAATGAAAGATTTGGGTGCAGCTAGGTATATTCTAGGGATGGAAATAACCAGGGACATAAAGAGTAGAAAACTTTGGCTCAGCTAGAGTAAGTATATTAACACTATTCTGGAGATATTTTGTATGACTGATTGCAAGCAGCTAGTTGTTCTAGTTTTGTAGGGAATGGAGCTATCTATTGAATATTGTCCAAAATCTCCTACTGAGATGGAGGACATGACCAGAGTGCCTTATTCTAGTGTAGTTGGCAGTTTAATGTATGCAATGGTCTATACAAGACCAGACATCCAAGTAGTGGGAGTACTTAGTCATTTTATGGAAAATCTAGGAAGGACACATTGGGATGTGAAAAGAGTGTTTAGATATCTGAAGGGAACTTTAGAATATACTTTGTGTTATCATGGTAACTCATCTAATTCATAAAGATCTATCAACATTCAAGGCTATATGGATTTTGATTGGGCAAGGGACATTAACAGTAGAAGATCCACTAGTGGATATATTTTCAAGATGAATGGTGGTGCAGTTAGTTGGATGAGCAAGTGGTAGGCTGTAGTCGCTTTGTCCACTATAGAGGTAGAATACATGGCAACAACACATGTCTGTAAAGAAGCAATTTGGTTAAAACATTTGTGTTCTAACATTGGGTTTGATGCAGGGAAGATTACAATTTACTGTGACAGTCAAAGTGCTATTTGTTTGTAAAAAAATCCCACTTTCCATGCCAAGACAAAACATATTGATGTGCAATATCACTTTGTACGAGATATGGTGGAGGATGGAAAGGTTTGTTTAGAAAAAGTGGATACTCTAGAAAATGTTACGGATGCATTGATGAAACCAGTGAGCACAGACAAGTATAGGTGGTGTGCTAGTTCGATGGGCCTTGGGGCCCATGAATCTTACTAAGTTTAGTTGTGCTCTGGAGGTGTTAGTAAGATCTTCATCAAGTGGGAGATTGTTGGAAATTGTGCCTCAAACTTAATGACATGAAACTCCTAAAAGAGAAAAATCAGTGAGACCCTTGGAATGTCTTGTCAACAAGTAGCTGTGTTTTAAAGACTTGAAGGGATTAGATCAGTGAGACAAATGGTTTCTCTTGCTGATGGAATTGGTCAGTATGACTTGAACTGTTGGAGTGATATTTCAATCTCATTCCTATGGTAGAATTCTGGCCGAAGAGATCGTCGGGGAGACTCTTGTTGATGGACGCATCAAGGTAACTTGAATTGTCGATGTGACTTCCTAATCTAATACCAATAATATTACTCTTGCCGATGAATCTACTCTTGATGAATGTCAGTGTGACTCTTGTCGATGTACGTGGTCTTGGTGTTCTTTGGGACATTGGGGAGACTTGAACTATTGATATTACATTCAAGGTTGTCATCGATAGTGTTGGTCATGTCGATGGTCTTGTGATCGGGGAGACTTTACCAAGTCAAAGCGATAGACCAGTATAAGACTGTGCAGTGTGTGATGGTTAATGGGTAGTTTGGCATCGGTGAGACATGGCCTGGTGTCTCACCGATATGCGATACAGTTGAGAATATTTTGACTGAACGATTGTCCTATGTGGTTTGTTTTGAACCAATGAGAGAAGCAGAATGTAAACCGTTTGTAGTTGGACTATTGTGACCGTTCACTTGTGGGAGATCAACAAACTATTTTATGAACTATGAACATGATGGATCTCTCTGTAATGGTCGAAGGTCGAACGGTTCAGAGAGTTAGATTTTTTGAAATGTATGCTACATAAGCATTGGAATCATAAGACATAACTAAGTGTGATCAAAATTTGTTTTTGTATGAGGTTGATCAGGGAAATGTTGTTGCTGTAAAATTGACATCTAAAAGGAGAGTTTGTAACTTGTATGTAATTCAATTACCATATTACAAGTGATTTTTCCTTTGGTGTGGTGGGTTTTTCTCTCGTAAAGGTTTTCCCATGTAAATCTGGTGCTCAATTGTGTATGTGTTTATTTCTCTATTATGTTATCCCTTTCATGTGCATCTTAATGAACTATAATTTCAAAAATTGAAGACATATCTGCATTCTTCTCTAAGTTTTGACATTAGGAGAGTTTGTTCCGCACCTTAAGCTTTCCTTTCACAAGTTAGGAAACTTTAATCCTGTCATGATAGAAGGTTATCAAACTATAGACACAGGGTATGAGATCTTATAGAAGGATTAGACACATTCAACATTCAGTTAATCCCTTGCAAAGGAATCAAACTGTCGATGCATTAGCTCAAGCAGCTAGCACCCTTTAGCCCCTATCCTTAACCAACTTAAAGTAAATTTACCTTAGAACTCACCACTACCTAATCAGCTCCCGACAATGTCACCAAATTTCAAGTGTTTAATGATGACAAGCACATCCTTGATTTCATTACTAGTTCAGACATGTTTACAACTCAAATCATCGATGAAGTAGAACTAGAAGAAGCTGAACTTGACATAGGAGACATCAACCTAAAAACCAACATAATACCACGGGGTATGGTTCAGTTAGAGAGAATATTTGATTTGGACTGCATGACTAAAGAAATTAAAAATGTTTTCATTGGAAAAGTGTGCACAACGAACGAAAGAAAGGGGATTATTGATTCATTATGCATGTATCACGATGTAATTTCTTGGTTATACAAAGACTTGAAAACCTATGATACCTCAATTATCACTCACACCATCCCCCTCAATCCAGATGTGAGGCCTTTCCAACAGCATCAACGCCTGATCAATGCACCATTGGAGCCAATTATTTTCAAAGAGGTTTAGAAGCTATTGTTAGCCAAGATTATCTTCCTAGTCCGACACTCCATGTGGGTGGAAAATTTGGTTATGGTCAGAAAGAAGAATGGAGAGATCAAATTATGCATGGATTTTTGGAATCTAAATAAAGCCTCTGAAAAAGGACAACTACGTGGTGCCTTCACTGGATGAGGTATTATAGATAGTCAATGGATCCTAGATGATATCATTTTTGGATGGCTACTCAGGATATAACTAGGTGATGGTGTAGTATGAAGATAGATAAAAAACTATGTTCACTATGAAGTGGGGAACCTTTGGATACCGAAGGATGTCATTTGGATTAGCCAACACTGATGCTACATTTCAATGCACCATGGAAATTTCCTTTAAGGACCTCATAGGAAAGTTCATCATCATATGCATGGATGATCTCACTGTGTTCTCTAAGAAAAGAGGAGATCATGTTTCTGATTTGTGCAAGATTTTTCAGAAATGCAGAGTTTGACATCTCACTAAACCTGAAGAAATGCATTTTCAGAGTGACTGAAGGCAAGCTGTTAGGACATGTGATTTCAAAAAAAAGGAATCTCAATTGACATAGAATTCATCTAGGCCATATTAAAGATTCAGCTCCCATGCAACATGAAAGAAATGAAGTCTTTCTTTGGAAAGATCAACTTTGTCAAAAAATTCATCATAGGCTTCATGGAAATAGTCAAGTCATTAAATGCCATGCTCAAACAAGATGCTAAAGTGGAGTGGACACTGGAAGCCAAGCAAGCTTTTGAAGAAATTAAGAAAGTAATTGTAGATGCTTCAGTACTAGTCAACACAAACTATCTGAAACTGTTCTACATTTATTCTTTCGCTTCAGAACACTCTTGTGCCAGCATGCTAACGCAGAAGGATGAAGGGAATGAGCACTGATGGATAGGGGTCATTTATGTCACAATTCCCTAATCATTTAATCTTTATTTGTCAACCCAGGGGTGTCTAAAGCTATCTATGGTAAGAGTTGGATCAATTTTGGGGGGGTTTATTATGGTTCGGCCTTGTTAGGAGTAGTTTGGAGTTGTTCCTTCCTTATCAAAAGCGGCTCTACACTATCCTATGCTATTCTTCTAACTTTTTTCTTACTTAACTTATTCTAAGCTTTGAATCAGAATTACTTCAAAACAAAAAACATGTGGAGATAGGTCATATTCCAAGCTAAATTGAATGGTGAGGACTAGATGATTAACTTAATCTAATTGCAGGAAAACAAGAATCTAACATTTATTCAAATTCAAGATCTAGAATTTAAATCTAACTTTAAAAAAAAAATACTCCAATCCTCATTCGTTCAATCTAACAAGTAGTATTTTCTGTTGTGCTCATATTCCATTAGAAACATAATCATTTATCAATGCTAAACTAACTATCTAATCCACAATCTAGTTAACTGGGAAGTAAACTGAAAGGACTCTATTTATTTAATTAACACAATAATCGATCTAAGACTTAACACAGTAATCAATCTAAGATTTAATTAACACAATAATTGATCTAAGATTGCAATGATAGATTTAAGATTTATTCTAACAATCAACTTGTACAACCATTCTAAGAACAAAGATGGAATTTTAAATGAATGAGATCAACAATAAACTTAATAGGATCACCATCCTTCAATAGATCAGACCTTGATCTACCTTTGAAGGGATCCAAAATAGAATTTGGATCAACTTATTTTTATTTTCAAATGTGCCCAAAGAGGGGCGAACTAAAAATTGTTTCAATTGGGAATTGAAAAATAGAGAAAACTTGAAATAAAAAACTAAGATAATCTAATATCGAACTAACTTGAGACCAGATACATATATCCATCTCTTATATGAAAACAAGAAAAATAAGGAAATTAAACTAGCTCTAGTCTATTAAAGATATCTTGGAGCACATGGGAAATAGTCATGAAGATCTTGCAACTATCTTCAACTAATGCCAAACCAAACTTAAGAGGTGGAACATGTGCTTAGCTAGAATTGCTGCTTGGTTGACAGGAAATTGGTCAAGGATGTTGACCTATAAAATTTTAGCTGCCAATCTTATTTTGAATGGAAACGGTTAGCACTTGATTCTGATAAGTAAGTGCTTCTTCCAGTTATGCATTAAATACACACCATCATGAAATAATCACACATTAAATACCATTTTAATCATGCATTTAACAAAAATAAACATTTATACAAAACATTTATATTCTAAGTTCTTATGCATAATTAAGTTCATATTTGAAGTATATAAAAGGTAATATCATAAGTTCTTAAGCCAAACATAAAGTATCAAGTGTTAATATTGCAAAATATATGAAGTCCTTAGAAGGCTTCATCATCCTCCCCCTCCTCCTCATAACCATGTCCTCATAGTTATAGATTGATGATATCAGGAATGTCCTTTTTGAGTGTTTCTATCCATAAAGCATAGTCGAATACTTCTCTTCTATATTCCTCTATTGATCTATATTTGTTGACATAACCATGATTATGTTCTAATTTCTCATAATAGGTTTTTCAAAACTTCAGCTGGTATTCTGTTTGGTGCATTGATTTTGGGTGTGGGCATGATGATAATAGGCATCCTGAATCTCATGCCAATCCACAATTCCTTTTGTTCATGTATCAAACTGATTATATGTCTTACCTTGGTCAAGCTCCACCTAATCAAGTTAAATCTCTCAATGCATTCCTGGAGAGCTACTAGTGCTAACGTTCCCTCCATATCTTGGAAGAATGATATACTCTTCAACAAATTAGTCTTATAAATAGGCACAACATCATTGAGCCTAGCCACTGACCTGAATCTCTTAATATATGAAATTGCATTCGGTGTTTCTCCCCTCATGGGTAGACCATACCTTTTCTGGGTGTCTATGTATTCTCCCATTCTCTTTGTCCATTCCACTTGATTTTGTAGTAAGGAGACAAAAGATATGATCTATAGTTATCCAACATAAATGTTAAGAAGTGAGTCACTTATATCACCCACGAGAAAAGCATGTTGGTAGAATTCACACATTTGATTTTGAACATTAGGATGACTGTTAAAATATGATTGAAGGAAAGCATTGTCAGTCCATAAATCCAGAGGTCTCTTCAAAATTAGTTGGTTCAATTTCCACTTCAAAAATATTTCCCTAAGGAATAAACCATACATCCCTAAAGGTTTTTTGGTTGCTACAAGTGCAAAAGCAATATCTACAGCTTCAGTTAATCTTCCTTCTAGTTCATCTCTTTCCTTAGTAATTTCTTCTATTTTATCCTAAAGTTGTTTATTGATTTGTGTATACTTCATAGAAATAAGTGAAAGATACCTTGGCTCTACGGAATTTTCCTTGAGTTTATCCTTTGGTGGAGGTAAACGGAGTAAACCAGAAGGTGGATATGTAGTCTATTCTGGTTCTGTTGTTTCAAGAGTTGTTCATTGCCTTCTTTCCATCTCCTCTTTTAACCCCTAAATTTCATTGTCTTTTTGTTCACACTGTTAAGTCATCTTGGTTAGATCTTCTTTCACATTTTCTAGTTGTGTAAGCAGTTGATTTGTGTCTTACTGGACCTGTGACTTTAGTTTTTCCATTTAAGTTTCAAATTTTGATATCTCTTCATCTCTTTGTTTTAATTTCATTTCCAGTATCATGCTTTGCATTCTATATTCTTGTATTTCTTTTTCCAATCTTGATAATTTCAATGGAAATTTAACCTGCCTCTCTTCTTATTTCCTTTGATCTAGATTGTTATCAGTTTCTTCTTGTTGTTCTAAAGGATGTTTCCCTTCTCTGTGGACAAATACTTCTTTCATTTGTTCAGTAAATTGAGTTGGGGAACTAAAAACATTAGGAATTTGAACTTCAACTTCTTCTTCTAAAGGAGATTTTTGGGCAGTAGAAGGGCTTCCTTCATGAATGCTAGGGCTTGGAATAAATGATTCCTTAACAGGGGAACTAGAAAATAACTCTAGGGATTTGTTCTTTGGTGATTGAGAATCTTCTTTTTCTTTTTCAACCTCCTCTGCCTCAAATTCTTCAATTTGAACTATGGGAGGAGATTTATGAGCTTTTCTCTTCTTCCCTCTTTTTAATTTCTTTCCTCCCTCGGGTTTTTCTAAATTTTCAGCTTGCTTTCCCTTTTTCAATATTTTTTTCTTTTCTAGTCTCTTTTTCCTTTCTAGGGATTTCTTTTTCAGTTTCGGTCTCCTCTAAGGTTTTTATCTCCTTTGCTTTCCTTTTCTTGGAAGGTGTTGATTCTTCACGGTCTTGTTTTCTAGGCCTTCCTACAGATTTTTCCCTAGTTTCTTTTGAACTCATTCCCTTCTCTATTTTTAGAGTTCTAGTCACGGGGGTTTTATACTTCCCTAAACCCTCACCCTCAACATTCATCAAAAATTGTATCCATTTTTCTTCACCATTAGTTTTTGTATGAAATGATACTTAACAATCAAGTGCATTAAACCATGATGCGTAATTCTACTTTCTTTCTCTTTGCATCTCATTGCCATGTCACTAACTTGTGAAAACAAGAACGCGAGAAAATTTACCCTTACCTCAAGTTTAGCTTGCCCATGGCGAACATGAATCAATAGTCACAAAGCTGGCCCCAACACTAAAGCATACTAACCCTTGCAGGTGAAATATTTCATCAAGCAGTGCACTATTGATGACCAAGACTCTTGAAGACTTCCTCTTTCAATGCCCTTGTTTTTCCCTTTGTGAATTTGTAGAAGCTCTTTTGAATCATGCTAACCTCGCTTAACAATTTCACCTTCAACTTTGATTCTAGACAATGCGCTAATTATAGCTATGGATACTGGAATAGTTTCTTCTCTAACAATAGTGAATGATGTCCCATTCATACCCTTCATATTTGAGTATAAGGTCAAGCCATCCTACTGGCTGTAACCATCTCCTTATTTCAGTATCTAAAATTACCTCTTTTGGCTTGGCCATCTTCTTGTATCCCATTTTCACTGACTGAAGGCTTTGAGAAATTCAAGAACAATCTTCAGTTAAGAGAAAATATAGAAAAATGATATTACAAGAATGACAAGGGGTCTTTTTATTTTTGTTGAATAAATTTGAAATAGCTTATAGTTGTTTCTCAACATTAAATGTCATTTACTCAACATCACCTCATAATCATTACTTGATAACTGATGTCAACTCATAATATCCACCCAATAAATTACACTTGGCTTTTAACTGAATGACATGACCTTTTAAACAACTCTATGAAAAATAATTAAATGTATTTAAACTTTTGAGAAATAAATGCATCATATAAATACTTACCCCATCAGTGTGAAATGATATTGATTTGATTGGTGACTTATCCAATGACAAAATTTATTGGAACAATCTTTGTTTTTTTCTAAAAAGGATCAAAATATTTGTGCTTTTTCCAAAAAGGATCAACATCTGTCAGAGTTCTTCAGACTATATGATGTATTCGATTATAGTTAATAAATATAACACGCTGAGCTCAACCCTTGTGGGAGCCCAATTCTTCCACATGCTATAATATTAAACCATTAAAATGTAACATTTTAAATGAACCTGTACCTGCACAGTCAACAAACTAGTTAGCAAATAAATGTAGTTTCCAATGATGCATGAATTTCCTTTTCTGCTCCTAAATGTTGTGGATTGTATCAATCATCAACTGATCATTTAATAACTTAGAGCAATCAAAAGTTTTCCTCTCAAAATATTCTTTCAATACTGAGAACAATCGTTCAAGAGTAATCAGGAGCTATCAGAAGCTGAATTAACTTGTACGTTTAATCAAAGATTTCACTAAGGAATTGATGTCTAAGTCGATTAGGATCCATTGAGATCTCTCTGATTTAGTAAGGAGTAGTCAAAATCTATCCAAAGTTGTACCTATAAGAGACATGAAGGTTAGAAGAAATTATTATTATTATATTTATTATTATTTGCATCATTTTTTGCTAAAGAAGAGAAATCCTCTTTAGTAAAATGTTATATCCTTGATTGAAGTTCAGTTGAAAATTCCTCCTTTGATGCTAGTTTATGATAAAGTTTAAGTTTGTGTCCATTTACCAACATTGTCTTCCTTTCTCCATCAATAGGTATCAATTGAACAACTCCATTATCAAAAAATTCCTTAATCTCATATGGTCCAAGCCATCTAGTATGAAATTTCCCTTTGAATTATTGAAACCGTGAATCAAACAGTAATGCCCAATCCCCCACAATAAATTGTTTATTGTGAATATTCTTGTCATTCCATTGTTTCCTTTGATGTTGAATTATTTTTGTTTGATGTAAAGCTTCCATTCTCATTTCATCTAACCTATTCAACTGCATCACTCTATTTCTTTGTGCCTCAGTTAGTTCTATACCCACTTTTAAATTTGTTCTAAGTGTCTCAAGTTCAAATTCTATAGGAAGAATAGGTGTCTTCCCATAAACTAACTCATATGGAGAAAATCTTGTTGTTGTTTTCTATGTTGTGTTGTATGCCCAAACAACTTCTATCAATCTATCAGACCAATCACTCTTTTGAGATGAAACTATTTTTCGTGAGTATATTCTCCAACTCTCTATTAGTTACCTCTACCTGACCATTGGATTGAGGATGGTATGGTCATGACTTCCTGTGTTGAACTTGATATCTTTGAAGAAATGCTTCAAGCATTAAAGAAATAAATTGTGTCCCTTGATATGATACAAGTGTTCTAGGTGCTCCATATCTCTGTAGCATGTTTTTGTACAAGAAATCTGCAACTCTTTCTTCTTTAGCAACTGGTAATACTTTGACTTATGCCCATTTAGTGACATAATCAATACACACAAGGATGTAATGATTTCCTTTTGATGGTGGATCTATGGGTCCAATAAAATCAATTCCCCATTTCTCAAATGGTTCTAAGGAAACTTGTGGTTGAAGTGGCATTTCTGTGGAACGTGTAGGTCTTCCCATTCTCTAACATTGATCACAATGTTTGATCTAGTGAGTTGCATCCTTAGTCATTGTGGGCCAAAAATAACCTGCTCTAAGAATCTTATGTATTGTTCTTACTATAGAATAGTGTCTCGCACCTGGATCATCATGGCATGCCTTCAAGATATCATAAACATCTATTTCCTATATGCATCTTCTCATGACATGATCTGGACACATCTTAAACAACAAACCATTAATCTATTCAAATCTAGAGCTTTCTCTAACTAATCTATTTTGTTGTTTAGATGAAAAATAAGGACATTTCCCAGTTACTAAATAATTAACAATATCAACAAACCAAGGTGATTGAATTGATATAGCGAATAGGTGTTCATCAAGAAATGTATCTTTGACTGGTTCATTATTCTCTTGTAAAACTATCCTAGACAAATAATCAACCACAAGATTATCTTTACCTGGTTTATCAACAATTGTTATATCAAATTATTGTAATAATAACAACCACCGAACGATATTTCCTCCCACCACAACTTTATTCATTAGGTATTGAATAGCCACATGGTCTGTATGTACAAAATTCTTATAACCAGTAATATAATATCTAAATTTGTTAATAACATACACAATTGTTAAAAATTCCTTTTCAGTAGTACTATAATTTTGTTCAGCTAGGTTAATGTTTTTGCTTATGCAATAGATGACATGCATTGCTCCTGATTCATCCTTTTATCCAAGAACTGCTTTAATTGCAAAATTAGATGCATCTGTATTTATGTGAAAAGGTTCACCCTAGACCAGTGGTCCAGCTATAACAAGTGTGGTTATCAAGGCTTGTTTTATTTCATCAAAAGATTGTTGACACATTGCAGTCCAAAGAAATTCTGAATCTTTTTAACAAATTAAACAGAGGATTTGCAATCTTACTAAACCCTTCTATAAATCTTCTATAATAACTAGCATGTCCTAAAAAACTTCACTTTAGTCTGACTTTGAGGTATTGGTATTTTCAAAATAATCTCAATTTTCTTAGGGTCTACCTTGATTCCTTCTTTTGATAGATGACGTCCTAACACAATTCCTTCAGTCATCATTAATAGAATTTTCTCAGTGTTCAGTGACAACCTATGGTCTTTGCACCTATTGAAAAATTTATTCAGGTTATTCAAAGATTCTTCATAAGTTTTATCATGAACTGTAAAATCATTCATGTATACCTCAACACATGTTGCTATTAAATCTGCAAAAATAACAAGAACAACACGTTGGAAGGTAGCAGGTGCATTACATAATCCAAAAGGAAATACTCTATAAGCAAAGGTACACCATGGGAAAGTAAATGTTGTCTTATCTTGATCTTCCAAAGCTACCTATATTTGATTGTATCCACTAAAACCATTAAGAAAAGAAAAGTAACTATTGCCCAATAAGTTATCCAGTACTTGGTCAACAAAAGGTAGTGGAAAATAATCTCTTTTAGTAGCTTTGTTCAATTCTCTATAATCCACACATACTCTCCATTTACTATTTTTCTTAGGTACTATGACTAGTGGAGAAACCCATTGACTGTCATAGATAGCATAGATGAATCCTACCTGAAGCAATTTTTCTATTTCTAACTTCACAATATCTCTTAGTGCAAGATTAATCCTTCTCTGAGCTTGTCTTATAGGTTTGACATCTTCAGTGTAAATGTGATGTGTACAAATATCAAGATGAATCCCTCTCATGTCCTTATAATCCCAAGCAAATGCTTCATTATTCTTTTCTAAAATTTCTTTTAGATCATCTTCTTGTTTAGTCAATAAGGAAGCATTAATGAGTAAGGGCTTATCTGTTTGTACTAAGATTTGTTTAGTCTTGTTTTGAAGAGTGGAGGGTTTTCCAATCAAAGTATTTAAAGGAAAAGGATGTGGAAAAAGTTGATGGAGTAATTGGCTATGATCTAAATCATAATTCATGATATTAGTTAAAGGACTGTGACCTTGGTCATTAATAACATCATGAACTTCAAGATTTCCTTCTTCCTCGTCCATACATTCTTGATACTGTTCTACATGTTATGCTAATGTTACCATAGAAAGTTCTCAAACCTCATCATCTTTTGAACTAAAATCATCAGTCCAACTATGATTTTTAGATGATAAAGATGATTTTACTAGTGGGTAAATGGATAGTTATCTATGTCTCATTCCATTAGAAATGGTCATGCTTCCAGACCTACAATCAATAAGGGAAGCGAATGTTGCCAACCAAGGTCTTCCCAAAATGATTGGATAGCCTGTCTTTCTTTGTTTACTTTTCAAGACAAGGAAATCAACAAGATATTCCCATGTGTCAATAGTAACAATGACATCCTCAAGAACCCCTTCTAGTTTTGCAATTGATTGATCTGCTAATTGTAAGACTGTGGTTGTTGGTTGAACACTTGTGATTCTAAATTTGTTAGCTATTTCAGTTGTAATAACATTAATGGCAGCTCCTAAATCAATAAGGAAATTTGAAATTTCAATTACATTAATGTTAAGGGTAATCACTAGGCTTCCTAGGTCACCATACTTCTGAGGAATTAAATTTCTTGATAAAACATCAGATATTTTCCCTCCAATTTTCATTATAGAGGGTAACTTATTTTTCCTTCCAGGTGTTTCGACACATAAAGACTTAACCAGCTGATTAATCTTTGGAATATCACGGATAACTCTCAGAAGTGGAATCTTAATGTTAATCTTTTTAAGTTCTATGATAATCTGGGAATCTACCAAATCATCCTATTTTTCCTTGGCTTGTTTCCCAACCACCGATTCTTGTTGAAATTGTGCAGGAAATGGTGCTTGCTTCTCAAAAGAAATTTCTTCATTGTCTTTCATCAAATCTTGTTGTTTTTCATCTTTTCTCAGATCAAGTTTTGTTTGCACTAACTGAGTTCTCAATTGAATATCTTTTAAATCAATGTTGTTTAAGCCAACTATATTAGGATCAACATTGTAAGCTAGCTGTTGTGGTTTAATATTTTTAGGATTAGGAATTGACTGAGTTGGAATTTGAGGTTGATTTATTGCTTCAAAGTGTTAAGGTTGTGTGGAACTAGGCAAAAGTGACTAATTTTGATTCCAAGGTCCTATTGGTCCCTGATTTTTCCATTGAGAATTATTTCCTTGGTTAGGCTACCATTGAGGTTGGTTAGGCTGCCATTGATATTGATTGGGTTGCCACTGATGCTGCTTCCATTGAGGATTAGTCCATTCAGGTTGTCCCTGAGGTGGTCCCCAAGGTGATTGAATAGGAGGTAGAATTGGCATTTTTTGGGCATTCCACTGAGACTGTGGATTCCACTAGCCAGGGGGATTCCATTGATTTGATCCCCAATTGGCATTATTTCTAGAATTATACTATCCTCCAAATGTAGGATTAAATTTCCTTTGTCCTATATAGTTGAGTTCTTCTTCCACATGTGAGGATTGAGAATGTTTCTTCAAATGAATTTTAATCTCTAGAAGGAGATTGCATTTACCAGTAGAATGCCTCTTCTCACAAATATCACATAAATCTACCTAATTAAGAGGACATTCCCTTAATGGATGTTTGTCTCTACATTTAAGACAATATATAGAAAATGGTTCTATTGTTCTTTTGTCAGATTGAGAACTAAGATGAAGATAATAGTTTTCAAATTTAATATCTCTTCCATAACCTTAGAAATATCAGTTGAAGAACCCCTATTTTTCTTTCTAAGGCTTGCTCTTGTCCTTGAATAGTTCCTACAAATCTCAACTATATCTCCAAAGGTGAGTTTTTTGATGTCTCCTTTTCCTATTAAGTTCAAGGAATCCCTTGAATCATCATCAATTCCTTTTAGGAAAATAGACTTACTAATCTCTTCATCCAACCCATTTCCACATATTTTCAAAATAAATTGGTATCTATCCACGTAATCTTCTAAACTTTCTTCTTCTAATAGTTTCATTTTAAAAAGTTCATCTTTCCTGTCCCTAACTTGATAGTTATCTTGGTATTTTTCTAAAACAACTCTTTCCATTTCATCCCAAGAGTGAATGGAATTGGCATTCAATCCCATGAACCAATGCAAGGACGATTCCTTTAGAGTGGATGGAAATAGCTTTAACTTTTGATTATCAGATGTGTAATCATAAGTTTGACATAATTCCTTAAATTCAAACAAGAATTGGTTAGGGTCCTCCAAAGTTTTCCCATGAAATGTAGGCAAACTAGAGGGGGAAATATTTTTCATGGGCGGTTCATTAACTTCCCTGTTAAGAGCAATAGGGAAAGATAATTTTTTGTTAGGAACCTCTTCTTGTCTATCTCCTCCTCCTTGGTTTGCCATATCTTCTGAGTGGATGGAGACTGTTCAATTTGAAGATGATGAAATCAAAGAGTGTGATGGAGAACCTTCTGGATAAGGTATCAGATCTCTTATAAATCTTCTAAATTGGTCTCTTTTTCAGTTCATCAACTAACAAAGAGATTCTTACCAACACTTAAGGCTTAAATTTTCTTTTTGAAGGTCAGATCTTCCTCGACAACGACACCAAAAATGATGGATAGGGGTTGTTGCTGTCACAATTACCTAATCATTTAATCTTTATTTGTCAACCTAGGGGTGTCTAAAGCTAGCTGTGGTAAGAGTTGGATTGGTTTTGGGGGGGTTTTTTGTGGTTTCGCCTTGTCAGGAGTGGTTCGGATTTGTTCCTTCCTTATCGGAAGTGGCTCTACACTATCCTATGCTATTCTTCTAACTTTTTTCTTACTTAACTTATTCTAAGCTTTGAATTAGAATTACTTCAAAACAAAAAAAATGCAGAGATAGGTCATATTCCAAGCTAAATCAAATGGTGAGGGTTGGATGATTAACTTAATCTAATTGTAGGAAAAAAATAATCTAACATTTATTCAAATTGAAGATCTAGAATTTAAATCTCTTTAAAAAAAAACTACTCCAATCCTCATTCGTTCAATCTAAAAAGTAGTATTTTATGCTGCTCATATTCCATTAGAAACATAATCATTTATCAATGCTAAACTAACTATTTGATCTACAATCTAGTTAACTAGGAAGTAAACTGAAAGGACTCTATTTATTTAATTAACACAGTAATCGATCTAAGATTGCAATGATATATTTGAGATTTATTCTAACATTCAACTTGTAAAACCATTCTAAGAACATACATGAAATTTTAAATGAATGAAGATCAACTATAAATTTAACAGGATCACCTTCCTTCAGTAGAGCAGGCCCTGCTCTGCCTTTTGAGGGATCCAATACAGAATTTGGATCAACTTCTTTTTTATTTTCATCAAATGTGCCTAAAGAGCCTGGGCGAACTACAAATTCTTTCAATTCGGAATTGAAAAACATAGAAAACTTGAAATCAAAAACTAAGATAATCTAATATCGAACTAACTTGAGACTAGATACATATATCCATATCTTATTTAAAAATAGGAAAAAGTGGGAAATTAAACTAGCTCTAGTCTATTAAAGATATCTTGGAGCAAAGGGGAAATAGTTGTGAAAATCTTGCAACTATCTTCAACTAACGTTGAACAAAACTTAAGAGTTGGAACATGTGCTTAGCTGAAACTGCTACTTGGTTGACAGTAACTGGTTGAGGATGTTGAGCTGTAAAAGGTTAGCCACCAATCTTATTTTGAATGGAAATGGTTAGCACTTGATTTTGATAAGTAAGTGCTTCTTCTAGTTATGCATTAAATACACACCATCATGAAACAATCGCACATTAAATACCATTTTAATCATGCATTTAACAAAAAAAACATTTATACAAAACATTTATATTCTAAGTTCTTATGCATAATTAAGTTCATATTTGAAGTATATAAAAGGTAATATCATAATTTCTTAAGCCAAACATAAAGTATCAAGTGTTAATATTGCAAGATATATGAAGTCCTTAGAAGGCTTCATCAAGCACCCCATTGCATTTATGAGTGCTCCATTGAAAGATGCAAAATTATGGTATCACAATGTTGAAAAGCAAGCATATGCTTTGGTCAGAGGAGTTAAAAAATTTTGGCACTAAATTCTCCGGAACAAGGTGTTTGCAAGTGTCCCAAATCTAGCTGTCAAGACCCTATTAATGCAGAATGAGTTAGGAGAAATAAGATCAAAATGGGTTACATTGCTACAAGAATATGACATGGAGATTCAGCCCATGAAGCTAGTCTAAGGACAATCCCTCACTCGTACCATAGCAAAAATAGGACTCGAACTCACAGTGTAGCAATACCAACTAGAGGATGTCTCTTTGGGAGAATGGTATGATGACATAGTCTATTATTTATTGAACAACATGTTCCCGTCATGGCTGCAAGGAGTACAAAAGCATGCTTTGAGATTGAAAATAAATAGCTACATGCTTCAAGGATCCATGTTGTACAAGATAAACCACGAACGAATCTATCTCAGGTGCCTCAGAAAGGAAGAAGCAACTCAAGTGTTGAAGGAGTTTCATGATAAATTTGGAATCGGCCACAGATCTGGCCCTTCCACTGCCCATCAAATCTTGTGTGTGAGATGCTACTGGCCAACGTTGTTCAAGGATGCACACAACCATGTTAGAACCTGTCACGTCTTCCAAACCGTTGCCACCCGAGAAAGGAATGTTGCTATCCCGTTGCAGCTAGTCGCAAAGGTAAGGCCTTTTGCTCAATGGGGACTTGACTTCATTGGTTCGGTGAGCCCACCATCCTTTGCAGGCCATAGCTATATTATGACCGCTTTTGATTACTGCACTAGATGGACTGAAGCAATAACATGTAGGCAATGTACAACTGAAGTAGTCACTAATTTTTTGGAAAGTTTTATTTTAAATCACTTGGTTGCCCATTTGCTTTGGTTTGTGGCAATGGTCATGCCTTTTCATCCCTTAAGTTTGCTAGTTGGGCCTTTGATTATGGGATTGCACTTAAATTATCATCCAACTGCTACCCTCAAGGAAGTGGCCTAGTTGAATCCACAAACAAAAATTTGTTGACTATTATTTGAAAGCTGCTTGACAAGAATCCAAAGGATTGGCACACCCAATTGCATTTTTCCCTATGGGAAGATTGCACTCGTCATAAGGCTTCCTTGGGTAATTCCCCGTTTCATCTTGTTTATGTCCTAGAGCCTATTTTCCAATCCATGTCAAAATCCCCATATTCCAATTCATCAACATATATTATGAGGAGGGAGAACATCAAGAAGCCCATCTAGCTGAATTTCTACACTTAGAGGAAGTCCGTGACCAAGCAATATCAAATTTTTCCAAACACTAGGGTGTATAAAAGATGGTTCGATCACCAAGCCAAAATAAAGGCCTTTAGGATTGTAGATTTAGTCCTCTATTGGGATAAGGCCCACGAAAAGAAAAGGGGACATGAAAATTTTGACAAGCTTTGGCTTGAACCCTTTTAGATTTTCAAAATTCTAGGAGACAATTCCTTTTGCCTCAAAAATATTATTGGAGAGGATGTTTCGTTGCCTATCAATAGGCTATACCTCAAGCATTATTTCCTTGCTTGAGTTGTTCAAGCTTATTCCCTTTGTACATAGCTGTATATAGTTAGGGTAGATTCCTTCTTTGCTTTGTTGTTTGCTTTCGCTTCACTTTTGTTCACTTTCCTGGCTTTTTCTTTGCTGAGGGTGTATCCTTATCTCGATGTGGTGGTAGTGCCTAGCTTGTCAAAGGGCCTACTTTTCTACTCACTCTCATTTGTTCTTTGGATGAGTCTTCATCAGTTACTATGAATTTCTGATCACTTTCATGAATCAAGTTTCCTTACTTGGACTCTAACTTAACCTAGGGAAGAACCCTTATTTGAATCCCCTCATGCTTACCTCAAATTACAGACAAAAGTACACCATAATTACTCTTGATGAGCTGCATGATAGTTATTATGATGCTCTGGAAAGTGAAAAATCTTAAGTCTGCTCCAATGACCACTGTAATTCCAAACCCACTATAAGCTTCAACGCTTATGCAGTTGAGCAAAAGAAAAAGAGTATCAAAATAAAATATCAAAAGGAAAGAGAAATAAAATGTTGGAAAAAGCAACTGTGTGGGTGTGCAGACAACTCTATTGGGGCTATGGACACTCGACTAGTAATAGAGCGATGTTCGTGGGGTCACAGTGACAACTTCGTCAGGGCTATGGATGCCTAACTGGCAGTGGAGCAATGTCCAAGTTACTTTTAGGGTTAGACAATTTACGTAGCTTGCTTTGGCCAATTGATCACTATCTTGTGTGGTTTTTGAGGGAGGGAAATGAAATCACGCACACACCTTTGAGGTATTTTGTGACTCAATTCAACTAAGGATCCCACCCTCCTTTAAGTTCTAGTTCTCTTATGGAAATTGGCTTCTAGTCTCTGAAACCAGAGATTATGGGTTCCAGATGAATCCTTACCCTTGGAACACTTGGGATCGTTCTCCCAACGGAGTTTCCATTTGTTGTCCCTATTGCACACACGCCCTGTTCGGACCGGGGACCCCTTCTTTCCTCTTTGCCTTCATCAGGTCGTTTTTGCCTTTACCCCATTTTGCATGCCCCTATTTTTGAGCTTAAGATGGTCATGAGCATTAAAGTCACCAATTTCCCTTTGACCAAAATTCCCACCCTCAAAATTTACTAAGTCATTCGTCCTTGCGGGTTTGGACCTACAGGTTTCCCAGGGTCCTTCACCCTCACGTCCTCTTGGCTATGTGGGTCTGCACATGCAGGTTTCCCCTTGTGAGACACCACTCTCTCTTTGCCATTGGATAATAGCTAACTCATCTACTCTGCCCACATTGTAGGCTCCACACTATCCATCACTGTCCAGGTCTTCGTTGATGACCGCACCATGTCGAGATCCCACATCCCACCAACCTCACCTACCGCCATACTAGGAAATCAATATGCACCATTAATGAAATTTTGCATATAAATAAAGGCATTGATCTATCATTTTCACCCCTACAAATTTGAATTTCAAGGAAAGAGAAGCAGAAAAAATTGAGCTCATGTCTGCATTGGCTTTTAGCAAATTGAAACAAGGGTCTTCATTGGATTTCCACGTTGTTTCCAGGTTAGCCATCGCTTAAAATTTTGGCAAGTGATTTCTATAGTTAGGGTTTGAGCTAGTTAAGATTAAAATATTAGGGGTCAAAACCTCGACTTGTCTGACAGCCTTCGTAGCCCTCATCCCCCACACAAATCACTTGATCCCTCATTCAAAAATCACCCAAGTCGGTCAAAATCATGCCTCTGCATTCATGTGGAACCCTGCGCTCACTTCGTCATTCTTCCCACAGCAAGGAAGTCCTTCCGACCCGCACCATTGTTGCTACCCCCTTTGTCAACATTAAAATCCTGGAGAAAAATAGCTAGTCCCTAACCCCATGTGAGAGTTCTCATGCGGAATTCCACGTGCAAACAACCACATCCCCATCATTAGTGATCAACAACCTAACCTTGGATGCTTTCTGCATTGCAGTCATCATTATTGTCGATTTCTCCAATCTGCTAAGTCCAAGCAGACTTGTGGGCCGTTGTGTGCAACCCAACATCATTTCCTAGTGGAAAGGTCATCATGTTCACCCGCATTGTGGACTCCAACACCTCTATTGCATTCCAAGTTTTCCAAACACAAAAAATGCTAAGTCAAAGTTGCTTGTACGACGACCTCTGCAGGTGGCCATATGTAGATAACCCTTATTCCTTCACCATACCCTAGCGTCCAAGCACTCACATCCCTTTGCATTTCGGAGCCTGCGGAAATGTTTGTCATTTGCTTTGATGAAGTTCGTCAGCATTGAACTTAAGACTTGGAGTTCACTGTGGGTCGCCCCTTGTGGATCACTGTCCCTCAAAGGTTGTTCCGTAATGGTGAAAAACTGATGGTGGCCAGATGGTTCCCCTCCACATGCCCAAAATGATCAAACTTAAAGAACAACCCTAGTCGTTCGAACCACCTGCGAGTCCCATAGTGTGTAACTCCGCTTGTGGGTTTCCATCCCTTGAATGCCATTGTCTAACGACTGAACTCCAAATGTCATGCAACCTCCATGTGCCCGCACATCCTAGACCCGCAAAGCATCAAGGTATAATTTAATGACATCAAACGCCCAAGGCCTACCTTCGCACGTGCCTAAGCACCTCACAAGGAATTTGATCATCAACAAGTACCAATGCAAGATTTTTGTTGTAGAATTCCGTCTATGGGTCTCCGTGGCCCCTTGGATGTTATTTAACTGCCTTCCTTCTGATGGCTCCCACCTAGGGGTAACCCATAGCCCTATGCCTGAAATTCCGTAAATGACCCGAATAGGCTCCAAATATTGAATGATGATGAATTTTATGCTCTTTTGATGATGTATTAATGATCTAATGCTCAATCTAAAGGATTTGATTGATATTCACCTACATTTATGTGTAAGTGCACTTACTACATCTTGTGTATGCATGATCTATGGAACCTACTACGGGGCCTTCCGAGAAGCCTGTGCAGAAAGTTGACAAAGGAAAGAAGCTTGCGTGGGTGTTGAGGGGAAAAGAGGAAAAGGACCAGATGAAGTATCAATTTCATGGGGTGGAGTGTACCTCCAAGCTATCTTCTACTTGGGACTCGATGTTGGATACAAATCTGGGGCACATAGACATACATGAGTTTCGACAAAGGGTGATGGTCAACCCTACAATAGAAAATGAACAAAAGATCAAAGTGAGTGGTCTTGCCAAGGCGGTCGACTTTCCTCCTGCACTAATTTCCCAAAGCTGGTCATGGTTTGTCGGGAATGCTACCACACCAATAGAAAAATTATTGATCGTGAGTGAAGGGTGTTGGCAGACATATCTGCTAAATCTATCAACCAAACATTCCACATTCCCACATTCCATGAAATATAGGAAACATAGAAGGGATTTGTTGAGAACATGTGGAAACAGGACCCTCTAGGATGTAAGAGAATAATCAATCAACACTAGTTGAAAGAAAAGAGGGGCAGTGCTACCAAAGTACCCCAGGAGTTGTTTAGAAGCAACTTCTTTGAAGAATACCATGATTTGGTTACCCTATTAAGCAGGGTAATGGGCCTATCAACTGCCGCCTTCTTTGAAGAATTAATGTTTTTCTTTGTTGAGGAGATCACTCGAGGCACGGCCAAGTTCCATTCGGCCAAGATAATTAGTGACAAACTACATAGCTAGCTCATGGTAGTGAAGAAGAGTTCCAAATTTTATGACTTCATATTTGGTGTACCTACTAGCAGAGAAGTTCTCATACAAAGGACTCTTTAGTATAGGTACATTGGGAACAAGAAGAGGAGAACTTAAGGTTTATGGCTGCTATCCCCATTTGCAGTATAAGAATTTCAAAAGAGAATAAGGTGAATGATGCCTTCATTGCACACATAATCAAACTCCTAGGAGGAGACTTTAACAGAAGGGTATCACACAACGCAAAGGCCTTCATCTAGCAGTTTGGGTATTTATTCATACAGTTCCCAAAGTTTACATATATTAGAACATAAGGATTTTCAGGGAAGCCCTACCGGTTACCGTGTTAACCCAACGACTGCATGATCCTACTGGAAGTTTCTCAGCAATTGCAGAATGCCCATACATAGTTAAGCAACAAGCATAGGGCTGGTATTCCATATCCCTTGACCTTTGGGTAAGGAATGTATTCTTGTCCCACTGCCCAATGCACAAAATACTCAGAGAAGGAATTGGTGGAGTACAATTTGGATCTCCGCACGGACTAAGGGAGGATGGACCCTTATGGTAAGCTAAATAAATGGATTGGAAGACAATATGCCCATTGACCTCAAGTCGAGGACTTCTGAGCCAACTGTGCAAATGATAAAGAAGTACGAATGAGGCACTATATGAGAATAAAAAACTAGTTCATGAAGTCAGTAAATCTCTTCCATGTGCCTAACCAGATAGTGGAGGAGGATGACAACATTGTTGATGATAGGTACAATGTTGTGGCCAACTTTCCCTTACCTGTGATAGATTTGAATGAAGAATAGGTCACTAACCTTGACATATTGAAATGGCCCATTGAAAATAGAACGAGGCAGTGGATAGATGCCCAAATCACCCAACTCAAAATACTGGGCATCGAGCTAACATATGGAGAGCTCAAGGATGAGCTTGAAAGTGAAACTAATAGTGGAGCAATCCCTACCTCATCAAAAGAAGCTCCCAAGTCCCCACCAACAATGAGGTCAAAGAAAAGAAAGGATGTGCCTGAGCATAGTCTTGAACACAAGGTGTATTCAAGAAAGTCCGCCAAGGGAGAGTCTTTTAAGAGGGCAAGGAAAACCGGGGCATTTCTACTTGAGATTCCTACCATCCAGGAGGAGGATTCACAACATGAAGAAGAAGAAGTTGATCAACCGCATTCACCACCTGCCATTTCCACTCTCGTTACCACTACTAATATTGCCACTCCTCCACCTTCCACCTCTCAAACTCTGCCTGTCTCATCTCTGCCCACTGTGAACATTTCAGTCCACCTCACCCCCACCTTAGCGACTAGTCTGCTGATGATACTTGACTCTTCTTCCTCCACTACACCCCACTATCGAATTCTTCGCTCCCACCGCCATTGCCTACTCCATCCAATTTTCCTCCCTCCATAATGACAACCACTATGGAAATGCCTACTCTGTCGCATGCCTTCATGGCTTATATGCAGAATGTACTTGCCAAACTCTCTGGGTTAATCCTTGACCCCAAGGTTCAGGCTCTAATGGCCCAAATTTTGACTACCTTACCTCTCCCATCACCACCTATAGAGTCGCTAAAGATGGAAGCTACAATGTAGATCTTAGAAGAAATTGAAAAATGTCACATAGAGAAACAATGAGAGGATGCAAAAGATATTGCTAATGAACCAGAGGACTTTGATCGAGATGATTATTTCAAGCACTCGGAAGGTGGGAAAAAAATAAATTTGGATAAAGTGGTGTCCCACAAGGAGAGGTCACATTCCTTAGAAGAGGACACTGAGACTCTCAAAAAATGGTATGTAATAGAAACATCAGATCAAGAGTTGGATGAAGAGTTGCCCCAACAACCTAAGGATATAGGTGGAAAGGCTAATCATGAAGGACAACTCTCTAAGGAGAACGCTGACACTGATGTAGATTTGGAGATACTTGAAGAACCTCCACTAATTGGTCAAGATACAGGTTTGGTCCAGGAAGAAGAAATATCTCTAGAAAAGGAGGAGGAAGAATAGAAAGATAAATAAGAAGAGGATGTGCTAGGAAAGGGCCTCGAGCTTGAGCACCATGTTGAGAAAGTGCTAGGAAAGGGCCTCGAGATTCTCTCTATTTTCTTTTTAACTCCCCTTTTTTTCCTTTTTCTATTTTCATTTTCTCCTTTCCAAAGGAAAATGAATTAATTAATTTTTATGCAATTTAAATAATTAAAATGAACTTTTCCCAAATAATTAATTGTAACATACCCAATGTTTACTCAACATTTTTCACCTAAGTTTTTAACTCGAAAAGTGAATAGCTCAAGTTTTTTAAAACAAAGAAATGGAATTTTCTTTTTCAATAGCATAATTGCACATTGCATAAACAATTTTCACGTCATTGTATAAATGAAATAACATAACATAATTCCAAGTAAATGAAACTCATCTTTTCATTTTCAAATTATAATAGATTCATGATCATATATATATGCAAATTAATAATTTATAAGAGTTCAAGGTCATGGTATCCTCATATGGATCACACTTCTTTAGTTTCAGAAGTCCTAGTTGCCATCTAAAAGAGGGAGAGCATCACTCAAGTGATTTTTCTCAAACCACTAACTTAGCGGTCCCCTGCACATCTTTGAAACTAGAAGTGCCCCTTCCCTTCGGTGAAGATTTTGGTATGGAAACCTCTAGTAATGCCTATTTGAGTATCTAGTGTTGTGTCCTACATAATGCGTATTGTCATACAACTATGTATACCCTCCAACCATGGATGACACTACTAACTAGCTATGCAAACCCAAAACACAGTGAATTGACAAAGTGTAAGCAATGACTTTTACACCTACTTTGGCCAAGTTTTGATATATATAATCAATCTACTTTATAAAGAAGCGGTGTTGTAAGTTCACCCACCTCCTACTTGACTTGGAAACCCTATTGACCCTTGGTTAACTCTTCTCTTGGTTTGGCCCCAAGGATAATTATCATAAACAAGATTTCATTCAAAAGTGATGACACACTAATATTGATTTAATCAACCAAATAGGGTGGACACAATCTCTTGAATACCTTGTTACATGTAACAATTTGGGTCTAGCAACTACCTCTTATTCAAGTGTTTACCATAACCCAAGGGAATAACCTATCCTTCTACTTTAAGGGTTATAAGCTTTTGAGAACATAAGTTATCTTCTCAAGGTTACACTACCATACGTAGGTAATCATAATGTGTGTGTGTGTGTGTGTGTGTGTGTGTGTGTGTGTGTGTGTGTGTGTGTGTGTGTGTGTGTGTGTGTGTAAGAATATTTTTCCATAGACATTAGAGACCAAAATACTTCTAATATGATTTCAAATCCTTTTGTTGAAAATCAATATAAACTCATTCAAACAATATAATCACAATACTGTATTATTAGGATATTATCATTTTACCCTATTTAGCTTCTCTTTGCTATGTTAATCAAACAATGTAATTCAAGACAACTTCTTATCATGCTCTTATGATTCCCTAATCTAGATTATCTCTTATATTTCTAATTTAACTTTAAACGCATAGATATTCTAGTTATTTGTACATGCACTCACATATTTTCTAACAACAATAATTTGCACACAATGATAGAATAAGCAATTTTAGACAATAGTAAAGCTTAGATTCAAAATTAAAATGAGAAGGAGAAAGATATATTTTAATCATGTCTGGATTAAAATAGCTTGAATCGAATTCCTGCTACTCCTTGCTACAAATATGCTCAATAGCTCAGTCTTAAACTACCACCTCCTCAATTCTCAGCTCTCCACTCTGCCTTTGCTACTCTCCCTTGCTTCTAAAATGATAACTACATCTACCAAGCAATGCTTACTAAAAACAACAACCTTTTCTCACTCTCTTGACAATTTTAAATACATAAATTCCAAATGCTCCTGCTCTCAAAATTACTATCTCCTCACAACTCTCAAATACTCTATGCTTATAAAATCAGAATTAATGCAAGAATGAAAAGCCAAAATGGTGAGCAATTCCTCTCCTTTATACTACAATTGGATAGAGGTCGATTGCTAAAAGAAAGATAAAATTGATGCTTCTCTAATTTCATGCCAGTCATGGATGTTGTTGTGCAAATTCAGTTGCATTTATATGACTTTAAAACAAATTCTAATGCCTTCCCAAGATGACACAACTTGTTGGTGCAAGAATTCTCACTTGCTGGTAGTTTTATTATTACATAAAAAGTCCTTTTGGAATATTAATAAGTCAATTCAAATGCAAACTCTCACTCTTTCTATTGCCCAAGTTGTGGGCTTCAAATATGCCTCTTTTCTCAGTCAAACAACTTATATCTTAGCATGACAGTTATAATATTTACTCAATGCATGATATGACGTTTAACATTCACGTCTTGCAACAACTATCTAAAAAATAGTTATATATTGCCTTTGTGTGGCATGGCTACCACTATGTCCACTTTCATGTGGCATTCTTATCATGTGTTATGGCTGCCATATGCATTTTAAATCTTAATGATACTAATATATATGTATATATATTATAATATATGCACTCTAATATATATAGTAATGCATATATATATTAATATGTATATAAAAATCACTCAAATATACATATATTAATATATAATGATTATTTATATATATATATATATATATATATATATTAATATATAACGATTATTTAAATATAATAATATATATATTAATATATATATATATATATATATTAATATATATATATATATATATAATATATATATCCATGTGAATGTTTGCATATATATTACGTATCTACATATGGGTATACATAGATATTACTATCTACATATGCTCATACCTACATATGTACATATATATGTGCCACTACATATATATTCTATATATATGTATCCATATATATATATATTTAAATACACAATATAAAAGTTATGCTAATTACAAGAGTTTTAATACTCTAACTCAAATTGACTAAATGATCATGGGGGATTAAAGACAACCAAACCTAACTTTCCTATCAACCCAAAAGCTATCAACTTAGGTTTATCACTTACTGACACAAAACTCAGACTGACTCGATAAGGTTCCTCTAACCTATGTGAGTGTGTGTGTCTACTCAAATAGATATACCAATGGTTCCCATACCAACCTCCTCTCCTAGGTGATACTCCCCCTCCCCCCCTGGAGGTTTTGAACCTTCCCTACATCCAACTTAGAGCAACATGTTTGTAGTTAGTTGATAACATATAAATCACATTCATCATATATCATAAGAATCTTTAAAGCATTTAAAAAGTAATTCATCATAATATATATTCATACATTTCATCCATCCATTGAAATTCCTCAAGACATAATCATGTATTAAAAACATATTTACTCATAAAGGTAATAGTATTTGGTAAATAAACAATGGGGTATAACATATCCCCCCCCCTTAAGAATCATCATCCCCAATGATTTAAATTATCAAAAAATAAAAATGAACATAACAAGAATTGCTTTTAGGAACTTTCAAAAGCTTGCACAATATAAGGAAATATCTGCTTGATCTCAAGATAGTCTTCCCATGTAGCAAAATCTTTGGCATATTGGTCCCACTAGACCTTGCATTGAAGGACCTCTCTATTACCCAGGTGAAGCCTATGCATTTTGAGCACTCTAAGAGGCTCAATCATTACTACTCCTGGGTCATGTACTTGTAAAGCATTTCAACCAATAGTATGATTACCTCCTAGTATATAATTTTTAGGGTACGGCACATGAAAAATAGTATGCATCCTGGCAAGAGCTGGTGGTAAAGCAATTCAGTATGCCTACATAATGTGGAGCCAATTTGGATGAATTTCCAAAATTAATCAAACTCTTACGAGGATTGAATCTAAGCAAAACCTTCTCTCCTACTAAGAAACATCTTGGCACATGCTTAGCATCAACATAACTCTTTTGCCTATCATTTGCTTCCCCTAATATTTTTTTATCAAATTAACTTGCTCCTCCATCTCTAATAGCATCTCTGGCCCAAGGCTAATCATATCTTCTAGCTTATCTGAACTTATAGGAGTTCAACACTTTCTTTCGTATAATGCTTCAAATGGAGCCATCTTGATAGTGGAATGATAAGAATTATTGTATGCAAATTCCACCAGTGGTAAATAATATTCCCACTTGTGTTGTTGATCCATGCAATACATTCTTAGTAGATATTCCATTACTTGTTTTACCCTTTCTGCTCAACCATCTGTCTTTGGGTGATATGCTGAACTTATATTCAACTGAGTCCCAAGTGAGGAAAATAGGACTTTCCAAAACTTTGATGTTACACGTGCATCCCTGTCCGAGATAATCTTCTCAGGAACATCATGCAACCTAAACACCTCTTGAACAAACTTGCGAGCTATGACAGGTGCCCCATTTGTCAAGTTTCCTGGTATAAAATGGGCTAACTTGGTGATTTTATCCACCACTACTAAGATAGCATTATGCTTATTCTTTGACATAGGAAGTCCTTGTACAAAATCCATACTAATGATTTTCCATTTCCTCTCTAGAATTTCATGAGGATATAATAGTCCTGATGGGTGATGATACTTTGTCTTCACCCTCTAGCACTCTATATAGCTTGCAACAAACCTTGTAGTATCCCTCTTCATTCATTTCCATAAATATAATGGTTTTACATCAGCCAATAGCTTTGTCACTCAAGGATGCCTGAATAGGGTGCAAAATGAACTTCCACACTATACTTCTTAACTCCTTAGAGTATGGTACATAGATCTTCCCTCTAAATCTTAGTATTCCATCTAGTTCAAAGTGGAACCCATCATACCTTAAATCTTGAGGATTGTCCAAGAGTGCTTGCTTAACTTGCTCATAATACTCATTTCCCTTGGAATTCAACAAAAATTGAGTCTTGAAATTGGAATGAATTGATATCATCAAGGAGATATGTCTCCTTTGACTTAGGGCATCCACAACTCAATTTTATTTTCCCTTTATATAGTTGATCTCAAAATCATAATCCGATATCAGCTCAAGCCATCTCCTCTATCAAGCATTCAAATTTGGTTGGGTAAAAAAATACTTTAGACCATAGTGGTCAGTCTTTAGCTTGAAATATTTCCCAAGCAAATAATGCCTCCACATTTGCAATGCATGAACAACTGTTGCTAGCTCTAGATCATGTGGAGCATAGTTTTGTTCATACAGATTCAATTTCCTAGATTCATAGGCAATAACCCCTCCTAAATATTCTCTCAAAGCATTAATAATGAAAAAAATATCACCTCTTGGATCTGGTACCTTAAGTACTAGGGTCGTAGTTAACTTCTCCTTCAATTGGTCAAATGTTGCTTGACATTTTTTTGACCACTCAAAATTCTTCCCTTACCATTGTAATGATGTAATGGGAAAATATTTATTAGAAAAGTTAGCTACAAACTTTATGTAGTATCCAACCAACCCCATAAAGCTTCATACTTTGTGCACATTCTTCAATGCTAGCCATTCTAGTACAACTTTCATCTTAGTTGGATCAACTGCAATTCCCTCCACTAAGATTACATGACCCAAATATAGTACTTTCTTTTGGAAGAAGGTACAATTTGAAAGCTTGCCATAAATTTTATGCTCCCTTAGATGTTGGAAAACAATTTGCAAGTGCTAGAGATGTTCTTCCTCATTCTTAGAATAGATGAGAATGTCGTCTAAGAAGACTAACACAAACTTATCCAAACAATCTTTAAACACGTTGTTCATTAGGTTCATGAATGTTTCAGGTGCATTCATCAGTCCAAAGGGTAGGACTGTGAAATCATAGTGTCCATACCTTGTTCTAAAGGTTGTTTTGTGGATTTCTTCATCCTTGATTCTTAGTTAATGGTAACCCAATCATAGATCGATATTTGAAAATACCACAGCCCCACACATTTGATCAAAGAGATTGTCGATACACCGTAAGGGGTACTTATTATTTACCATTGCTTTATTAAGCATACAATAATCTATACATAAGCACAGTGTAACATCCTTCTTCTTGACAAAGATCACTGGTGCTCCCTAGGGTGATACATTGGGTCTAATTAATCCCTTAGACAATAATTTTTCCAGTTGAGCCTTTAACTCCATTAACTTAGTTGTGGTCATCCTATATGGAGCCTTGGATATAGGTTCTGACCTTGGAACTATATCAATAGAGAAGTTGAAAGTTCTTTTAGGAGGTAACCTAGGTAATTCATTTGGGAAAACATCCTCAAAGTCCCTTAAAATGGGATACTTCTCCAAATCTGATCTCTCTTGTTTCATTATTTCTCCTTCTTCAGCTTCCTGAAGATCTTGGGATTCATAGTACATTAGGTCATCTTGAAAGATGAACTCCTTGTAATCATCTAGCTTCTTCATTTTAACCACAAAAAGTTGACAGCCCTTTTTCTTGGCTCTTTGCAACTACACGGCAAAGATTTTCCATAACTTTACTTCTCTAGTGGACGTTGCAAGTACGCCCTATTTTCGAGGTCGTTTAGACACCCTATTGATTTAATCGACCAAATAGGTTTGACACAATCTCTTGAATACCCTATTACATACTTGTAACAATCTAGGTCTAGAAACTACCTCTTATTCAAGTGTTTACCCTAAACCAAGGGAATAACCTATCCTTCTACTTTAAGAGTTATAAGCTTCTGAGAAAGTAAGTTCTCTTCTCAAGGTTACACTACCATACATAGGTAATCATAACGAATATATATCTATATCTATATCTATATATATACATATAAGATAATATTATTCCATAGACATTAGAGACCAAAATACTTCTAATATGATTTCAAACCCTTTTGTTGAAAAGCAATATAAACTCATTCAAACAATATAAATACAATATTGTGTTATTAGGATATTATCATATTACCCTATTTAGCTTCTCATTGCTATGCTAATCAAACAATGTAATTTAAGATAACGACTTATCATGCTCTTTTGATTCCCTAATCCAACTTATATCTTTTATTTCTAATTTAACTTTATGCATAGATATTCTAGTTATTTGTACATGCACTCACATACTTTCTAATAACAATAATTTGCACACAATGATACCATAAGCAATTTCAAACAAAGGTAAAGCTTAGATTCAAAAATAAATTGAAAAGGATAAAGAGATATTTTAATCATGCCTAGATTAAAATAGCTCGAATTGAATTCCTGCTACTCCTTGCTACAAATCTACTCAATAGCTCATCCTTAATCTATTGCCTCCTCAATTCTCAGCTCTCCACTCTACCTTTGCTACTCTTCCTTGCTTCTAAAATGATAACTACAACTACCAAGCAATGCTTACTAAAAAGAACATCCTTTCCTCGCTCTCTTGACAATTTAAAATGCAAAATTGCAAATGCTCCTACTCTCAAAACTACTATCTCCTCACAACTCTCGAATACTCTATGCTTAGAAAATAAAAATGAATGCAAGAATGAACAACCAAAATGGTGAGCAATTGCTCTTCTTTATACTGCAATTGGATAGAGGTTGATTGCTAAAAGAAATCTATTTAATTAATGCCACTTCTTTAATTAAAAAAAAGATTGGTTTATTTTGTGTATATATTTGTTTTGTACATGAGATCAATTGACAGGGAATTTTGAAAATTAGTAAATATATTTATAAAATTATTATGGTGGAAGATGTGTAGAAGGTCAATGTGGGAAAATATTGATGTATTATTTAGATATATTTGTTTAGTACATGTGGTTAATAAAATTCTAGAATATCCTATTCAATAAATTTATTTATCAAGTTTATTTTATATCTTCATAATTACAAATTTAATGAAAATAAATATATTTAAATAAATTATGTTTTAAAACCAAAGTTTAATACAATCAATTAAAAATACTATTTTTGTTTAGGTTTAGGATTACTTTGATGAAGTAAAAGAATATGATGTAATAATGAGAAGTGACGAAATTTGTGTCCAAGTAAATAGAAAAGCTATTTATAGCAGGTAAGGATAGAAGTTAATATTAAGGAAAATTATCCCTTTAGAATGCTATAGATGAATATTAGGTAGTCTCATTTATAGTTTGTTTACCATACAAGGAGTTGATGAAGATGGTATAGATGTATTATAGAAAATTTAAATATTTCATTAAATGGGATTTAAAAAATGAATTTAGTTAAATAAATAACAAGAGAAGAATTAAAACAAAAACTTTCCCTTCACATATCTCACAACACATATCTCACAGCTAATTATAGAAATGGCCAAACTGGTACAAAGAATTGAGTATACCATTACATAATGATTAAATAGTATGCCACAAAAATTTCAAAGAGAGTAAATATTTGATCACTTCTAACAGTCTATCAAAGAAGAACTATTCCAAAACTGCCATATGAATAATACCCACATCAAAAATTCTATTATAATCCAAAAAACAAAGACCATAAGAAAAATATAATTAAATGTTAAATTATTTTTCTTTGAAAAAAACATCAAAATCATATCTCTATGTTAATTATATGTTTGTCTCACAATCCAATAAACAAGAATTACCATATAAACAATACCCCACACCAAACAATCCCAAAAAATCATAACCATAAGTTAATCATTTTTACTATCTACAACCATATAAGCAATACCCAAATCAGAAACATGCGCATTTTGACTAATTTACAACATGATATGGGAAGAATCAAATCAGAACCATAACTACATGTTGATCACTTCTCATGATGTGGTACCTACAAGAAGTAACATGTTGGAAAATATCCATCTCAAAAGTAGCAATTCAGAAGATCAATTTAAGCAAAAGTTAATCATTTTTATAGTTATCTACTTCCATATAAGCAATACCCAAATCAGAAACATGTGCATTTTGATCACTTTACAACATGATATAGGAAAAATCAAATCAGAACCATAACTACATGTTGATCACTTCTCATGATGTGGTACCTACAAGAAGTCACATATGGGAAAATATCCATCTCAAAAGTAGAAATTCAGAAGATCAATTTAAAGCACTTGCATGCACTATTTGAGCACCTGATGTGTTGAAGGACTCCAGAAGTTCAACTTTAATAGGATTTGAAGTTGCAGACTCTTTTTCAAGAACGTAAGTGGGATGGCCAAGAGTAATGTTGGCTTATGCCACATGGCAACCAATGTATCCAACAAATAAGAAAAGTGATTGATTTTTTTTTTTTATACATTTGTGTAGTAAATGAGATCATTTGATAGGCTATTTTGAAAATTAATATATTATAAAATTATATATTTGATATTTATGTATTAAGTGAAAAATTAAATTTAGAAAAGGAAGAAGTTTTCAAGTTTTGCAGTTTAACATTTCTACAAGAGAAAAATTTACTTCTTGAAGAGACTCAAACACAACAAATAGTGAACACAGTTATCTAGAGAGATATAATTTACCTCCTTGAAATAGATTTTAGAAAGTAACTAAAGCTTGGAGAATACAAATAGAACTTAATTGTAACTAAAATAGTATTTCTAGAATAACTGAAAAATTAAATTTACAAAAGGGAGAAGCTTTCAATTTTTCCAGTTTAACATTTCAAAAAGAGGAAAATTTACTCCATGAAGAGACTCCAACACAACAGAACAGTGAACATAGTTATCTAGAGAGATAGAATTTACCTCCTTGAAATAGATTTTAGATATTAACAAAAGCTTTGACGGTCTTGTCAATACCCCTGGTAATTTGAATGGGTTTGCTCCATCTCCAACTTGCAATTAAACATGGTAGTATAAAAAATAAGCTTATGAGGTTTGTATGATTGAAAAGAAATCTGAATATTGAGTTTTAATTTTTAGGATTGTAATATATTATTAAACACCAAAATCAACTTAAACTCAAATAAACAAAATCAACTTAAACTGGACTAAATAGTTACCTCCTTCAAATAGCTTTTAAATAGTAACTAAAGCTTTGATGGTCTTGTCAATACCCCTAGTAATTTGAATGGTTTTGCTCCACCTACAACCTACAACTAAACATGGTAGTATAGAAAATAAGCTTATGAGGTTTCTATGATTGAAAAAAAAATCTGAAAATTGAGTTTTAATTTTTAGGATACCCCTGGTAATTATTGTTGACCACCCCTATTTCAGCACAGTTCCTATTGTTGTTCAAGACTGAAAAATATTCCAAGTTGTTTAAAGCTTGTTCTTAGCGAGTTATTTAAATGTTTATAGATGTTTAAAATGGAATAACAGAATTACCACTTGGGAATGATTGAAGAGAGTTTGAAAATCTTATTGGACACAAATTGGCTATCCCAAGATTGTAGTAATGCTCAGTTAGTAAAATCATACCTATAATTTTTCATTTTCCTAGCGATTTAAAGGTTGATTGGCAAAGCTGGGTGTGTAAGAAGTTAACGGGTATTTCTAAGAGGAGTTCTATATGAGTTTGGAAGGTGTCTTTGAAAGGCTTCTACTATTGTTGACCTACACACGAGTATTTTTAGACCTACAACACTTTATCAAACATTTTCAAAACTAGAGCATCTCATACATTAGCTTCTCATACATTAGCTTATGTAATGATCTCCAGTCTTAACATGAACTTACATCTCTATGTTTTTAAAGTATAATTTGTTATAGTTGATTTGAGGGTTGTATGTATGACCTTAAGCTCATTTTGAGGAGTAGTTCAATCAATTATAAACTTTATCTGCAAGTTATTTGTATAAGCACTATATGACAACAATATATCATTATTTGGCATGTTCATGTTGAGTTAATCGCACAAATTACAACCATTGAAATGTCTAAACCAAAAAGAAATAACAAAATATGATCTAGATGATAAAAACACACCTCTATAATTGGTGCTATCATGCTATTAGACTCTTTCCCAAAAAAACAAAGATAGTCTGGCTTCAAATTAAAGTAGTGACAATTAGAACATCAAATTAAGGTGAACTGCTAGAAAAGCATATGACCAATGTCTAAACAAAGATGCTCCCCTAGAACGTAGCACTCTCCAAATAGAATTTTTTTGACTAAAAAATATTACTCAGTAAATATTATTCAGTTATATCGAAACAAAGGAAAAAAAATCTATTAGCTCGGGTGCTTGAAATAATAAAACATTATTTAAAATATCCAAGTCACAAAAGCTAAACACAAAACATAAATTAACTCAAAAAATGCATAAGGAAGTGCACTCACATACTTGACATCAAGCAAAAATTATCTCAAGTAGAGCAAGAGGGCTTTCCTAATTCCAAAGTTCCAACTATTGAGATTTTACATGGATAGTTCAAAATGTAATAAGGTGCAATCATCGGCTCTCCTACAACTTGCTTAATTTATCTCTTGTAACATACACAAAGAATCTAAAAGGGCTTAATCAAGAAAAAAAACCCTATCAAGACGCAAAAAACTAAACCACATCTAACCCAAACATTGGCAACCAAAAAAAAAAGCCAAAAAGAACAGTACCAACATACAATCCATGAAAGCTTAAAACACCGAATTGAATTCATCCCTATACCTTTCACCATAATTCTCAAAAGCCAACAAAAATAATTTGATAAAAGCACATGTAAAGTTAAAGAATTGAACTTACAGTGTGACATAATCTATACCAAAACTAAGCAAAATAAAATGAAGCAACTCACCTGAAAACACAACTACTAATTAACCAAATTCAGCAGCCCACATCCCTTCACCAACATTTTAGAGGATAAATGCAAACAAGAACAACTAAAATGGAAATAAATATACAAATAACAAATAACGAAACTCCACTCACCACTGTAATCAAAATTTCTATTGCCTCCAATCCTTGGGCGGCCACATTGTTCGGTACAAAGCTCCCCAACTATTATCCAGGAGAAAATGTGCTAGTTAAGAAGGGAACCCACGATGCTTTTTTTTTTTCTTTTTTTTTCTTCCTTATACTAATCGTTTAAAAAAATTCAATGGAGGAGATTTAACTGACCGTAATGCATTGGTTTAAGTGGCCTTCTCATCGTTGATTTCACAAATTAGCTTGTCATTCTCAAATAGGAAATGCCTTCAGCATAATTAATGCCACTTCTTTAATTTCTTGCCAGTCGTGGGTGTTGTGCAAATTTAGTTGCAAATATGAATTTGAAAACAACTCTAATGCCTTTCCAAGATGACATAGCTTGCTAGCGCAACCATTCTCACTTATTGGTAGTTTTATTGTTACATAAAAGATCCTTCTGGCACACTACTAAGTCAATTCAAATGCAAAATCTCCCTCTTTCTATTGCCCAAGTCGTGGGCTTCAAATATGCCTCTTTACTCAGTAAAACAACTTATATTTTGATGTGGTAGTTATAATATTTACTCAATGCATGATATGGCACTTAACATTCATGACTTGCAACAACTATCTAAAAATAGTTACGTATTGCATTTGTGTGGCATGATTGCAACTATGTCCACTTTCATGTGGCATTCTTTCCATGTGTTATGGCTGTCATATGCATTTTAAATCTTAATGATACTAATATATATATATATTAATATATATGTATATATTATAATATATATACACTCCAATATATATACATATATATTAATATGCATATAACAATCACTCAAGATATATATTATTATTATATATATAACTATTACTTAATTATAAATATATATATATATATACAATATATATCCATGTGAATGTTTGCATATGTATTACGTATCTACGTATGGGTATACGTAGATATTACTATCCATGTATGCTCATACCTACATACATACAAATATATGCACCACGACATATATATACACATATATTCTCTATATACGTATACATATATATATATATATACATGTATTTAAATACACAATATAAAACTTAAGTCGATCACAAGAGTTTTCATACGCTAACTCAAATTAACTATATGATCAAGGAGGATTAAAGACAACCAAACCTAACTTTCCAATCAACCAAAAGCTATCAACTTAGGTTTATCACTTACCGACATAAAACTCAGACTGACTTGACAAGGTTCCTCTAACCTATGCAAGTGAGTGTGTGCATCTACTCAGATAGATATACCAATGGTTCCCATATCAACCTTCTCTCCTGGGTGATACTCTCCCTCCCCCCACTGGAGGGTTTGAACCTTCCCTACATCCAACTTAGAGCAACATGTTTGTAGTTAGCTGATAACATATAAATCACATTCATCATATATCATAAGCATCATTAAAGCATTTAAAAAGTAAAATTAATCATAATGCATATTCATACATTTCATTCATCCATTGAAATTCCTCAAGACATAATCATGTATTAAAAACATATTTACTCATAAAGGTTATAGTATTTGATAAATAAACAATGGGGTGTAACATGAATATTTTCAAATCAAAACTAAACTAATTATAACAAATTGAATATACTTACTAATACATTTGACTTAGCATTATCCTTTCTCCAATTTCTTGGTTTCACAATGCATCTCATATCATTAAAATGGAAGGATTTAACCTTCAAACTGTACTTGAATACAAATGGGGAAATAAACAACCATAATTGAAACCACACATTTATGGGTTTTCTACAACACATGAATTTCTAATTTTCCATAAATTTGAATCCAAAATCATAGGGAAAAATAGGGCTCATCTTACACTAAAACTGAGTGTAATAAAGGTTACCAAGGATGGTGAACCAAAGTAACATCTCCAATATAACCACCATTGGAGAAATAACCTAAATCTGCATAATCAAGTGGGGAAATAACCTTGTACCTACACACTCAAGTTACACGTCATACTCCTTGCACCATATAAAGTAGCCAAAGCAATATAAAATCACCCAATTGGGTTCAACACCACATAGATCACATAGTCATTCCATTCATATAACTTAATACCTATGTGCATAATCCAAACATAGAAATACAATAATCAATTAAAATATAGGATATTGTGATCATTTAAAATAACTACATCTATAATCCATATGCATATACATATAACAATAGGATACAATACTATGATAATCTAGTTATGAAAGAATAATAAGTACATCTCAAGTTATACAACATCATCTTGATACCAAACATGATATTAATGCATAAGGGTTCTCACACCTTCCAAGCAACAACCACCACATAATAAAATATATCAAGTCATCACAAGGAACTTGTCACACTTTATACTCACATCTTAATACAAGAAAAAACAATAATTGAATTATAGAGGAACACCATCTCTAACATGTGAGTGGTCTAAACACACAAAAAATGCATATAATACATTTCATATAGAAAAATGCCAATCAATGCATAACATATCACAACATAGAATAAATCATCACATATCATGTAAATAATATATGATTAACATGAGACAAGACATCACATACTCTTACATTTATTTTTAAGTCACAATTACTTTTAAAGAAACAAAAAATAAAAATTTGGATTTTTGTATAAATCATAGTATTACTTTCATTGCAAAGCATTTCAAATTCTTTATTTTGTAGTATTATTTCAATTGTTTAATTTTTAAGATTTTTTTCTAGAATTAATGTAATTATATATTTTTAATTGCTTATAAATATACTATGGGTATTATATCTACTTTCTATCTATATTAATTATAAATGGTTTAATTTAATAATATTGTTAAATTTATTTATTTTATTTCTAATACATAAGTTTTAATATAGAGAAAAAAATCCATAAAATCCCTACAAGAACATGTAAAGGATCAAGATATAAATGATGGCTTCACTTGAGTGATGAAGAGATAAAATCACTATTTTAAAAATTAAACATTTTTGAGATCAAATATCTACATCTGCTTGCATTCCTTTTTAAATTATAATTATTTTTAAGAAAACAAAGGATGGACATCTAACTTATAGTATATAAACCATAATTTTACCTTTATTACAAAATATTTGAAACTCTTTAGTTTGTAGTGTGATTGTAATTATTTAATTTTTGAATATTCTATTTTTAAAATTAATATAAATTAACTAAATTAAAACAATTGATATACTTAATCAAAGTAAAAAATAGTGGTATATAGATAAATACAATTTATTCTATATATAAGAAATTTTATTTTTCTATGTTAGATTGTAATATTACGAGGGGGCATATATCTAAATTAGAAGCTACCATTTGGTTAAACTATCACAAGTAAATGATCCAACCCATCAAAATTATTCAAGGGTCGAATAAAGATCAATCATACCAAAAAATAAAACTTTGATAAATGATATAATACAAAACAAATCATCATTCTCACTATTTAAATACAACTATTTTCTAAAAGATAGACATAAATTATTCATGGGTCTAAAAGATAGATTGGACCCACTTGAAAAGATAACTCCAACTCCCTACCATATAAAAGTGGACTCAAGATAATTTTCAAAGGGTCTCTTTATGCCAAAAGATAGAAAAACATGATTACATACGAATGAGGTTTATTGGCCTTTCAAAGATCATTGATTGCCACTTCATCATGCAATAAATCACTATACTCAACAATCTATTTATGAAACTTAATGCACAATAGGCTCTGCGGATAATTTTGCTTTTGAAATAAATGTTCCTCTCTATCTCCATCTCTATCTTCCTCTCTATCTCTATCTCATTATCCCCCCCCTTCTCTCTCTCGTTCTTCCCTCCTCTATATCTCCATATTTCTATCCCTACCTCTTCCTCTTTCTCCCCTTCTCCATATTACAAACATAACATGAGCCTATTTATAATGGAGCTTGATTATCTTCTTGATTCAAATTTTTTATTTTGGTCATGTTTGGATCCATGTAAGTAGATGCATAGTTTATTTGAAGCTAACACTTCTCCATTTATAACTTTATTAAAATATATTATAGTGTCCCCTAGAAGCCACATTCACTAGGAAATGTGTATAAAAAATATGTGAAAGATCTGATCCATCTTCATCTTCATATCCATCTCTATCTCTATATTTCTCTTTGTGTCTCTCCCCCGTATCTAACTCCCTACCTCTCCCTGCATCTCTCTCTCTCTTCCCCCTCTCTCTTTCTCACTATATCTATCTCTTTATCTCTCCCTCTTTCTATCCCTATCTTTCCTCTCTCTCCCTCTTTCACTATCACTCTCTCTTTATATATCTCTCTACTTCGCCTTTATCCTCTCTCTACTTCTCTCCCTCTCTCTCCTCCATCTCTTATTTATATCTCTCTCCCTCTTTATCTCTCTCTCATTACACACACTCTCTGTCCATATTTCTCCATCCCTATCTTTATCTCTATATCTCTCTTACTCTCACACACACAATCTTTGTTTCTCCCTCCCTATCTCTATCTCTATCTCTCAATCTCTCCTCCCTTTCTCTATCTCTCTCTCCCTCCATCTATTACTTGTCTCTATCTCCCTATCTCTATCCCTCTTTGTTTCTCTTCCCCCCCCACACATATATCTCTTTATCTTCTCATATATCTATATCTTCCTCTTTCTGTCTCCCTCTATCGCTCCTATTTCTCTCTCCCTCTCTCCCTCTCTATTTATCCATAGCTACCTCTCTTTGTTTATCTATCTCTCAATCTTTGTCACCCTTTCCCCATCTCTCTATAAAACCTTATATCTTTATCTCTCTATTACTATATCTCACCATCTTTATCTCTCTCCATATCTCCCTCTCCCTCTTTCTCTATATCTCTATCTCCCTCTCTTCCTTTATATATCTCTATCTCTTCATCTTAATCTCCCTCTTCTTCTTCCATTATGTATTTCCATCTCTCCATCAATATCTCCCTAGCTCTCTCTATCTTTATCTCTCCCTCTAGGTCTATCTCTATCTCTCTATCTACTTGTCTCCCTCTTCCTCTCTTGATCTATCTTCATCTTTACCTCTATCTTCCTCTCTCCCCCTCTATCTCTAGACATGTCTCCCTCTCTCTATTTATCCATCTCCCTCCCTCTCCTTCTTTCTAAACCTCTATATCTATATCTCTTTGCCTCTCTATCTCTATCTCTCGATATTTCCTCTTCCATCTCTCCCTTTGTCTTTGTCTTGCTATTTCTCCATCTCTCTACCCCTATAGCTCTCCCTCTATATATCACTGTCTATATCTATCTTTATCTTCATATCTCTTCCTATATCATTCTCTCCCTCTCTATATATTTATCTCTTCCATCTTTGTCCATCCCACACTCCTCTCTCTCTTTATATCTCCTCCATATCCCTCTCCTTCTTCTCCATCTCCATTTCCAACTCTATCTCTATCTCCCTCTACTTCATATCCCTCTCCCTCTCCTTCTCCATCTCAATCTTTGTCTATATCTCTATCTTCCTCTCTATCTCTATCTCCTTGCCCCTCTCTCTCTTGCTCTTCCCCCCTTTCTCTCACCCTCTTTCTATCCCTCTCTCCCTATTGCAAACATAACATGATCCTATTGGTAATGGATTTTGATTATCTTCATGATTCAAAATTTTCTTTTTCAGCTGTGTTTGGTATCCTTGTAAGTGGATGCATAGTTTATTTGAAGCTATCACTTCTTCTATTGAAACCTTTGTTGCAAAAACAACATCATTTGCTAAAATACCTACCAATTGACCTCATGTACTACACAAATATATGCAAAAAATAGGCCAAAATTTCCTTTAATTGACCTTCCACACCTCTTCGATGTACCCATTGCACAACAAGGTGTTTGTATAGATATGATAAAAAGATTAAGATAATTATTTAATTATTATGGATGAAGAGAATAAAATGTTACCTTAATTAAATAATTAAAAAATATTTAATTAATGTAAATCAAAAAAATGATAAGGATAATAATGAAATGATAAGATGAAAATACATTAGAGATTTTTAGATTTCTACAAATATATTATATATGTCCCTTGTATTTAAAAAAATATAGTTCTATGTTACTTCAATTATTATTTTATTACTCAACACATTTACCTATATGATATTCTATATATAATTGTGTGAACTTATGACTTTCTATTAATATATGATCAATAATATCACTATCCTTACTGTTTATTACAATTATTCTTTTTATTTTAATCAGTTAATGCTTTTGAATTGGAATTATGAATCAGTGAGGCCACAAACTGGGGGACCTCATCCCCGAATCCTGACAGGCCAGATTTGCGAGCATGAAAGCCCAGCAAGGACTGAGCCTGGAGGAGAGAAAGACCCGCGTGGGTCAGATACAGAAGCACCATGCATGAAAGACTTGCGTGGGTTTGACACAGAGTCTGCGAGCAACACATGCCAATGAATTGGATCTGCAAGCAAAACACTCCATCGTGGGTCTGGCACAAGTCCGCGAGCACTCCAACCCAACAAGGGTCTGACACAGTTAGCCTCCTCCTGGGACCACTAGCTCCTCTTGAGCACCTCCCTCCATCCTCCACCGCCTTACACATACCAACTGCCTGTGTACGCAACCTCCAACACGTCCATCAAGGTGGGGGCCAGACGGAGATTTGAACCTTGGTTACACCAATAATAATGCAACCACTTCACCACTACACCACAAGATGATCCCATTACAATTATTCTTATATTAAACTTAAATCCAAAATAAAAACCATATAGATATAAATATAAAATATCTTCATGTAAAAGTTTTAAAGAAATCTACCTTACCACAACCTATAAAAGCAACCTTTAACTTTGCCTTTTCACTCCATGCTTGAACATACCTGTCCTTTCCATAATTGAATTATAATGGTTTATTCTACATGATCGTGTTGCCATTTTTTATCCCTTCAGCATAATTCTTATCCATATGTCCTTTGCATCATATGCATTGTCGCATTCCTATCCACACAAACTACCTCATCCACTCTCCAAAGCCTTGAGATGAATGGCTCAAAAACATTCTTGCAACCACCAAAAATCTCAAACGGGTCCAAGTCCCAACCACATAAAATGATATACCACAACAAGAAGACAAAGATCAATTCTTTTGGGATATGACTTTTGCTAGGATTTCGCCTAATGTGTAGTTAAATGATGGTTGGGTTGCCCATAAAACCCACATTAGCTCTATAAATTTAGCTATTTACACTGTTTTTCTATCTTCAGTTTTCCACCCAATCCAAGAATTGGCTACACAATTTTTTTATTTTTTTGGTCATTGGACATTTGCAGATATCCTCCAAAATCATCTGTAAAAGCGCCTTTCACTTGTTTATTCACTTAACTTTAGTGGGTCTGTTAAACTAAACCTGTTTTGGCATTTGGGTTATCTGTTCTTTTAGGTCTCCTTACTCGGGTTTTCTTGAATCTGAAAATTAAACTCTGTCTGCGATTGGGTTATTTGGGCTATTTTGTTAAGGCTACCTATAGTATTAGTTCGCATTTTTCTTTTGGGGTCCTCAATGGCTATGGTACTAGAGGCAGGGGCTCTATCATTATCCTCCAGCATAACAGCCTCCAGGGCTTCCAACACAGTGGCCTATGCATCAGTCATACGTGGAAGGGCCTTCAAGGGGAACACGAGGCTGGGCATGCCTGTATGTAGGGGATTGAGGATTGGGGGTCTTGACAAGCGTCTATCGGTTGCACCCAGTGGGAAGAAGTTACGTGCCTTCAGGGGCGTTGTCTGTGAGGCACAAGAGACTGTTGCTACAGGTATGTTTCCAATGGATTCAATTTTCAATTCTCTTTTCTCTGTGCATCTCTCGCTAATGGTATCACCATATTGTAATGATTAAATGACATGTATGTGGTTACTCCTGGTTCCGCATCTTCATAATTGTGGTATTTGAGGTTTGTTTTCTATTAATTTATTTAATCTTTATGTTGAAAATCGGGGTTTAAATTAAAATCCACCTTTTCATTGGGCAACTAGACATTCATATATTAGATTTGAATTAGTATCCACGAGCATTTTTGCCTTGTTAAATAATATTAACTGGTGAAGAAAGTTAGAATATTAATATCTGTTTTGAGGTTGTGGCATTTACTGATGGGAATATTAGAGATTATAGATTACATTAGAAGATCTTCTTTTCGTTTTTCATTCGTTTCTAGCTATGAAATTTTATTTATATCAATGTTTGAGCCAAGATCCAATTGATTAGGAAAAATTCTTTTGTCACGTTTTCAAAAGTGAGACCAATCATAATTTACTGCCAGTAGGGTGGGTTGATACCTTCTGTGAGTAAGTGCTATCTGATCCATGTGCTACTGTCCAAGCAGGCCTGCCATCCTGTGAGCAGGTTCTTGTACCTTAGTCTAGGAATGATGTTGTGCTAATGCGCACAACTTCCTACATTATGTGCCAACCAATTAGCACTGGGAGCCTTGCTGCAACCCTGCAAGCAGCACCTTTCTTCATGTGCCACTCAATGCTTGGAAGCATGTTATGCAACTCAAACGATATCATACAGCTCTTGCACGATGCATTTGCATCACACGCCACCCTTGCAACGCCAAAGACAATGACGCATAACTTCACAAGCAACTCCATTTGAGTTTCTTGCTACAATTACATCTTTACGCGTTAGAGCACATAGTACAGAATTTAGTGTAGCATATCTCACCACATCTAAGAACACCACACAACAATCCAGTGCACCTTTTGGAGCTTTTTCATGATATGCCAGCTGTCAGAACAGCCAGCTACCAAATTTCTATTCATTCGGAGATGAAGCGTTACACATAGAAACTCAACTGTATCAACTTCTATAACGACCCTTTGTCTTTATGAACATGTGATCTATAATGTAGATTTGTAACATAAGCAGGACATAGGATAGATAGGAGAAAATACACAACCATACATATCCCTGGAGAATATGCCATGTACAGAATGCCTTGATTAATAAAATTTCTATTCCAATTCTAATTTTCTTCTTTATGTGAATCCTTGTCTCCACATTGCATCTACATGCATACCACACATCCATATGTACATTTAGAGTGTTGTCCCTCGGATCACTCAGGACCCAAATCATTGGTATTAGAGCCAAGTTCATCTTGCATGCCCTATTGAATGGAATTGGAGCATTTGTACCTTGACGTCAAAATACAAGATCCATCAAGTTATCTCCCAAGTTGTTTCAAACATGTTCAGATGGAAGAAGCATAAAATGCAGTCCACATAATGATCAAAGCTGAAGTTGTAAAGGTTCTTGAAGAAAAATAGACTTTTCTGTTCAATCAGTTTGCTGAAGTACTTAAATGGGTGGTTGCATGAACTTCCATCAACTCAATTGTCAAGCAAAGCTTTTGGTGGTCTAGTCCCCTTAGATTCCAAGTGATTTAGGCATTCCTATGTTGATGAAGTCTACACGATATCAGAGATGAAATTGCAAAAGTTCTTCAAGAACAACAAACATTTCTGTTCAACTAGTTTATTGAAGTCCTCAAATGGTTGGTCCCATCAACTCAATTATCAAGCAAAGCTTTCAGTGGTTTAGTCCCCTTAGATTCCAAGTGAACTTAGGCGTTCCTTTGTTTGAGGGTAAAATAGATGTAGATGCATTAGATAATTGGGTAGAATTGTTAAGAGTCATAGTTCTTTATGAATGACTCTCTGATGAAGAAAAGGTCAAGATTGCACTTTTGAAAGTCTCTTCACTCGTCAAGAAGTGGTGGAAAGTCAAGTGTAGAAGAACCTATTCATGCGCACAAAAGTTGAGGGGCCACATGAGTTTGAAGTGGAATAATGAATCCTGAAGCTGCTTTTCTCAATGCAACAACCCCAACATTTGTGCTAGATACTAGAGTAGAGCACCTATTCCGTTCACAGATGTGGGTGCAAGGTCAGCCATTGAATTTTTTGGCTGATGGAGGTTAGCATGAAGAGCCTCATTGTTAAAGGCATTGTTGTGCACCTGAATTTGCCAACCATGCCTCATCCATAGCCTTAATAGTTTGGGATGGATTAGTTACTGCAGCACCAGAAATATACATGTCACTTGTCAATGTTGCTTCTCATATGCTATTCATCTTTTTTATGAGGAGTTATTATGTAATGTTTCGCCAATTGATTCCTACTTACAAAGAAAATAAGGAAGAAAATGAGAGATACAAGTTAACTTGGATCATGGAATTTAAAAGAAAAACGGCAGTTATTAATTTGTGGTCAACTCCTTGATCACATGACACGTTTCTTTTTCATGTGTAGTTATGGCACTTCCTTGGATGTATTTGATCTCTAAGTCCAAGTTTGGATGCAGCTGATACGATAGCTCTCAAGAATTTTGCAGGTTTTCTAAGTTTGGTTTAGTAAAATGTTTCGAATCCTTGATACATTGAACAGCTTTAATTATTCATTTCACATTCTAGATTGTAACTTATCAATGACAGTTGATGACAAGCTGCTGTAGTGACAAAATCTTTCTGTTTTTCGTTGTGCCTTAACAGTAATATTTAATTAATGTTTGACGATGCTGTTTTGAAAGTTTGCCCAATGTTGTATCTTTGAGGACAGATCAGAACTAACGTGAAAACCCAGCAGGATGACAAATTTTCATTGTGGTGAAAGAAGGCTAAGTTTTCTATCTTGGAATATATGTAATTTGATATGCTTGCCATGGCTGCTATGATGCCAAGTGGGTCACAAAGCAAATTGAATACATATCAGGAAGTAATACCAGGGCTATTTATAATCCTTACCTCAATTTGCAGCATCAATTATGCTTTGCATGCAGCATTTTAACTTAGGGAATTTGAATGAAGAGCTAAACGTGTTGGAAAAGATTGCTAACCATTCCCTTCATGGCATGAAACTTTGAAAGCTTTCCTCAACTAATATGATAGAATTTGTTTTTACACGATAAGTGATCAGCATTGATTCACCATTCTCCTTAATGATCTGAAAATCTCTAATTTTAGTCAATCTCTTGTTATTATGCTTGTTATGCAAGAGGATATGTTGCAATGAACGTGGTGAAAGATTTGAATTTGTTTTGTGGAAGCCCTTTATAAATATGATATGAGACTAGTTTGTTTACAACTTGTAAGATTCTTCTGGATCAATCCACATAGGTGAAAAATAATGTATAAAATTTAAATAGTGCCTTCCTAGCTACTGTTTATTAACATCTAGTTTTATCAGACTATGTTTTTACAGGCTTATGTTATGTGTATGAGGCATCCAAAAGAAACTTTAGCGAAGACATATGGTCAAACTTATTAGATATCCTTGATGGAAGCAAGTTGGAGTCAGGCTAAGGCTATGTCGCAGGCTTATGCAAATCACTGTGAGGTTCCAAGAGAACTTAAAGCTAACACAGATGGTTAAAATATTAGTGTTCCTTGATGGATGCAAGTTGGAGTTTGATAATGAGTTGAGCAAAGGTATCACTAATATGCTTATTGACTATCTGTCTTATCATAAAGGGAATGTGAAAAGCCCCTAGACCAGCCCATCCTATCTTGTGATGAAACGTTTTTGTTTATGCCTAACAACCTTTAGTTAAATATGTTATACTTGCAATGTGGCTTTGGGAAAATTTTTATAGGAGACATCAAAAAAAGTCGGGGGCCTCCAACTTGGAAAGTAACATGATGTTCTCTTGATTGATAATTTTTGAAGGGACTAAAATTTGATGGCCTATTTACAAGCCTTGCAAGATAAGGCATGCAAAATCTCAAAGAACATCATGAAGTGATAGATTTCCCATTATCTAAATTATACATGGCATTAGTCAGCTAATTAAATTTGAGAGCTGAATCAAAAGCCCGTCCTAGGTTTCCTTAGGAACACACTCTTACAGACGTCAATGGCAAGAGCATGAACTTGAAGATTATGCTTGAAACTCAAATACTTCAAGTACATTCCTCAAAGAAGCCTATTGTAATTATTTAAATAGATTCTTTCCCAAGGATCAAAAGAAATGTTTGGTTGATCTATCTCAAGAATTCATTTTATCACAAATTGTATATACTTTATTCATTCTTGTCTTTTTTTGTTATGTCATGTGAGTTTATCTGGCTTAATGTGTTGGCTTTGGGAGATGATAATTGATTTTTTACCATTCCCTAAGACTGAAGTCTGTGAGACCTATAAATAAAAACAAATTATTAATGAATTAATGTGAAACAAAGTGCAGTATATAAGTTTTAATACATCTCTTTTATATCTGAGCATATTTAAAATAAAGTCATCCAGTTCTTTTTGATTCTCATAAACCAGAAGTGTCTACAGATTAAAGTTACTGTCAAAGTTTATAAAGTTACTGCTCATATTTGTCAGAGGGACAAATTAACAAAAAAATGTATTTATCTTCTCTTTCATTTGTATTACAGATTTTTCAAATTCTTTTCATCCATGGTATTTTGGGGTTTGTCAACAACCAGTTTCATTGTGGAGATTGCAAACATTAGTTTTAACTTTTAATTGCTGTAATACTTACCGTTTTGTCTAAGCCAGCAGTATTTTAGAAATAATTTGTGTCTATCAAGTTAGGATTGATTACATCCTTATAATATGTAAACTTCTTGTTGATAATTTCATCACAATGACCATTCTTTTTGAACTCTCTGCATATTTAGCTTCTAATATTTTCAATGTTTTAAATTTGATCATCATCCCTTACATTCTCGTAGCTAGGCCAGACTTGAGAATCTCTAGCCCAACTCCTCTTTTGCCTGGAAAAACATTTGTTATTTCTAGCTGATACATGGTGATACTTTAGGCTCCCTCAATTTGTTGTATCCTATGCTTTGATATCTCATTTGGTTTTATTGATAATTTTCCTGCCACTTTGGTAGTTTTAATGTGGTTTCTGTAGTGAAATGTTTTGCATGAATGCTTTAGATGGTGTTTTAATATTTTATGACATTTCCGTGGGATTATCAGGTATTTCCCATGAATGTCTGCAATTATGCTAAGCAGTGACATACTCTGTGTGAAGGGAATAATTGAAGTGTGTGCCAGGAGGAGAGGGACCTAACCTTTTCCTATGACTCGAGGCTCACTAAGAAATTTACCTTTTTTTTGCCATTTATCAGTAGCTTTTGTCTTCGCCAGGTTTAGTGAAAGTGTCAATACAAAGAGCACCTTTTCTTTAATATGGTCACTCTTTATATCTTTAAATTTAAGTAATCACGACTTTTATGACTTGGGGTTTTGATTGTGTGGTTTTATTTATTTGTTTAGTTGGCTGGCGCATGTTCTGAGATTTGATTAATGGATTTGTTTAGTCATTATAGAACAATCTTTACTCAGCTCCTTGTTGCTTTGATGTTTAAAAGTTAAAACAGACTTAAAAAACATTTATGTACTAACGGGTCCTCTGAAAATGCAATCTTCTTATTCAATTTCTGACTTTTTAAAGTAGAACTATTTTCTGAACTTAGTTTGAAAGGGGTGAAGTTAATAGAGGGCAAGAAAATTCCCAATGGGAGATACTGGTTCATTCCCAGGTTCTAGTAAGGCACAGAAAGCTAATAGCTTAATAGTGATGTCCACAATGAGAAGTAAAGTGAAATATTAAGAAAGGTTAATTTTGTTTTTGAATGTATTATGATGAATATGACAAAGCTTTCAAGAGAAATTGATTACTTATTCAACACAATTCTGAATGCTGAGGAAAAGCTTGGTTGGGATAGCAAGTAAAAAGTGTGCTTTATGTTTTGACATCTCTCAAGTTAGGGACTCTTAGGGTTGTCTCTGCTAGTATATGCTTCAGGGATATCTAATCAAGTCCTTACAAGCAAGCACACGGGTTTTGAAGTAATCATAAACTTGATGTTCATAAAATTCAGCTTCACAGGATCCAGGATAACATGGAGTATAGTGGCCTAATGTCATTATACAGTTTGGAATCAAATAGCCAAGCATGCTTTCTCATCATTGATCAATTGCACTGTATTGCCATAGATATTGCCTCTGCCCATGTTTAAAATGATTTCTTTAGTAGGCAAAGTGAATGTAATACTGCACCGATGGTCATATTTACTGGCAACTGCACCTCATGGTGCCACGGTTATGGTATTTAAAAGGAATTTATTGACATGGGTCATTGAATGAATATCATGTACTATGGGTGAAAGTTATCTAAACTGCTTTTTAGGCATATTGAATGTAATACTGCACTGAAGGTCATATTTACTGGAAACTGCACCTCTTGGTGCCAAGGTTATGGTATTTAAAGGGAATTTATTGACATGGGCCATCGAATGACTATTATGTACTATGGGTGAAAGTTGTCTAAGCTGCTTGGAAGTAGGAAGAGAGGCAACTTTGAAAGACTTTTGTAAAAACATGCACAATATATCAAATATTATTTTGGGAATTATAATCATTTTTATTTTAGTGAAAACTCATGCACTCATGAAGATATGAGATTAATTAGAAAAAGAGGAGAGAAAATAAAAAAATGTCACCTTAGAAAATTACTCATATGAAGGAAAAAGTTCACATGTAAAGATCTAATCTTCAAAAGCAACAGATGAAAAATATACATGACATTCAATTCCTTGGAAATAAAAAAGATGAAAAACACCTGATGTCCAAAGAAATTAATGCATCATAGAACAATTAAATTAGTCCAGTAGAATGCTTTAGTCATAATTGCTTCTTAATAGTCCCCAAAATCTTGTGTTGGTTCTCAGCACTGTATCTATAAGTCAGTTACTCATCAATTACACACTTATCATTAAGAATAAGTCAGTCAATCATCAGTTATTTAGCTATCAAAATCTTTGTCAGTTATTGTCAGATAGGGAGTAAGCCAAGTATAATAAGCTGAGCTTATGTGTGGAAAGCAAAAATCGTGCATGTGGGAATGCAACCCATCTGTAGAATAAGGAATCTTGTACAATTGCTACTTGCTAGCATATAAACATGTTTTCAGACATGCAGAAATACAGAAGGTTAATAGGGAGTGGAAACTGTTAAAGGTCTTAAGTCTAAAGGGACAGGATCTTTGGAATGTCGGTAGGCATCTTGAGAACCATTTGTGGCCTAGTGTGGTCCACATGCTGCGATTGGATTAGATTGAGGAGTTTTTTACACTTCAATCTCTCCCTCCATTTGAAATCAATGATAAAGGGCAACAATCTCTCCCTTTGAAATCAGCTGAAAGCTTCACTTTAGGCAACACCAACACACTAATTTCTCTCTACTGCTCTCTCACTCTCTCTCTCCACTTACTCCTCCTTAGGGGTATAGGATATGCTCCCCCTGACTACACCAATTAAAACACACCACTACCTGCTCCCTCTGAGAGTTAGCCTTTCATTAGTCTAGGACCAAGAATGTATCTTGAAATGCTCTCCTGGAAAGATGTACATCCTTATGCATCTAATTGAAAGGAGGGGTAATAACCCCAAACTTCTGATAGAGATACGCAAATGCATCTTTTGGAAGAGCCCTTGTAAAAATGTCTGCAACTTGATCCTTTGTAGGCACATATTCTAGCTTCACCTCATTCTCTGCAACTTTCTCTTTTAAAAAGTGATACCGGATAGAGATATGCTTTGTCCTTGAATACATTACCGAGATTTTTGAAATATTGATAGCATTTTTATCATCACGCAAGATAGAAATAGGTTCATAATATGACACTCTGATATCCTTCAATTTCTGTTGCATCCACAACACCTGTGTGCAGCATGATGCTGCAACAATATATTCTTCCTCAACAGTAGATAATGACACCGAATCCTGCTTCTTACTCAATGAAGAAACCAACCTACTTCCAAGAAAGAAAGCACCGCCACTTGTACTTCTTCTATAAGTTGCCTAACCTACCCAATCTGCGTTTGTATATGCACTCAAAAGGAAATCAGTATCCCTTGGATACCATAGACCAAAATCCAGAGTGCCCTTCAAGCTGAATATCCTGTTGACTACTACCACATTGATTCTCTAGGATCTTCTTGAAATATTACCACAAGAAAACTGCATGTGTGATATCCAGTCTAGTAGCAGTAAGATATAGCAGTCCACCAATCATTGATCTATACTTGCTCTGATCTGTCTTAGGAGATTCATCATTTTTGCTCAACTTGTAACCAGTAACCATGAGAGTACACACTGGTTTAGAATCCTCCATTCCAATCTTGAGGACCATTTGTGGCGTAGTGTGGTCCACATGCTGCGATTGGATTAGATTGAGTTAGCACCCATACCTTTTCAGGAATGTAATACATTTTTTGTCTTTTCACTGTTATTCTTTGAATATCACACAGTTATGATTTTCTCTCAGAAATTCTGGCAAACTAGTTAAACATTTTTCTGTTACTCTGTTGGGTTCAAGGTGCTTTTAGTTTTTACTAATAATCTCTTGATAGTGTTAGTTCTGGTTATTCTTAGTTGGCTTCCTATTGTTGAGGAATTTGTTTATTTTTTTGTTCATTCAGCTAGTTAAATTTTAAAGACCTGAAGCAGTTGGGTCCATCATGATTATGGTGAAGAATTTTAATATCTTTTAAACCAAATTGGTCTGTAGAACCTATCAAATATTGACAACCTAATTGGTCTTTGACTTCGCTGCAAAATACATTCTTGAAGTTGCCCTCAAGAAAGTACTAAGGACAACACAGAAATTTGCTTCCATTGTAAATCTCTTTTTCTGGCGTGCATGGGAATTGAAAGTCAAATGACAATTTGATGTTGGACTTATGTTTTTCTCAGAACGAAGTTACTTATTTCTTATTAGATCAGACTTAAAATTATTATTAACTTCTTGTGTTTAATAGGCAACCTCCAAATTTTGAAGAGGTTAATGTCCATCACTATACTTACCCAATGAGAAAGTTTGTATGAATTCATGACAAATAATGAAAATATTCCCAGGCCATTCTACCAAACTCTGTCAACAGATCATATTAAACAATTGAATCTAAGAGATGCTAGGAAGTAGGAACAAGTATGCCAATAAATTCTCCATTAAAATGCTTTTTAAATTTTACAAGACAGCCATGCATGTGATGGGCAGAATAAAAAGTACATGATTATTCTGTTTTTACAAGATATCAATCTAATACTCGGAGGAAAAGTTTACTGATTTGTTGTTTTCTGCTAGGTAATAGAAAAAAAAAGTTCAAGACCAACATAATTCAAGTTACAATGCTGACTTGAATTGTGCCAACAATTATTCAGCATTTTGCGAGATTGGAATGGTATCAGAGTTGTAGTTGCTGGCTACCAAATGCTCTGAATAACACAAACACTAATCTATTTGTTCTATAGCGTGACAGTCTTTGGAACATGTCAAAATCTTTTACTTTCTTCTCATGTCGAGCTGGAATCTATTCATCAGAAGAGTAGATGGTGTATCACAAATAGTGAAATTACTTCACTTGCTAAATGTGGCCGCTTTTCTGGTTTTATCACAATGCATATTCCTTGGAGCATTCTGTTGACATTTTTTCTTCTCTTGTAATGCAGTTCAGGATGTCAGTGATTCCACGTGGAAAACACTTGTCCTAGAGAGTGATGTTCCTGTGCTTGTTGACTTTTGGGCACCATGGTGTGGACCTTGTCGAATGATAGAACCCCTAATAGATGAACTTGCAAAGCAATATGCTGGCAAGGTCAGATGCTTCAAACTTAACACAGATGAGAGCCCCCGTATTGCAACTGAATATGGTATCCGGAGCATTCCAACTGTAATGCTATTTAAGGGTGGAGAGAAGAAAGATACTGTTATTGGGGCTGTGCCAAAGACTACCTTAACTGCAAGCATTGAAAAGTATGTAGAGTGGTAGATCCTAGAGTTTATGAATGTAATTTTGAAGATATTTTCATATGAACATGCCCCATGTCAAATTGACTTTCTTGGCACTGAAATTATCAAAGCTTGGATGTAGTTTTGCAAAGGATTTCCAAGGGGATTGGTTGTTTTTTGTGTACATACTTTAGATTGAGTTTGTACTTTCATTTGATATGGAATTAATTTACAATGTAGAGGTATATATACCTGGGTCCACCTTTTATGCTTTATATATATTGATGCTAATGCTTGCACTTAGCTGACACATTACAAAGATTTGTGCAAGCCTGATCTGAGACAGTGATAGACAGGTTTACTGCACACTCTTATCAGTCTATATAACCCTATTATTTGGGATGCTTGTACTCCTCTTGTATCTCACCACATGACGTGCTAAACATCTTGAAGCATTCTTTAATGGTTTTTGCTATTATGCATGTTAAAGGGATTCATGTCAACAGTTGTCTTCAGTGATGTTTATTAGGTATTTGATTTGTTTGTGAACAACATGAATTTTGAAGGAGACTTGTTAAGTTCAACTTATCCTTCGCATCCTCGTTGATTTACAATGAGATTTATTCTTTATGATCTCTCCAAGGATTCTGGTTTATAGTATTACTCAGTAGGAGCTCGTTAGAATTTGAGATTATGCTCTAATAAAGCGATTCCTAATGAAAGATGCAAGCTGTCGTATCTATTTCTTTTGCCTGCTGGGCCAACTGCTGATTTTATATATTAATTTTGCTATTGGCGAGGATTAGCTTTAGTTCCATGACAGCCAAAGAACATCGTATGTAGGATAATGTCAGCCATCTGATTCATCTACATCTGACCTGTTTCTTTTGTTTCATTGCATTTCTTGATTTTCTCTGCACCTGGATGTGATATTCTCAACTGAATTTTGAGTAATTTATTGAGAGTATCAGTTAATTGTTTTTTCATGGTTATCTTTATGATTATTAATTTATTTGCAATCAATTAGCCTCACAAATTACTAGATCCATATGTTCTGCTCATGTGAAATATTTTGCTGAACTATACCAAGTTGGTGAATATTCACTTCTCTTTGACCAAACTACTTTTGAATGATGTGACTGTCCATTAATATAATTTGTTTGATCTTCTTCTATGACATGGGTAATTACATTGTTGCCAGGCCAGACTTAGCGCTGTTCATGACAAGTCCATGATGGTGTATCTCCTGATTTATGATAGATACCCATGCATATAAAGCCCTCTTGCTTTTCTCCTTGCACTTATGTACTTTATTCTGATTGGTTGCCTCCAAAATGACATCTGTGCAGATTTGTGAGGGTTAACTCTGACATTTTTAGCACTCTCTGACATATGCTGCTATTGCAGGGGCTTTCTGGCTTACTCAGGTCTGTGGGAAGATTGGGAAGTCGATTTTATTCCCAAGCTTTGTCATGAGATTGAAACCCAGGAATATAATATTTGAAAAATATGCAAGGCTCAGGTCTGTGGAAAGAAATTCCCTTGTGTGCTTCCACAACTTGGGTGCCATATGACAAATCTTTCAGCACGTGTCTAGTTATTCTATAACTTTAAGAGCAAGCCAAGTTTTTCAGCTCCAGGAAAAGTATGAGAGAAATAACCAAATTAAAAATGTCGACTTGGATTTTGCTCTACCAAAACTCTAGTCATATGTTATTGCAATTCGATATTGAGCTTGTTCTCTGTGTTTATGTACTCAAATATCCAAGACTCTCAAGGATAACTCAATGAGCTGAATACAAAAAACATATAAAAATCAGAAACATATACATATTTGCAGCAGTGATTAAGTTCAGAATACACCACCATATTAATAGTCAAATAACATAGCAAAAATACACCACCACTTTATATTCAAATGTCATGATATAGAATTATAAGTTGAAGTTCAAACTTCAAACGTAAAAATGCCAAGTGTCTACAATCAGCGATTAATAATTATTGATCATTTGATCAATCTGAATCATATGGGTCATAAAAAAAAGCAGCATTATTAGATGCTACATTTTGTGTAGAACCACAAATAGCATTAGTGACACTCGCACAAGCACTGCCACTACCGCTCTTATGCTTAGTAGCTGCTTCAGGCTGATAGTTATCATCAATATCAAGTGCAACTAAGTGACTTGTGGAAGCATCCAAGTCAAACTGCTCTGGCACAATATCCCACCTCTTTGTGTCCTCCTTTGTAGGAACTATGCTTGTGTGTAAGGAGGCGCAAGTTTGAATGCACATACACCAAGTCCTCTGCGTTTTTTGAATGTAGCCTATTGCGTTTTATCGAGTGGATGGAGTATGTGCTCCAATTCCTCTTAGAAGAGGATGAACTAACAACCTATTAAAACCAAATTAAATATTTAAGAGTTACAAAATTTAACTAAACAAAATTATTAATTAATATAAATTAAAATTAAAATTACAAAATATAAAACTTACTTGGGATGAATTTTTTATTGCAATAGGTTGGAGGTGCCTGTGTTCTTGCCCATCGAAGTACCACCAACTATGAGCATACACCTTGACCTTGTCTTTAAGAGCATCAAGATTCTGATCAACACTACTAGAGCATGCAAAAGCCATGAAATCAGCCCTCACTCAATCATGTTGGTCACGATCAGTGAAGAGTCTACGAAGTGTTGCCTTGTACCCTTGAGCCACTTCAACATCCCTATATGGAGCAACTCTTGATGAAGCAAAAAGTATCTTAGGACTATAATATTTGGGACTCAATGCAAAAGTGAGAAGATGCAACGGAGTGGTCATTTTGTTCCATCTATCAACAATGATTTCTTGTAGCTCTTTGAAGAACTTTTCTTCAGGATCTTCCTCTTTTGCATTGATGATGGATTTCATCTTCTCAATCATTGAGTCGATACCATCATATACTTCACCCAAACAAGGTCTATCCATGTCACTATAACGGATCATGCTCAATATGGGCTCAGTAAAACTGACGAGATTCTCAACACAAGCCCACCAACTATCATCTAGGATCCTTTGCTTGACCCTATTTGCCCTTTCATTGCTAGATTGCCTCCATACAACCCAATTAGGGTTGATTACCATGGCACAAAGTGCCTCACGAACCTTTATAAGTCATCTCAACGCAATTGTGTTGGAGGCAAAACAGGTCTCGACAACCTGTTTGAAAATCAAAATTAAAATAAAAATATAATTTTAACTTACAAAATCAAAATTTAAAATTAAAAGAAAATTCAAAAAATTAAAAATATTGAGAATTAACTTACCTTCAACAACTCCAATTTTGAGAATTGTCTAAATATTCCTTGTGTCATATGGTGGTTGGTGACAAAGATTTGGATGTCTTCACCCTCAGTATACACCTGTTTGATCCACTCAATTTTGGATCCAATTTTTTGTAGCATTAAATTGAGGGAGTGGACAACACAAGGTGTCCAAAAAATGTGTGGATACTTCTTCTCAACCAATAACCCAACAACCCTACAATTTTTGGCATTGTCGGTTACAACTTGCACAACATTTTGATGGCCCACTTCTTCAATAGCTTGCCAAAGGATGTTAGCAATAAATGGACCATCCTTTACCTATCCTTCACAATCCACTGCTCTCAAAAACATTGCCCCTTTAGGGGACATGACAATAGCATTGATCAATGGGTGTTTTTTTGCATCTTTCCATCCATCAGAAATGATGGTCACCCCTGTTTCGATCCACAAATTCCTTATGGGCTTCAAAGAGTCTGCTACATGTTTCACCTCTTTCTCCAATAAGGTGCAACACACCACCTCAAAACCTGGGCCCTTATACCCCTTTGGAGCCTCATTAATAGATTTTACCATTTTTTGCCAATATGGTGAAGGGACATCATTGAATGCCAATCCATTGGCATAGACACATCTTGCTATGTCTTGATCAACAATCTCTCTTGCCTCATTCTAAAAAGAAGCTTCCAACAGTCCCTTAGATCTTTTATTTGCAGAGGGCATGGTTTGCTCTTAAGGGATGTCCATAAATGGATGGATTTCTGTAGGTGGAAAATAAGAAGGCGGGGTAGGGGGTTTCATGGATCAAGGTCCTTTCTTCAAAAGATGGCTTGTTCTACCATCGACTGCTTTTTGGTTTGCCTTTTCTTGCTCAACAATATATTTCAACACTATATCTTTTGGAATGCCTTTGTTGTTTTCACCTGGACAATTTTTGATGCCTGTTTCAGGGATCCTGCACAAGTGCCCTTTCACTCAACTGTATGAACTCGAATATTGAACATGGCAATGACTACAAATCCAAACATATCCTCCACCATACAGAATACCTAAGGCACAACATATTGAAATTTTGGTATTGATTCATTGAATTTGAAACTAAGACTTAATTAATTTCAAAAAATGAAAAAATTGAACATGTGTTATAGAAATTTAGAGGAATGAAAAGTAAAACAAAACAAAAATTAAAAAACAAAACAAAAGAGTTGAAGTTCGTTTGTTAAAAAAAAGTAAAAAAAGTAATAAAAAAACTTAAAAAAACCTACCTCTTTTGAAGAAATCTTGCTTTACGATCTTCTTGGCAACGAACAGGCACTTGCAAGTGCTTAGGAATAGCACAACAACCAACTTCGAACAATCTACGATCAACCTTCAAATCTATTTAAGTTTGTGCAAGCAAAAAAGAAAGTTCAACAATGGAGGCAAAAAATCCCTTTTTTTGCATTCACAAATTGGTAAATGAGTATCACTTTACCTATTTCATGTGTTAGAGGCAAATATTAGGGTTAGAGGGAATTAAAAACTCTTTAAAACTCAACAAAGAGTCAAAAAATAATAAAAAAATGCAAAAAGGCGTTTGAAAGTCCGCTTGGGTGCGAAATTCTGCCCAGGTTCGAAAAAAATTGAACCCTGGTCAGACCCACAGTCAGGGTTCCGAACCCTGGCCGGACCACAGGCGTTTTTTCGGACCTACAACGAATTTGGTCGAACTGGACCCAAATTTCTTATCCGTATCGAACCCAGGCTTCCTAGGGGTGAACCCGATAACTTATTAATATTCATGGAATTGTACTTATAGCAAGGGGTTTTGCTTAATTCTTAGTGTTTGCCGAGTTTTTGTCAGTCCTAGTTTCTTCTTTTAAGATAACTCCAATTCTCTCTGAATTTTTTTGTGAATTTTCCCGACTTCTTGACACTCCTTTTGGTTCTTGTCATTTGTCTAACATTAAATGTCCATGATCTTGGTTTCCTTGTACTTTTAAATGGGCTTTATCCGCAAGTTCTAATTTCAGCCATCATTTTATTGATAGAAAATGAAAATGAAAATGTCAGTTGATAAATTTCTTAGACAAAGTGAAGGAGCTGTGTAGCTGTGAAAGCACACTCCAAAAGCATTACAGGCCATCTTTAGACTCAATAATTTTCTTTAATGATTGACACCCAAATGTTTGTATGATTTAATGTCGAAATATTTTAATAGAATTTCAATTTAGTAGTATTTTGAACAATAATAATGATGATTCATTTCATCTCTTCTGATCAATTGACCCATGTACCAATCCAAGATTTGAAGTATGGATACCCTCCGAGACAACGTAGCTATGCATTTCTTAGCATTAACAAGGACAAAATCTAGATTAAAAACAACAAAAAACTTATCATGGTTACTGTTTATGTTGATGGTCTAGCATGGCTTTATGTTTCGAAAGGTCATTTGGTTTGTTGAGTGTCTAGTAATGCACGAAAGGACATTTCCCTGGCTGTGATCTTAGAGTTTCAGAGTACATATGTGACGTGAACATTTGTTTCAGTTGTGGGAGGCGCCAAAGGACTAGGTTGACAACTAGGTTTACTAAACAAACTAGTCTGTATATAAAGATGCCTAGTATTCTATCATGTAATATTTTCATAGGTGTTCAATAAAGGGAAAACTCCTTTGAGAAAAGAGAAAGGGCTTAGCTTCACAAGTTGCCCCTACTAATTTGTTTTGACAAATTTTTGGGATAACAATTTTTAGCACAACCATGGGGTGCAAAGTGAAAGATTGCAAGAAACCCACATGAACATGAGAAAGAGTCCACAACTATCCAAGGTGAAGCCCTTGTAGTACATCTCATAACAATTGGATTGAAGTCGATCAAGAAAATGACTTCAACAATTATTAAAGGTTTTTCCTTGACAACAAGATAAGTTCATGCACATGAGAAAGAGTCCACAACTATCCAAGGTGAAGCTCTTTTAGTACATCTCATAACAATTGGATTGAAGTTGATCAAGAAGATGACTCCAACAATTATTAAAGGTTTGTCCTTGACAACAAGATAAGTTCTCAATATAGGAGGGGAGCTATTGCTTTGCATGACAAAGAAGAAATAGTTGATATTAAAGCACACGTTCCACCTCCCCTTGCAAAAAGAGTTGTTTCTTGTACCAACAAAGGGAAAACCCTCCAATTCTTGCTCAACAACTAATCAATCTCTCCTCAAGTTGGTAGAGAAAATATTCATGATGTTAAGTTAAGCAAGTGGAAGTATGAACCCAATCTTTTATTTTTAGCAAAGCTTGATCTTCAAAGCAACGCTTGAAAGGTGTGCAAGAAACTTTGTCAATTGTTCAACAAGTCTCGACAAATTATTAAAGACCACACAAGTAATCTCTCATCTTAGTTAAGCTCTTTTGCTTTTAGGAATCCAAATTCACCTAATTCAGATTGTGCATCGAATGGTTGCATTGCTACATTGAGGAAACCAAATTGGGCAACTAAATTTGGTCCCACTCTATGATTCACCATTAGATTCTTGAAATAACTTTCCAAAGATCTCTAGTGATGGTTCTTTCCATCTAGACAAACATTTGATGACCTTCACCTTTGCTTATGAAATCCTCATTGTAGTGCATGAAGATGTACCAATAAGATTGTAGAAAGTCTTATTGACATAGCCACAAATTGGATTCAACACCTTCTAGTTGGATGTAGCACCAATTGGAATGCCTTGAGAGCAAGATTCATTGATCTATTCAAGCTTGTAGATGATGTGCATGAGCTTTTCACAAATATCAAATATTAAGAAAAGAGATAAAGAGCTTATATGTGAATTTAAAGCCAAATCCAACAAATTTAAAAATAGTATTCCATTGATTACAAGGCCTACCACAACAAACTCTCTTTGTTTCTTCATGAATTCTCATAACCCAAAAAAGAAATATGAATTAAGACAATGCCCCATAATAATTTAGATGTTGTCTAGGATTTAGCTACATGCATTGAATAAGATAAGGTTTACCACAACAAACTCTCTTTGTTTCTTCATGAATTCTCATAACTGAAAAAAGAAATATGAATTAAGACAATGCCCCATAATAATTTGGATGTTGTCTAGGATTTAGCTACGAGCATTGAATAAGATATGGTTTAGTTTGAGAAAATGGTAAAATAAGTAGGTAAGAGTCCTACAAAATCACAAGAAGATGATCATATCAAGAATCTTTTGAAGGTGTTGACAAATGAACTTACCATTTTAAGGAGAGCTTAGTGTGCAAGACAAGGGAACATGCAACCTTAAAACAACCTTTCACAAGGTGATCAAAGAAGGCCATTCATTCCTTTTAGGCCTTGTCTACAAATAAGATGAAATGGGCCACTACCATAATTACCTCTTATTACAATGGGTAATCAAGTTGGAGCAATAACATTGTTTTGTTTCTTCCACAATATTGATGACCATGAAGGGAAGACATGCCCAAATATGATAAGAGCCCATGAAATGTTTGTTGGGGAAAATTCAAATTTTGAACTTAATACACAAGTAGCTAAAATTGACAATGCATTGACGACACATTAGATTGAATTTTGTGAAGAAGATGACTATGTTGCTAGTCAAGCTTAGAGGGTTCAAACAATATCATCAAATGATAAAAGTAAAAGAAAAAATCTAAGAAATAAGATAATCAAGCTAGTTCAACCTATTTTCTTTAAATATAATTACAATGTGATATTATAGGTGAATTGGCAAGTAAAATTGCACATATCTCTCCACTGGAAGTCTCGAAGAAAGTCCTAGGGAAAAAGAAAGAACTCACATGGAATCTTAATGATGAGCCAAGTGACACTTCACAAGCATTATTTGTCATTGGTCATGCAAATGACATCATTTCTATTCTAGATTTCTCTAATGATAAATGATCATTGACTTTGCATTCTATATTTTGTATGATAATATCATGCCACCAAAGGTGATGAAAGAACTTATATTATCTTGCACAAGAAACATTCAGAGTTTACTTCTCCATGGAATCAATGTATATATCCTCGGTCAGACAAATCAAAGATGTTGTGGCATCTCTTGCTATTCATCACACTAAAAATATCATCATGACAATCCTAGGTGTTAATGTCCTATGCAATTACAAAATGCTTCTCTCTTGACAAGTTAGATCTCAAAGGGATAATCTCACTAGATTGGTTGTATGTGATGATACTAGCGGGGAATAAGATGCTTTAGCTACAACTAGAACCAAAGAGGAGATTGATTGTTCAAAGACCTCTAATGATCTCAAAGGTGAGGTAATGTATGAAGAATTTGAACAAGACATTAGATGCTTGTTGTTGGAGGAATTTGTCAAGTGAAGGCTCCATACTCAAGAAGATGAATTGATAGATAATCCCCAAAATTAAGGAATTTGGCAATGCAAAGCTCCATACTCAAGAATAACCAATATGTAATCCCAAATATTAACTATGGAGTATGTATTCCAATGGTATCTCTTGTCAATTTAAATGTGGTATATGTGTATTCATTGAATCTCCAAACAATTGATGATACACATTCACCTACAAATTAGAGTTTGATTTCACCAACAATATCAATTATCATTAACTAAAAAGTCTTGCTTCTTGGATTAACAACTATGTGTGATTTGAAAACCAAGAACTTGAAGGCATTTGGAGATCCAAAACTAGTAATCAAGTGTGTGGATAATTTCAAGCAAGATTGGTGAATTGATGTACTACCACAACAAAGCATGGACTGTTCAACACCTAGAATACTGAGAGGGGGGGGGTGAATAAGTATTCTATTAAACCATTTGATCACAATCCATCCAATTAACAAAAAATATCTAACTACAACAATGAATGAAAACATGAAGCAACCACAAGATCACATGACACATGAACACCAATGTTTTTACATGGAAAATCCCAAAAGGGAAAAACCACAATGAGGATTAGCTCACAATATATTATAACCGGTTATAAGATATTACAAAAGGCTCACTGCCGGGACACACTATCCAATAGGGCTCACAACCACAAAAGGATACAAAACAAAAATGGCCACACATGCAGAATGTGAATTGATACAAAATGCACCTTCCTTGTGTTGAATTCAGTTCCTTTGAAGCTTTGAATATAAAATACTGCTCTCCTTTATGATCGCTCAACATTCACAATTTTTTTGTTGCAATTGGGATCATACACATACAAATTCACATGTTCACATCATATCATACATCATGTCTCTCCTATGTCCTCAAAAATTTCTTACATATATACCCAATACATCCACATACATCAATTAGGTCGGCCTAATTGGATGTAGCCCAAAATTAAATTAAAATTGCCTTGTTGGCCCCATACTTGAATAAAAAACATCTTCGCACTCAAATAAAATGTGCAACACTTAATTTAGGTCGGCATGGACCTAAAATAGATCTCATTATCATCCACAATACATATTTAATCTCCACAACATATATCAAGCATTAGGTCGGCCAAGAATTAGACCTAATCACAAAATAAGCCAACTAATCAATCACCAACAATCCATCTGATCCTATAATCACGCACCATCTGGAATATATAGTCTACTGACACTTGTAAGCAATCTCCCAAAATTGTAAAGACCGATTCCAATCAGCAGAGGAACACAAACCAAATTACCCATACCTATTTACACTATATAAAGCCAAAATTAAATGCCAATCTACCGTCACTTATAACTTTCAAATTGTACATCCAAAATAGCTAAAAACTTGATCATAGATTCACATAATAGTTAGGAATAACATATTATCACCTCATAAGCAAATCTTATTACATGAACAATTGCGGACCAAAATATCGGATTAGGATATCTTCATTCTGTTCACTGGATTAGAGTAAATATCAACAATCAATGTTGGCATAAATGACAACACATTAAGGGGTCCCTTCTTCATTCTTCCAACAATCTCCCCCTTTGTCATTGATGGCAACATGTGCCAAAAATGAATCTCTCCAAAAACTTTAGAATATACACCATCTCCAATCATTTTAGTCATCAAACTTCTCCCCCTTTGACATCAAAGACAAAGGGTGTGCCGGTAACACACATGTAAACTCTAAACTTGATGCATATGTACAGGTGAATAACTGAGTGAAATGTACCAACTCCCCCTTAGGGAGTTATCCCAAAAATTTGATCCATCCGTATGTACATTGAAAAAATTGAAAAGCAACTGAAAACACAAAGAATAAACATGAGAAAAATGTTCAATCGGAGCTGGAGGCACCTTCAAGCTCCTTAAGAATTGCTTTCCAAGTAAACTTCCCTTCATTCCAAGTCTTTTTGGCTGCTACAAGCGAATTGTATAGTGACTCTAGCTCTACAATATTCTCCTCTCCTTTTTCCAGAGTACTTGGATTTGGATTTATCTTTGTAAGCTTCTCTACATCAGCTAGGACACTTGACACCGGTATGTGCTTGGTCTTCACCAAGTCCCCAAGCTATCCAAACCACCTTATAATGTCTTGTTTCTACCTTTGTAAAGTGAAAAACTTGTTCTACAAATCTATAATGGCAGTGCAATAGGTATGATCTCTATCGTTTGTTAGATCAAAGGTACTGGAGGCATTAGATATTTATGACTCAATAGAGTCCATTAAGTCCTTAATGCCTTGAGTGGCATCTAGCCACCTCATACAATACAAAAACAAAATTTTGGCTTCATCTTCACAATCTTGCACTTCCTTCAGACAATTTTCCACTTTACTATGTGCTGATGCACATCTATCTTGTAGCTCAAGTAGCCTCTTCTCTACAAACCTTGATTCACCTTCTTTTTTAGTTTGTTCCTTTAGTCTGGAGGCATACTCCTTAAGAGAATCAACTAAAAACTTTAGATTTTCAATAGAGGTTAGAGAATTATCAATTGTAGCATCGAGAGTAGCATCCTGTAGAGTCTTAATAGCTTCATTGATCAATTTTGTCCCCTTTTAATGTGTCTCTATTATTTCTTTTCTATTGGAGGCATGAAAGACATCTTTGAGCTCTAGCTTTTGAATTGGTGAGATCTTTTCTAGATCTACACTTCCTTGGTACATCAAGAGCTATAACAACTGGGGTGGAATTTTCGGTTCGAACCTAATTTGTTTGGAAAAAAGACCCTTGAGTGGATTACCAAAAGATTCTCCAGAGGACTTGGGTAGCTCCACAGTATTTTGTGCATCTTCTTCATTCTTTCCAACCTCAATTTCTTCTTCTTTCTCCTCTTCATCAGAGGGATTTTCCTTTTTCTTGTCGTTGTCTTCATCCTCCTTATCCTCATCATATTTGTTATTGTTCTCTTCTTTTTCTCCTTGTTCCTCTTCTCCATTCACATTTTGATTATCTTTATTGCCATTTCCAGTATCTTCATTTTGTTTGTCAGGGCGGTTCTTAGTACCATCTGCACCATTCTTTTTCTTTTCTTATTCTTGTTTTGCACTTTGGTTTAATTCATCAGCACCGATGGTCTTGTTAGTATCTTCTGGAGGATAATATGTCTTTGGGGAACCATGTGTTTCTTCTACTGGTGGTGGTGAGGACACCACATTCTCTGTATCAAACAACAAAGTTTCTTCAATAGTATGAGCATCTTCTTTCTCTTCCAAGGATTCTTTAAAAACTAGTAAATTTGTAACTGGAGGAAGATTTTCCTCTGCATCAGTGACCTTTTCTTCATCACGCTTCTTTTCTTGAGCAATACTGGATGATGAAGCAGTTATCATCCCAAACTTCTAGGCTATATCTCTAACAGTTTTGACTGTTTCATGCTTCAATTTTTCTACTTGCTCTTTTTCTCTTCCCATAAGAATGGTGACTCTTTGTTTGACTCTGAATTTTTTGGTATACACCTCTATCAAGGTAGCCTTGTCATCCTTAGATAAGGAGGATCTAATTTCCTCCAAGGCATCATATTTCATGTTATCTTCAACTTCAATAGCTTCATGCCTTCTTTCAATCAAGGCATCCCACAACTCTGGGGACCATCTTGATGTTACTCATATCAGCCTAAAAAAAAAAAACTAAATGATTGCTTCAATGATTGTTTTCCTATCTTCTTCATCCACTTCATCATATAGCTTTGCATTAGCTTCTAACAAATCATCATGCTCTAATTGTAAGAGAGGGGGACTGCCACGTGCAAGACCCTAGGTCACAGAGGGTCAAGATGTGAGAGGCTGCCTAACTTACCTCAGTTAAGTGTTAAGTTAGGAAATGCGAGGTGAGAGTAATGAGGACCGTGAGGCCTCTCAGTTACTCTATAGACTTGAAACATAGGAAGGGGCTATGTGAGCCAGTTTTTAGGTCTAACACTACACCTCAGGAAGCTCTCTATTCGAGGACGAAAGCACGGTCTCTGGACGTCAGCGTGACGCGTTGGCATCTCAAAAGTGTGCTGGTGTCTGTACGACTAGACAACAGTGAAGATGAGGTCAAACCAACAAAAACTAGCTAACGACCCAACTGACTAACTAAAGGGGCTAGAATGATATGATTAAGTAAATGAAATACTCTCTAATATTATAAAGTAAATATGCAAGAGTAAAGAGAGCAAGGAGGATCTCACCAAGGAATTCGTTCGCCAGCTGATCCTTTGACAATCACACACTCCTACACACAGAAAGAGAGGAGAATGTTGGGTGGTTGTAGGGGTCTACCTTAGTTAGACCCCTGTTTAAGTGTTCCCACCTCCACGAACAACCAAGGAAATGAGATAAAGAAAGCAATACAATAAAGAGCACAAAAACACTACAAAACAGTAAAGTGCTAACTCAACCAAATGATAGAGGAGAGGAGAGGGAAGCTTACCACCTCCACCAAGAGCACCCAAGGCTGCTTGGGGGAGAAAATGAGAGGAACTCAAGCCTCTGCTGCAATGGTGTGGTCCCAAACTTGCTCTACCAACGTGATGAAGTGGAGCTTTAACATCAAATGAATGCAAGAATGCTACTTGAAGCTTGGAGTGGATGTAAAAGAGTATGAAGTTGAATGCTTGGAGCTATGTAGAAGATGTGTAAAGATTGTAGAAGCTTGCAATGAAGGAATGAAGAGAGAATTTGAAGGAAGAGGGAAAAAATGGCCATATTCGGGTTGGTCAGCCGAAGGGGGCATTACAACTTCACCTCCAATGAGAATAGTAACACCTTTGCAGGTTCAACCGCATGAATCTACCAGGGATGTAAGCGTGTCACGAGAACGTTTATGCACTGCGCGGGCATCCCCAACATAAATGCCTCCACCGACGCTCAAAATAGGTGCCAAGTGGGATGCAAGTAGTGGGCTTAGGTGGAATTCTAAGGTGGATAAAGGAAAAAAGGGGATTTGCACATGGGGCCACTTTAGCGAGCACGAATACTGATGAGTTCTCGGTAAAGTAGATCAAGAAAGAGTAAGGTTTGAAATGTATACCTAAACCATCGGGGAAGTAGATCGCAATCTAATGAACCTAAAGGTGCATGGAAAGCAAAGGACTTCATAGCTACTCAGAACTATGAAGTTGGAAAAACAAAGAGTCTTACAGGCCCGTGGACCTGCAAGGAGGGAACCCCAAGATATCTCGCATGAAGGAAGCCCCGTGAAGTAAGCACCTTATAGGCCTGCAGATTTGCAAGGAAGGTGTCGTCCAAGATCTCTCACATGAAGGAAACCGAGAAAGAGTCTTATAGACCCGCATACCTGCAAGGAAGATATCCCCCAAGATCTCTCACATGAAGGAAACCCAAAGGAAGTGGACTCCGCAGAGTCAAGAAGCGGTGACACGTCTACTCACAGATAGACCATGTGAAAAAGTGGATGTGTAGGAAAATAAGTGGACAGTGACTCAGACCATCAATGATTCACAAGTCTTTCAAAGTGGTCCCTCGGGATTCCTTCAAAAGGAGAGGGGTCCACTCAAGGGATGTGCTATTTGTAAGGTGGGGTCTAGTCAGGCTGCCCCCAAGCTAGACGCGAAAAGGTGAATGGAATAAGTCTAGTCGGGCTGCTCCCAGGCTAGACGTGAAGGAATCCATTCGAAATAAAGACTTTCAAAGAAGGATCCCTTGGGAACTCGTCGTGAGGAAAGGGGGTTCCACTCAAGGGATGCACAGTTCGAAAGATAGTGTTCTTAGAGCGATCCATCATCAAGGAATCCTTTCGAAAGATGTTCTCTTCATCAAGGAATTCGAAAGGAAGGATATGCCCCTATGCGAGGGAAAGATTAAAGCTATTCCCACTTCGGAGGAAGGTCTTCAAGCCCTTTCTTTACGAACCCGTGATGAAGGAAACATGTTTCGTTAGGGTTCCAAGTTGAGAATGTGATTCTAAAGAAAAGTTTGTGAAGATTTTTGAGAAAAGATTCATTGGAAACAAATGCATTTTCTAAAAATTGAAGTGTTAAAGAAATGTGTTGTCACACATGAAAGGGACAAGTCAAGCAAAGAAGAGAAAAAGCTAAAGAAAACAAAAAGAGAGAAAACACAAACAAAGGACATAGGGGGATCTGGTTTAGCAGGGTCAGATCTATCCGAGCTCATATAAATAATAGGTGCCAGGAAAAAGATCATCAATCCCCAACTAGATCATGAAGAATGCACGAGAAGACAAAGTAAAATAAAAAATTGGGTCAACATGGAAGGGAAGCCTAAATGCTCCCAATGCTTTGCATCGTCTCTAATTTAACAAAAATCAAGCACAAACATGGAAGAATGATGATACAAACAGAAGAATGTTTACTACACAAAAATCTACACCTATATCGAAACACCAATGGGGGTGACGAGGGTCATCCAGGTACACCTAGCAAGAGGACGGGGGAACACAGAACATGCACACACACACACAAGATCAAGAAAAAGGGGCCTCCTCCTAATATTGATCAGCTAAGAGGTTGTCCACGTCCCAATCTAAATCCTCATAAGGAAGAGGGCCTGTAATGGTAGGATGTTAAGAGGAGCATCTAGCCCTCCTGCAACAAGGGCTAAGGAAGAGGCCCCCTCGAGGTCCTCTCCGCCGAGCTATTGTGAAGTCAAGGTCAATGATTTCACGAAGATCGCCGACAAGGCTGAGACTTCGTCCACAAAATTAAACATGCACCCCACAAGAGCGTGGTGTCTAACTTCAGTTGATGAGACAATCTGTGCCTGAGGTACACTACTAGGCTCACCGAATGACTCAAGAGCGGTGACGAACTCAGCGGAAGCCGGGACTGGTTCTATTACCAGGATAGAACAAGTCAATGCAGGGCCACCGTGCAAAGGTGGACTCCTCTTACGTCCTTCATTGTTGGAGGGACCATCCTCCGCCTCCTATTTCATTGGAGGAGATGAACTCCCCAAAGACGAGGCTAGAGGCATGGAGGAAGAGGAAAGAACCGCAACAAATATGTACAACCAAAGTATTAATCATATCCATGGGCTTCGGGAAGGGTTGGATATCTGGAATGGACATCAACAAAGGCGGCTCCATCGAGGGAGCGATGAACACATGTACCCATTTAGGGTTAGGAACATTTGTGCTCACAACAAAAGCCATAAGTAGTACAGGACCAGATTGAAGGGAAGCGGAAGGAAGGGAGGAAGAAGACGCTGTAGGAGGCCTTGAAGTAGGGGCGGTCGTTTCTTCCTTCTTTTGCAAGGTAGCCTGCTTAGCCAATAGAGATTTTTTCCGGCGCTTGCATTTGCGTGCAAGGCAATTTCTATGACTCTTGGAGTTAGAGGCCGAAGTTTGTGAAGGGATAGAAGGCTCCTGTTCAACCATAGGAACATCCACTATGGTTGTTTCTGGAAAAGGGACAAGTTCCTGCATGGGAGCAAGAGGAACAAGAAGGGGAGAGACAAGAGGAGTCGAATCGAGAGCCTCGGAAGCGGGCCTCTTTCTGCTCACTACCTTAGGAGTAGGAGCAATAGGAGGCCACGAAGGTTGAGACAATGAGGACTCTCTCCAGGAGACCTTCTTCCTGTCGTATCGAGCAGGTCTAGGTTCTGTCAACAAAACATGAAGTTCAAAAGCAAGATGCATAGGCTTTCACCAAGCGGGCACCATAGGGTTCTCCTGTAGATGAGGAGCAAGACCCAATGGTACCTCAACAGAGTGAGAAGAAGAGCCAGACTGACCAACGAGAGAGGAAGAAGGAGGATCGCGAGACCACTTCTCTTCTTCCTTCTTTCGTGCCTTAGCGGCATTGCTATCAGCTTTCAAGCAAGCCTTATGTGAGATAACATAAGGCGAGGGAGGGTATCTAACCTTTGGCCTTAGATGCCCTTTCTTATAGTTATGGTATGTTCGGTGCAAAAGGTCCATCCTAGGTAGGAGAGAACCAATGGACGCAGGCCAAGGGTGATCCAAGGAGTAGCTACCACGTGCAACCTGTGGTCTATAACTGATGTCATGGATTACGTGCATGGAATCCCCATGGATACATTTCAGAAATTTATGCATGACGAAGGGTACCACACTCATCGCTACTAACCAAGGGATACCCAATTTCACCCTAAAGAGTTCAGACCCACGAATGATATCAAACAAGAGTTTTACGAACTTAGGTCCAACTAAGACCGATAGGACAATACTACGCAAAGCGAGTACAAAAATCCTGTCATGTGTGCGGATGAAACTCGTAGGAGCATTGTATCCATCCTTGTGTAAAAAGTTTATTAGCATAATCTCCTCTGTTATTTTGTTCACTTGTGATGTCGGATCAACGAGAACACCTGCTATGATGTTTCCATTGATCCGTGCAGGAATGTAAAGAGGAGATGGTTCCTTGTTAAAACCCATCGACAAGTCCTGTGAAATGAAAGTTATACCAGTATTACTATCCACAGGCTGCATAGAGCGAATAGGTTGATGCAGTAAGGAGGCCATTACACACACTAGACAATGCTTTCACAGAGTCCCTAAAGGTTAACGGATAAGACGGTGACCCAATTAAGGTTTCGTTGTCCAATACCATTAGAACCTTCCAAATATGCCAACTAGGGGTTGTAAGTTGGGTTGTAAGGCGAAATCCTCACAACCTCTCATCTACAACACTCCTAGAATATGAGGAAATGAACTGTCAGGATCGCAAGAACGGAACCAAAATGGTTCACATCAGGTTCACCAAAAATGTAAGAGAGGGGGACCTCCGCGTGCAAGACCCCAGGTCAAGGAGGGTCAAGACGCGAGAGGATTCCCTAACTTATCTCAACTAAGTGTAAATTTAGGAAATGCGAGGTGAGAAGAACGAGGACCGTGAGGCCTCTTAGTTACTCTGCAGACCCAAAACATAGGAAGGGGCTAGGCGAGCCGATTTTTAGGTCTAACACTATGCCTCAGGAAGCTCTTTTTTCGAGGATGAAAGCGCGACGTGTTGGCATCTCAAAAGTGCACTGGTGTCTGTACGACCAGACAATAGTGAAGACAAGGTCAAACCAACAAAAACTAGCTAATGACCCAACTGACTAACTAAAGGGGCCAAAATGATATGATTAAGTAAATGAAATACTCTCTAATATTATAAAGTAAATATGCAAGAGTAAAGAGAGCAAGGAGGATCTCACCAAGGAATTTGTTCGCTAGTTGATCCTTTGAGAAGCACACACTCCTACACATAGAAAGAGAAGAATTTTGGGTGGCTGTATAGGGGTCTACCTTAGTAGACCCCTGTTTAGGTGTTCCCATCTCCACGAACAACCAAGGAAATGAGATAAAGAAATAAATACAATAATGAGCACAAAAGAACTGCAAAACAGTAAAGTGCTAACTCAATGAAATGATAAAGGAGAGGAGAGGGAAGCTTACCACTTCCACCAAGAGCACTCAAGGCTGCTTGGGGGAGAAAATGAGAAGAACTCAAGCCTCTGCTGCAATGGTGTGGTCCCAAACTTGCTCTACCGACGTGATGGAGTGGAGCTTTAATTGCAATGGAATGCAAGAATGTTGTTTGAATCTTGGAGTGGATGCAAAAGAGTGTGAAGTTGAATGCTTGGAGCTGTGTAGAAGATGTGTAAGATTGTAGAAGCTTGCAATGAAGGAATGAAGAGAAAATTTGAAGGAAGAGGGAAGAAAATGGCCATATTTGGGTCGGTCAACTGAAGGGGGCATTACAACTTCACCTCCAATGAGAAGAGTAATGCCTTTGCAGGTTCAGTTGTAGGAATCTGCCAAGGACGTATGTGAAGAACCCTGCTGGTTCAACTTCAATCCCTGATGCTTATACTGATTTTTTTGTGCTTTGTTGTTTTGTATTGTTTTTGATAGTTTTTGTGCAATAAGATGAATGGTGCAATTTTGCAATAAATGCTTCTAAAAATCTTAATAAATACAAGAAAGTAAATACTAAAGCAAATAAACTCCTAAATTAGTAGCACATGGATTTATTGTTCTTTCTAGACGATTACAATGATGAATCTCAAACGTGCAGACTAAAAGGCAAAGCAATATTTAATATTTGAAAACCTGATTGCAGCCGCCTGGCATGATGATAAAAAGGTACGACCAGCATAAAATAACTAATCTCCCTCTGTGAAAACGATGCAAGAACTCTAGAAGATCAAGGTGCCACCTCTGAAAGCAGGATCCAACAAAAAGGCAAGGCGTCTAAGCTTGTGGACGAAGTACGGCCTTTCAGCTGTGAAGTACGGCCCTAAACCAACAATAAATAAATCTGTACCATCTTGAATACTGTGCCAGATAAAAAACTAACCCAACCGCTCAAGATATCACCTTCTCCCTGACGAATACTAAATCAAACCCTAACGAATAACTTCACAATAGGCTCTGTAATAATTTCTAAATGAAAGTATTCAACTGACAGGTAATAAATCAGTTGATATTTCATAGCCTCTGAACTGCAATACACTGAAGATGGCTCGTTCTCCAATGCAAAAGAAAACTAAAACCCTTGGCTTCGTTCTCTAAAAAAGGAAATGGCTAAAATCGATTCTCATATGCATAATGATCAATTTCTTTAAAACAAAACCTTATATCTCCTCAACAAGTCGATTTCCTTCAAAAAGGATCATTTAAAATAAACTTGAATTTCACTTTTAATTTTTCAATAGTTTGGGCGCCCTTTTAATTATAATAATTAATTAAAATGTGGCCCCTTCTTCATGATGGTTGACCCCTTCATTAAGTCACTTAAGTTATAACATTAATTTACATTATAACTTAATAATATAAGCTTCAATTAAATTAATATTCATTTTGGCAAATAAATATTAATATCTCTCTCAATATAAGTCCAAATGACGAGCCATTTGAAGCCGGATGGTAAGTGACTGAAACAACATAAGACTAGACCATACTGCTAAAAATAGCAGGGGTGCTCCACTAAGTGTCTCCACTTACTAAAAATAGTAAGTCAAGCAAATGATGTCCAAAAGACCCCAAACAAAAGCCAAACTAAAAAGTTCTGACAACTGAAGCTAAGCATGCCTCAACAAGACCCTCTATCCTCCATATTAGCCTACGAAGACCACATAATAGGATAATCTCAAGTATTGAGAGATGTCAACTGGAAGGAGACATTACAGTCTGCCCCTCCTGAAATTGCTTGTCCTCAAGCAATCTCAACTCAGGATGCTGCAAAATCTCCTCACTCTCCCATGTAACATCCTCCACTAGAAAATCTCTCCACTTCACTAGATATTCCCTGATAGTCCTCCTGCGTAGCTGTCTCTCCCTATACTCTAGGATAGACTCAGGTACTAAAATCAACTTTCCCTCATCATCTAAGGGAGGCAATACTGCTAAAGGTACCACATGATGTCCTTACGCCTTCTTGAGACCTGACACATGAAAAACATTGTGGACCTTACTATCTGCTGGAAGCTCTAGCTCATAAGCCACCTCTCCAACATGCCTGACAATCCTGAAAGGACCATAGTACTATGGCTTGAGCTTCTCAGATCCACTCTTCCTGAGAGTAGACTGTTGGTAGGGCTACAACATGAGATATACCATGTCTCCCACCTCAAAAGATCTCTCGGTCCTCCTCTGATCTGCATACTGCTTCTGCTAATTTTGTGCCTTAGCAATATTCTCCTTAAGAGCCCTCATAATGTCTTGGCTCTCCTGCAACAAGTCTCCCGCACTAGGCACTCTACTGTCACTCATTAGAAAATCAAGAAAACTAGGCACCTCATACCCGTACAATGCTATGAATGGGGACATCTGAATGGTCATGTGGTAAGTGGTATTGTAACAATACTCATATAAGTATATCCACTTGACCCATGCTTTTTGCTGCCCTGCTATGTAATTCCTGAGGTAGCCTTCCACCCATTTGTTCACTATCTTCGTCTGACCATCAGTCTGTGGGTGGTAACTGGTGCTCGGTGTAAGTTTGGTCCCACAAAGTTTGAACACCTCTTGCCAAAAGTGACTAAGGAACCGACTATCCCTGTCGCTAACTATGCTTTGAGGCAACCCATGTAATTTGAAAAACTCACAAAAAAATACCTCTACTACTTGCATAGCTGTGTGAGTAGTGGTGATCGAAAAGAAGTGGGCATACTTCATTAGCCAATCCACAACTACATATATGCAATCACGTACTTGGGCTTTAGGAAAACCCGTAATAAAATCCATCGATAGGCATTCCCACTTCCTATCAAGAATCGTAAGTGGCTACAACAACCCTGCCGGATATGTGTTCTTCTATTTGTTTTGCTGACAAAAAGGGCACTCTCACAAATACTGAAGAACATCTGCCTTAAGGCTCTTCCATGTAAATCTCTCCTGAATTTGTTTGTATGTCTTAAAGTACCCAGGATGCCCTACTGTAGGTACATCATGGAAAGCTCACAGAATGGTGTTCTTCATCTCTGACCTTGGGATCAAGAAAATCCTATTCTTGTAAATGATCAAGTCATTTACAAGTGTGTACCTGGTGTCCACAATAGATCCCTCAACAATACTAGATGCCCATGTATCCTTGGCATACTTTGCTACAATCAATTGCCTCCAATCCTCTGTAATCTGTACCATAGAACTCAGATGAGGCCGGCGTGAAAGAGCGTCAGTAACAACATTCTATGTGCCTTTGATATAGGTGATGTCAAAGTCATATGATTGTAACTTACCCACTTTTGCTGACGATCATTCAAATCCCACTGTCCTAGGAAATGCCTCAAACTATTATGATCAGTTTTAATGCAAAAATTACTGCCCACTAAATATTGCCTAAATTTGGCCAAGGCATGCATTATGGCCAACATTTCCTTATCATATATACTGTAAACCCTCTTTGGTCCTCTGAGCTTCCTGCTCTCATAAACAATCGGGTGCTTGTCTTGCATAAGCACCACTCCAATGCCCTCACCAGAAACATCACACTGAAGCTCAAAAGGCTTCGTAAAATCTTGCAGTGCCAACACTGGACATGTAGTCATAAGCTCCTTGAACCTCACAAAACACTCATGTGCCTCAGGAGTCCAAATGAATGCACCTTTTTTCAACAAATCCATTATAGGTGCTGCATGGCATGAATATCCACTAACAAATCTGGGATAGAAACCGCATAACCCAAGGAATCCTCGCAGCTATGTAAGGTTCGCAGGAGTAGGCCAATCTATGATAGCACTGATCTTCTCAAGATCCATCCACACTCCCTCTGCATTGATAATATGGCCTAAGTATAATAACTTAGTCATCCCTAAATCACACTTGGATTCCTTGGCATACAAGGACTCCCTCTCCAAAATGCTGAGTATTGTATCCAAATGAGCCAAGTGCTCCTACCATGTCCTGCTGTAGACCAAAATATCATCAAAGAAGACAAGTACATATCTCCTCAAATGTGAGTGGAAGACCCTATTCATGGTGGAATGGAATGTCGCTAGAGCATTGGTTAGCCCAAATTGCATAACCACAAACTCAAAGTGTCCACAATGATAGCGAAAAGAGGTCTTCTCAACATCCTGCTCACAAACTCTAATCTGATGATATCCCGATCTCAAGTCTATCTTCGAGAAGTAGCATGCACCATGTAGCTCATCAATAAGCTCATCTATACAGGGTATGGGATATCTGTTCTTAATAGTCCTCTTATTCAGGACTCTATAATCTATGCACATACGAAGAGTACCATCTTTCTTCTTTACTAGAACAACTGAAGAAGCAAATGGTGACTTACTCGGTTGAATGTGACCCATAGCAAGCAGCTCCTTGATAGTCTTCTCTATCTCATCCTTAAGCCGCTTTGGGTGCCGGTAAGGAGTAATCATGATGGGCTTGGCACCCTCTTGAAGCTCTATGATGTGCTCAATACCTCTATCTGGAGGTCTCCTTGGTGGAATGTCACTGAAAACCTTCCCATGCTTAACTCTCAACTTTTGAATTTCAGGATGATATTTGGTCTTATGCTGTCCCTCCTATGTAGGCGTCAAAGTGCACTCGGCGGCCCACTCAACCATGTCATGACGCATAAGTCTCTCCACCCATCAGAAGGAAATAGTCCTAACATTACTATCTCGAATGGCCTTTAGTATATGAGTTTTCCCATCCACCTCAAACTAGATCTCCATGTCTTTGAGACGAAGTGTAACTTCCTCAAGAGAATGAAGCCACTTCATGCCCAAAACTAAATCAATATCACCCATATTTACCACATAATAATCAGCCTTGAATTCATAATTATTTAGGCGCAAGGGAAGATCCTTAATCATACGGTCACACTTGAGAGTGTAACCATCAACCACCTTAACCCGAATGCCCTCAAACTCTTCGGTTATGAGCCCACACCTCTCCACAAATTTGGAATCAATAAAATTATGAGTGGCACTTGTGTCTAAAAGGGTGATAACCTTTTGACCAGCCAAAAATCCATGCAGTCTAAAAGATCCTTCCTGTTGTATGCTAGACAACCGTGCCTCCTGTAACTGGATCTCTAACTCTGCCTCCACCTTAGGCTCTGAAGCCTCTGACTCTGACTCCTCAAAACTCTCATGCTGTCCAGAATTTTTAGATTCTGAATCCTCATAATAAGCCCACATAACTCTATTGGCCTTACTGTTAGGCCGCAAAGGACAATCATGGTTTGCATCATAGGGACCCTTGCAGTAGAAGCAAAGCTTCTTCCTGCACAAATCATTAAGAGTCTCACAATCCAAGGGTGCTGCTGATTTTCCCTTTGAATCACTCTTAAAATCAGATTTCTCTCTATTTTTATTGAATCCCTTGTTGTCCTTAAATGACAAAGTACTCCTGGAATTGAATTTGATAGATGGAGCTCCAAGTTCCATGCTACATTCCTTCTTCATCGCTTCGTGTAGTGAAAGAGGACCAAATGCTTTGATCCAACCTCTTAATGGCTCCAACAATCCCTCCACGAAGAGCACAACTAGATGCCTCTCTAATATGTTGGGAACCATCACGGATAACCACTGGAAGTCTCCTATGTAGGCCTCCAAGCTACCAACCTGTCTCAACTGGGCCAAATATCTGAAGTAAGTCTCAGGATCCTTCTTGTTGAACCGTCCCACCAATCTGTCCACGAACTCCTAGTAAGCGATGATATGGTCATGCTGGAGTGTCACCATCCCATGATGCCACCAGTCATAAGTTTCCCCCTCAAGATGCAAAGTAGCATATCTGATAGCGTCCTCCTCGGCCATGGGATGCAATGTAAGGAAGGTATCCAGCTTACTGATCCAAGCCTGTGTTGTAACCTTATCACTTCCATCAAACATAGCTAGAGTGAACCTATTTGTGGCATACTTCAGGTCACTATTCTGATGTCTAGGCCTCCTATCCTACCTATTCTTGTAATGCTCTCACCTCTATGAGAAAACTGTCAAAAGTAAGTCTCTCTTTGACCTTTGGGGTCAATAAATCCCACTCATCATTCACTGCCATAAGAGTATCAACAAACACTCCCTTAGGCTCCTCATCTGTAATAGCCTCATCAGGCTCCTGTCTCACAAAGGTAGGGCGGGTAGGCCTATCTGCTGTCTGTGAAATAGTCCTGGGTATCCTCTATGAACCTGCATCACTCTTGTCTTCATCACGACGTGGTGATGGTCTCCTAGGTGAACCAATCCTCTATATCACCGTGGTCAACTGCTGTAATACATCAGCTACCTACTGCTGACATGTCTGTAAATATGTAAGAGTCTGTCTGACCTCTACATCTTCATCCCGAGGATCTCGAGGAATCTCTCTTCTATCACCCATGGTTCCTGGCTTCCTGTTCAATTCCCATTCCTTGTCAAACAAAGCTCTCCTGTGCATGTAATATCTGTGAGGCCCAACCTCCTGTGGCTGCATATGAATTCCAAACCCTCAGGATGGCAGGAAACCACTTTGATACCATTGTGAAGAACCCTGCTAGTTCAACTTCAATCCCTGACGCTTAAACTATTTTTTTTTGTGTTTTGTTGTTTTGTATTGTTTTTGATGGTTTTTGTACAATAAGATGAATGGTGCGATTTTGCAATAAATGCTTCTAAAAATCTTAATAAATACAGGAAAGTAAATATTGAAGCAAATAAACTCCTAAATTGGTAGCACATGGATTTATTGTTCTTTCTAGATGATTACAATGATGAATCTCAACATGCAGACTAAAAGGCAAAGCAATATTTAATATTTGAAAACCTGATTGCAGCCACCTAGCATGATGATAAAAAGGTACGGCCAACATAAAATAACTGATCTCCATCTATGAAAATGACGTAGGACCTCCAGAAGATCAAGGTGTCACCTCTGAAAGCAGGTTCCAACAAAAAGGCAAGGCGTCCAAGCTTGTGGAAGAAGTACGACCTTTTAGTTGTGAAGTACAGCCCTAAACTAGCAATAAATAAATCTGTACCATCTTGAGTACTGTGCCAGATAAAGAACTAACCCAACCACTCAAGATATCACCTTCTCCCTGACGAATAACTTCACGATAGGCTCTGTAATAACTTCTGAATGAAGCTATTCAACTGTCAGGCAATAAATTAGTTGATATTTCACAGCCTCTAAACTACAATACACTGAAGATGGCTCGTTCTCCAATGCAGAAGAAAACTAAAACCCTTGGCTTCATTCTCTGAAGAAGGAAATGGCTAAAATCGATTCTCATATGCATAATGATCAATTTCTTCAAAAGAAAACCTTATATCTCCTCACCAAGTCGATTTCCTTCAAAAATCATCATTTAAAATAAACTTGAATTTCACTTTTAATTTTTCAATAGTTTGGGCGCCCTTTTAATTATAATAATTAATTAAAATGTGGCCCCTTCTTCATGATGGTCGACCCCTTCATTAAGTCACTTAAGTTATAACATTAATTTACATTATAACTTAATACTATAAGCTTCAATTAAATTAATATTCATTTTGGCAAATAAATATTAACATCTCTCTCAATATAAGTCCAAATGATGAGCCGTCTGAAGCCGAATGATAAGTGACTGAAACGGCATAAGACCAGACCATGCTGCTAAAAATAGTAGGGGTGCTCCACTGAGTGTCTCCACTTACTAAAAATAGTAAGTCAAGCAAATGATGTCCAAAAGACCCCGAACGAAAGCCAAACTAAATAGTTTTGGCAACTAAAGCCAAGCCATGCCTCAACAAGACCCTCTATCCTCCATATTAGTGTACAAGGGCCACATAATAGGCTAATCTCAAGTATTGAGTGATGTCAGCTAGAAGGGGACATTACAACGTAAGCGCGCTGCATGGACGTTTGCATGCTATGTAGGTGTCCCTGACAGAAACGCCTCCACTGACGCTCAAAAAAGGTGCCAAGTGGGATGCAAGTAAGAGGCTTAGGTGGAATTAAGCCTCTGAACTTGGTTTTCTAAGATGGATAAAGGAAAAAAGGGGATTTGCACATGGGGTGCAAATTCACTCTTATACACTAACATATTGCTAACTAAAATATCTAACTTCATTGGAGTACAAGCTCTTACCAGAGGAGTTTTCGTATTTTTTTCTTTTTCTCCAAAGAGCCTTCCTCTGTTTTCTTCTCCTTCTTTTCAGGATTCTTATGGATGTGTATAGTGAAAGCCTCTTTTTCTCTTTCTATTTCTTCTTCTTTAGAAGTATCCACAATGTCAACTTTTGGCTTCTTAGCTTCGATGCTTGCCTCTTGTGAAGCTTCTTCACTGCTTTTAGTAGCATTGCTTCTTCTTTTTCTTGTTAGTTTTTTTTCATGTTTGAGCCCAAGCTCAATTTCTTCTTAAACCACAACACTTAGATTATTTTCCCTAAATGTTTTTTGCTTCTTTCTCCTTCCAGAGATAGCAGGGGTTGCTACCAGAGGCACATTCTTCCTCTTACTAGTCCTTGTGCTAGGTCCGGAGGGTGTAGTGACTTCTTCAGTTACTGGAGCACTAGGATCCACCTTCTTTCCTTTTGTAGTAGCTCCAGAGGATTTAGGTAAATGCAGAGGCAAGGGTGGAAGTTTTTCTTCTTGATCTCCTTGGTTCGAAGGACTCACCAGCCATTCTAGCTTCTCTTTCTTTGGCCTCCTTGATCTCTTCTATAAAACCTTCTTTTCTATCCAATTACTCTATACAGTTTTCCTTGCATTCCTTTTAATTTCTGGTTTCTTCAATTCCAAGTGTACCTCAGCTGATTTTTCCTCATATGTTCCATGTCTTGGTTGAGAGGGGTCCTTAGGACTCTTGAGCAACAATTCAACATATCGTTCTACATCTTTCTTAGAAATTTCATACCCAAGAGGCTCGATCCACATCGTTCTTGGTTCAACAACCTCAATTATACACTCATCATTTGAAACAAGGAAAGTAATTTCCTTAGCATAATTCTATACAAGTTTGTGGAGAATTCTTTCCCTTTGATGTATATTCTTGTGAAACACTACAAAGAATGCAGTCAAAGCATCATCTTGAGCTTTAAAGTTTCCTAAGCTATACATATAATCAAAGATTTGATGTCCCACAGGTCTACTTCTATCCCATACAATATCCTTTCTTCCAGGAAGTTCTCTCAAGAAGTAAAATAATAGACACACAACCAAAGTTCCAAATTGAAAGGCACATTTCTTTTCCCTAGTTTGCTTCAGATTCTCAAGAAGTTGCTGTCAGAGCAACTCACACAGATCAAAGTCTTTCCCATTCACTACCATTTCATATGCAACATAAATAGCAGTAGCTGAGAATGAATTCTCCTTGTTTGTGAAGTAAATATTGTGTTCTATCACCATTGAAGCATATTTTACAGTAGGATTCGTGATAGGTTTTGTTGTCAAATCCCTTGTAACATCCCTCCTCTTAATACTCAAGTAAACTCAAGAATTTACTAGAAGGTAATTAAACTTAGTAACCATGAGAGAGATTTTTTTTTAAAACATTTGCATAAGCTCAAGAAATAAAGTACAAATTTTCCAGATAATTTCTAACTTGAAATCATATGTAATCACAACTAGAATCAAGAGAAGTCCTGACACCTTTCATTTATATCACATAAAATACACTTGACATAAATAATAGTTTTACCTCATAGGTTGACTATCATAAGCCATAACATGGAGTTCACTGCATTTGGAATGTTGATATCTATCTTCATGAGCCTTGGTGATTCTTATGCTATAGAGGGAGAGCATCATCCAAGTGATTTTCCTCCAACCACAGACTCAAGTGGTCCCCCGCACGCTTCCTAACTAGAAGTGGTCCTGCCCTTCATGAAGGGTATAGATATAAGGAACTGTCAAGTTTCTCCATTTGAGTCCTAGTGATGTGTCCTACAAAACTCAATTGACCATACAACTCTAGATCCCTTCTAGCTAAGTATGATCATTCTAATTGGTCATGCCATCTAGACACACACCTTGACTCGTCTTAGAAACTATCTCATTCTATAGTTTTACTTACTTTATTTGGTACTCTAGACACAAACTAGTCTGTATAGAAAATCCATTCTAGTCAATTTGACTTAGAACTAATCCTTAATCTATGATATACATGTAATGTAAATATTTAGGTATTTCAAACCTTTTAAAAGTCCCTTATACAATATATAGGGTTTATGACTTCCTGTCATTTTATTCTCAAGATTCAATACCCAACATATTTGATGCATTAAATCGAGTTTTGACATTACCATAGAATCTCTTAAGGTATTATAAAGACTTCCTATCTTGTTCTATTGTCTTTTCGACCTTTAACTGTCAATCAATATATATATATATATATATAAGTACAATGTCATATCTAACATAAGAGTTATAGATTTCTTATAACCTCCTTGTTTCAATACTAGGGTTTAGCTTCTCCAACCCAATACATGGAAATATCAAACATCCTTGTTTTTCCAAAGGTAATAACATAAGTGTAACAAAACGTACAAAAAAAATGCTTCTAGTATTTCCTAGACCACTTGGCATTGCTCAAGTTCAGATTTCACGTAACATGAATAAGCATCGTATTCGAGTTATTTCCTTACTAATATAATATTTAAATGAATACTATCATTTTATATCGATTGTTTAGATCTGAGACAATCTTTCTACCCTAAAAGGTTTGACTAAAAGATAATAATTTAGTTTTGACCCCTTGGTCTACTTGAGTCTACTGACTTTCAACATAGGTTAAGTTATGAACTCATAAATAACTTCCTTGTCACATAAACCTTTAGCAATCATAATAGTTTACCACCATCATATTGAATTGGGTTACGAATATCTCCGTATGTCCCACCCTGAGGTGAATTATTCCAGTGATACCCAATCTTGGGCTATCCATGTCTTTTGTGCACTTAACACTAAAATAAGTTCTATTGAACAAGAAATATGAGATTTATATCCTTGTATTGCCTAGTTTACTCTCGCTCCTGAGATAACATAACATAAGTACGTTGGCCCATTTCATAACAAGTATTGGTCTATAAATAGATATAGGGTAGTAAAGTTCTTTTTTTTTTTTTGAAGGAATTAATTTAAACCCTTGCCATATTAGCACTTGGGTTTCTTACATGTACTACAATGCATAAGGTCGGCCTCATGGCCTTGACCATCTTATCATTTACATTGCTTTACATACTTAACTGTATAATGGTAGAATTGGCCTTGAGGGCCTAAAAGCTATCCCACACTTCATGTAGTGTCATGGTGTTGTCCTAGCAATGGCTACGAAAGAGCCATGGTAAAAAAATAGTTTTCTCTTCGTGGATGACTTAGTTAAAACATAGCATTTTTTAAGAAGCTTCAGAGATTAACACATCTTTATCTTGCAATTTTCAAGCTTTGGAATGGAATTAATGACAACGGTTTTCACACATAGTAATACATATAGTGTGGTCTACACACTGCCAGACTTATGACCACGAAGGCCCTTTTCGATAACATAGTAAACTAACGACAAAATGTCATATTGGTAAAGTCAATCAAAATAGTTGACAATACTATCAGATTTCATACCTAATTCTCTGTCGAGAATCTCTTTGGTTACCTATCGATAGCTCTAACACTAGCTCGCGGTGCACTTAGCTACCACTGTAGCAAGAATTCTTGTTGGATGTTGTGGTGTGTTGCTAATATGTGGTTGTCATTGATGTCAACACTATTAGCATTGTTGCATTAGAAGCTGTATATGTCGAGGATATTGAGAAAATTGTAATAAGAAGTGCTACAGGTTGTCAGTGGTGAAGTGAAGTTCTTTTTGTCGGTGTGATCATTACATTGTTGTTCAAAGTTTGTGGACTAAAGGGTTTCCTAATGAGTATATCTAGTTTATCCATGTCAAGTTTCAGAGATCCGCATGGAGATTTGATCAAGTTATGAAGATTTGTATTCTAACAGTTTTTCTATTACTTTAGTTTGTGTTCCTGAATGAAGATCATGTGATTTGAGTTAGTTCAATTGTTGCGGATGCCTCTCTAGTGTTTCATGATGTTTTTGTATGTTTCTAGTTCGTGCTCTATCTGTGTTGCACATTTTCATTGATCGTTGTGCTTGTGATCCAAGATTTTCTCTTGTGTGTTCATGTTTTTCATGTTCTTGGCCGAATAGGTGCTGAAGCATGTTATGGATCTTTGAGGAGTAATTAATTGAAGTGGTTCATATTTGAGGATGTTATTTTTGGTCTTCATTATGTTGTGGCCGACCTTGGTTGATTTGCATGAATAATCTTTATTGATATGAGTTGACTATTTATATTCTTTCTTGCTATTTTGTTGAAGCCGACTTATAACATTGTAATCTCTTGTTGCAGATATATAAGAGTGATTGTTTAATCATTTGGAAGCATGAGTGAGTGCAAGTCTTGTGAGCGAATATTATTCAGATCACTCGAAGGTAGAGCAGAGAGTGAAGAAATGTGAAGAAATGTTCACGTGCTTAACCAAAACTGTAACCAAGAATTAGTAGATGCTATTTTCTCAGTTCAAAATATGATGGATTTAATCAGAACCTTTCTATAAGATAGTGTGTCTTCCTTTGTAATTGAGCAGTGAGCTCTAGGTAGTGTTCCTGAATGCATGTGCATTCCCCATTCATATTTTCTTATACTTTTAATAGGGTATAATCTTGTGGACTGACCTCCATCGTGGTTTTTCCCCTAACAAGGTTTCCATGTAAAAATCTTGGTGTTATGTGTGGTTCTGATGTGATTTTCATTTATTCTTTCATGATTAATGATCAGATCTAAGAATAAGGTTAATAAGTTGAATAAGTTTGAAATTTGGTGACAACTGATTTACCCCCCTCTCAATTGTCTGCCATTGAGTTGCCAACAATTGGTATCAGAGCAGGTTCCTTGGAAGAAGTTTAACAACTTGAGGTGATCCGAGATGGTGACTTATAAGAAGGATAGTCCTAGATTTGATGTAGAAAATTATTCCTTGTGGAAGACTCAAATGGAGTGCCATTTGAGATGCATTGGTGAACCCTATTGGAGCATTACAAGTAATATATATGTTATTCCACCGAATAGTACTTATGCTGAGTATAATATTAGGGCTAAGGAGGCATTGTTGAGTGCTTTGACTTATACTGAGATGACAAATGTGATGGATCTGAAGACTGCTTATGAGATCTAGAAAAATTTGGGGACCTTGTATGAAGGTGATGCTAATGTGAAGATTTCTAAGCTACAAAGTCTGAAAGGGAAATATGAAAAAATGAAAATGGGTGATGATGAAAATGTTACTAATTTCATGCAAAGAGTGAATGTGTTGGATGTTGTGGATGTGTTGCTGATATGTGGTTGTCATTGATGTCAACACTATTAGCATTTGGTATATCAGTTGCTGTATATGTCGAGGATATTGAGAAAATTGTAAGAGAAAGTGTTCTAGGTTCCCAGTGGAACTGTGCAGGTCAATAAGGCATTTTATTCTTTACATTGAAGATTAGCTAGTGTGGATTAAAGGGTTTATTTCTTAGTATATCTAGATCATCTACCAGAAGTTTCAGAGGTCCGTGTGAAGTTTTGAGTGTGTTGTGGTCTAACAGTGTTTTTGTGGTCTCTGTCAGTGTTCCTAAATGAATATTGTGTGATTCTGTTAATCTCAGTTGTTGTGGATGCTTCTCTATTGTTTCTTAGTGTTCTCAGATGTCTTTAGATCATTCTCTATCTTTGTGGTATGTCCACATTATTTAGAGAGCTTGTGGTTGAAGATATTTTCTTGTGCATGTTTAGTTTTTTATGTCCCTAGCCGACATGTTGGTCGTAGCATGTTGTGGATTTTCGTGGTGAAAGTAACTAAAGTCTTTTGTGTTGGAGATGTTAATTTGGGTCTCCACTATGTTGTGTCTGACCTTGGTGGATTCACATTAAAAGTTTATTTGTAAATTTGGGCCGACATTGTAAATATGTTCTATTTTCTTGGCCAACTAAGTTGTGATGAAATCTCATGTAGCCGATATATAAGTGCGATGGTTTTATCGGTGAAGAGTGTGCTTCGTGTGTTCCTATGTGTGTATGTGTGAATATCATTTGATTGCAGAGTAGAGTGTGAAGAAGATTGTGTGAAGTGTGAAGAAGTGTTGAGCTTAATTGGAAATGTAATCAAGCTTGTGCAGAAGCTATTTTCTTACTTCATACCCTTTCAATTTTTAATCCTATTCTATTGGGCAATGAGCCCCTTTTGTACTTGAGCAGTGAGCTCTAGGAAGTGTGCCTGAATGCATGTGCATTCCCCTTATTATTTCTCATTATACTTTTAACATAGTATAATCTTGTGGACTAACATCCACCGTGATTTTTCCCCTAATAGGGTTTCCACGTAAAAAATCTTAGTGTTCTTTTTCTCTTTGATGTGTTAATTTCTTGTGGTTAATTGCTTATTCATCAGATCTAAGATTAAAGTTAAGATAGGTTGGAAAATTTTAAATTTCTGTATCAACTGATTCATCCCCCCTCTCAGTTGTCTATCCTTGTTTTTCCAACATAATGAACTTGTGTGTGGTATTAGATGTGCTGGTGGATAGTTAGACGAATTAGATATTGTTGCTAAAGTGCTTAGATCCTTTCCCAATTCCTACAAATTCAAAGCTAGTGCTATTGAAGAGCTCCGAACTGTGACAAATGTTACCAGAGATATGTTGATTGGTAAGCTTACTTCTTTTGAGTTCAGTGAATTTGGTGATGCCCTTCCCAAAGTTGAATCTACATTCAAGGCCACTACTTCTGAAAGAGATAAACAAAGATATGATTCGGGTGAAAGTTCATCAAGAAATAAATTAAAGTATGAGGATGAAATGAAACAACTCAATGAAGAAGAAAGAGAGCTTGAAGAACTTGAAGCATTGATTGTGAAAAGAGAAGCCAGAGGACAAGGTAAGTATAAGGGGACGTTTCCTATTAAATTTTTCTCTTGCAATAACATAGGTCATTTTGCATCAAGGTTTCCTAAGAGAGTTTCCAAGCCAAGATTTAACAAGCCTAAATTCCAAAAGAAGTGTTACTATGCTATTGATGAAGGTGTGACAAATGATGAATCTGACAAAGGAAATACAAGTGAAGATGATTTTGTGTTTATTTCTATCAAGGAAAATAATCATGTGTCTACTGAATCTGCTAGTTGTACAAATGTGGAGAAAGCCCTAGATACTCGAGTTGAAGAGAAAGATGAATGGGTAATTGACAGTGGTTGTTCTCATCATATGACAGGAGATAAAAGTGAGTTTGTGAGTTTGGAAAAGTATGATGGTGGCGTTGTGAGGTTTGGTGATGACAAAGCTGGTGTGATCTGTGGAAGAGGATGCATTTCTCTTGATGGTAAGCATAACACTAATGATGTCTTGTATGTTGAAGGTTTGAAGCATAATCTTTTAAATGTTGGACAGATGGTTGATAAGGGATACAATCTTCAGTTCATAAATGGAAAGTGCAAAATATTAGGAAATTCTAGAAATGTGATTCCATCAAGTACAAAAACAAAAGGTAATATTTTCCACCTGAGTGCTACTAGTAAAAGTTGTTTGATTGATTAAATTGATGAAAGCTGGTTGTGGCATAGGAGAATGTCTCATGTTAACTTTGATACTATTGTCAAGATAAGTTCCACTAAGGCTGTGAGAGATCTTCCTAAGTTGATTGAACCTACTAATGCCATATGCAAAGAATGTCAGTTAAGAAAACAAACAAGAATTTCATTTCAGAGTAAACAAAAAAATTCAAGTGGATTGTTGGATCTTGTGCATACTGATTTGTGTGGTCCTACTAGAACTAGAAGTTTACAAGGATATAGGTACTTCATGTTGCTTATTGATGACTGTTCAAGAATGATGTGGGCTACTTTCTTAAGGGAGAAATTTGAAGCTCTAGAAAAATTCAAGATCTTTAAGGCTATGGTTGAGATAGAGACAAGTTTGAAGATTAAGTGTCTGGGATCAGATAGAGGTGGTGAATTCACTTCCGATGAATTTAATTCTTTTTGTGAAGAGCGTGGAATAAAGAGACAATTATCTACACCAAAGACCCCTCAACAAAATGGAGTTGTGGAAAGGAAGAACAAAAAATTTCTAGATGTTGCTAGAACCATGATGTTGGAAGGAAATGTACCTCATAGCTACTAGAGAGAAGTTGTGAGTACTGTTGTGTACACACTTAACCAGGTACAAATCAAAAGTGATACTGGTAAGACTCCTTTTGAGCTATGGACTAGTCAAAAACCTACTGTTAGATATTTCAAGATATTTGGAAGCAAGTGTTATATCAAAAGAGATGAAGATATAGGAAAGTTTGATGCTAGGAGTGATGAAGGAATCATTTTGGGTTATGCTACTAAAAGTAAGGACTACCGACCATGTTACAATAAAAGATTGTAGAAAATGGTTGAAAGTGCAAATGTTAAGGTTGATGAAGACATAGTTGCACCATCTAGAACCTGTGGATATGATTCTAATGATCAGAATATTAGCACAAACAAAGGTCAGAATTCAAGTCAAGTTCAAATCATTCCGGTGAATCAAGAAGATCAAGAGGAAGGAGAAACTGGTGAAAGAGCATAAGAGAGATTAGAAGAGCCTGAAGTTGAAGAAAATTCTAAGAAGACTTTAAGGTATGTGAGATTGAATCATTCAGAAAATTAGATCATAGGTGATAAGAACAAAGGTGTCTAGATTAGGAGAAGAATTGCAGAAGAATATTGTTTGATTTCAAAGATTGAGGCTAACAATGTGAATGAAGCATGCAAAGATGAACATTGGGTTGAAGCAATGAAAGAAGAACTATAGAAAATTGAAAATAATGATACATGGATTCTTGTTCCCAGACCTAAGGAAAATAATGTAATTGGAACTAAATGGGTCTTTAGAAACAAACTAAATGAACAAGGTGAAGTGGTTAGAAACAAAGCAAGACTAGTATGTAAGGGATATTCATAGATGGAAGGTATTGATTTTGAAGAAACCTTTACCCTTGTTACTAGAATTGAAGCCATGAGATTGTTTCTTGCTTATGCTACTTATAAAGACTACAAGGTTTATCAAATGGATGCCAAGTCAACTTTTCTAAATGGCGAGTTGGAAGAAGAAGTGTATGTTGAATAAACAGATGGATTCCAGTTGATTGATCAGGGAGATATAGTTGGCCGATTGAAGAAAGCATTGTATGGACTCAAACAAGCCCCTAGAGCATGGTATGCCAGATTGGATAAGTACTTGGTGAAGTTTGGATTTAACAAAGGTACTGTTGATAGTAATCTGTATTTCAAGAATGATGATAAAGATTTGATTGTGGAAGTTTTTGTTGATGATAGCATATTTGGAGGAGATGATAGCTTGTGCATGAAGTTTGCTGATGAGATGCATAACGAGTTTGAGATGTCAATGATTGGAGAGATGAAAATTTTCTTGGGATTGAAAATTACTCAGTTAGATAAAGGGATCTTTATATCTCAGTCCAAGTATGTGAAAGAATTGCTGAAGAAATTTGGTATGGAAGATTCAAATCTAGTTGCTACACCCATGGTGACCAGATGCAAGTTGACAATTGATGATGATTCTCCGAAGGAAAATCAGACTAGATACAAATCAATGATTGGTGGATTGCTTTATTTGACTCAAACTAGGCCTGCTATTATGAATTTTGTATGTATTGTTGCAAGATTTCAAGCCGATCCTAAAGAATCTCATGTGACTGTTTTGAAGAGGATTTTCAGATACTTGAAGGGGACAATCAATTTTGGTCTATGGTATCCTAAAGATGATGATCTTACTTTGAGTGCCTTTACTGATGCTGATTGGGCAGGAGATGTGAATGACAGGAAAAACACTAGTGGTGGAGCATTTTTCTTGGGAAAGAAGTTGATTCCATGGTTAAGAAAAAAAAATGCTATTTCTTTATCTACTACAGGGGAAAAATACATTGCTGTTGCTAATAATTGTACTCAAGTAGTATGATGAGTCTATTGTTATATTTTGTGATAACTCAAGTGCTATTAACATTTCTAAGAATCTGGTGCTACATTCCAAGACCAAGCATATATCTATCAAGTTTCACTTTTTGAGAGAGAAAGTAAGTGAAAAGGAAGTTAGATTGGAGTATGTGCCTACTAAGGAGCAGATTGTAGACATATTTACCAAGCCGTTTCCTAAGGATACTTTTGAGTATCTCAGAGGGAAGTTACGGGTGATTACCCCTCCTAATCAAAACTAAGGATGCATTGATTTGCATCAATCCGTGCATTTCATGATCATATTTTGATCTGGATTGATTTTGTAATGGCTACTACTCAAGGGGAGTAGTCAGATGTTTAGATGTTCAGGTGTTCAGATATGTGGTTCAAAACTTGCATAGAAGAGATCTTTGTCATTGATGTCAAAGGGGGAGAACAGTAATGTGAAAAATATTTGTGGGGAGAAGAGTTGAGGAGAGAAGAGTCAAAACCTAATGAGGAGTAAGTGTAGTTGTGTTGATAGTATTTTTCACATCATGTGTTGCCATCAATTCCTAAGGGGGATATTGTTGGATGTTGTGGTGTGTTGCTGATATGTGGTTGTCATTGATGTCAACACTATTAGCATTGTTGCATTAGAAGCTGTATATGTTGAGGATATTGAGAAAATTGTAATAAGAAGTGCTACAGGTTGTCAGTGGTGAAGTGAAGTTATTTTTGTCAGTGTGATAAGTACGTTGCTATTCAGAGGTTGTGGACTAAAGGGTTTCCTATTGATTATATCTAGTTTATCCACATCAAGTTTTAGAGATCCGCGTAAAGATTTGATCAAGTTATGAAGATTTGTACTTTGACAATTTTTTTGTTACTTCAGTTTGTGTTCCTGAATGAAGATCATGTGATTTCAGTTAGTTCAGTTGCAGCGGATGCCTCTCTCATGTTTCATGATGTTTGTGTATGTTTCTAGTTTATTCTCTATCTGTGTTGCATGTCCGCATTGATCGTTGTGCTCGTGATCTGAGATTTTATCTTGTATGTTCATGTTTTTCATGTTCTTGGCCGACAAGGTGTTGAAGCGTGTTGTGGATGTTCGAGGAGTAATTAATTGAAGTGGTTCATATTTGAGGATGTTATTTTTGGTCTTCACTATGTTGTGTCTAACCTTGGTTGATTTGCATGAATAGTCTTTATTGATATGAGCCAACTGTTTATATTCTTTCTTGGTATTTTGTTGAAGCTGACTTATAGCATTGTAATCTCTTGTTGCAGATATATAAGAGTGATTATTTTATCATTTGGAAGCATGAGTGAGTGCAAGTGTGAAGAGTGCAAGTCCTATGTGTGAATATTGTTTAGATCATTCAAAGGTAGAGCATAGAGTGAAGAAGAGTGAAGAAGTGTTCATGTGCTTAACTGAAACTGTAACCAGGCATTAGTAGATGCTATTTTCTCAGTTCAAAATATGATGGATTTAATCAAAACCTTTCTATAAGACAGTGTGTCTTCCTTTTTAATTGAGCAGTGAGCTCTAGGAAGTGTGCCTGAATGCATGTGCATTCCCCATTCATATTTTCTTATAATTTTAATAGGGTATAATCTTGTGGACTAACCTCCATCGTGGTTTTTCCCCTAATAGTGTTTCCACGTAAAAATCTTGGTGTTATATGTGGTTATGATGTGTTGTTCATTTATGCTTTCATGATTAATGATCAGATCTAAGAATAAGGTTAATAAGTTGAATAATTTTGAAATTTGGTGACAACTGATTCACCTCGCCTCTCAGGTGTCTGCCCTTGAGTTGCCAAGAGTTCTCCCCCAGAATTTGACTCCTCCTATTCTTGTTCTTTGTGCTTAAATTTAGTGCATTCATATTCTCACTCTCCTTCGAGCATTTTTATTGCTCCAGATCGGATGACCGTTCATTGAAGTGTAATTAGTTTTCCCATAACCTTTACTCTCACACATCCAATGGATGGATGAGTTTTTGGCACTCCATAGAAGAACATTCACGTCAAGACAAACATGAAAATTTCCCTTAATGGACATATTCTCAATTTTTTTGTGCGCTTCAAGAACCACACTTTGAGCTAAACGAGCTGTATTATCAAAAAAGGCAGGGACTTGGTAGGTTGAGTGTAAAGGGAATTGGCCAAAGGAGGGCTTGCTTCCAGAAGCTTTGCAAAGTCAATTTGATGAGGATAATGAAGTGCATCATCATCTACAAGAAGAATGGCTTCCAAAGCTTCTAGATAGTGATTTGTTAGGAACTGCTGGAAAGCGTTGATATATTCATCCTCGACAACTACGAAGTTGTCATCTTCTCCTTTTCCATTTCCAAAACTCCTTCCCATGTCAACTAGGAATCTCCACCCCCTGCCACCTATGCCCCAGAAAGGCTTTTGAATTTCTCCACAAGAAACAGTTTCCATTTTGTTTTGTTGGTGGTTAAAGCCGTTTCCCCCCGGATAATATATCTTCCTGAATTCAATACATCCTTGATAATATCAAGCAAGAAATAGATATATAAATCGCTATATATTATTTGAATTCAAATTTACCTCGCATTCAAATTTAACCCCATCTCCTACGTGATGTTCTCACATAACCAAAATAATTTTTCAATTAAATGCATGTTAATTTGTTTGGTCCACCTACATGGCATTGGCTCCACATCCTATCGAGGCATTGTTTGAAGGAGAAACAAATAAAATTCCACATTAAAATCCCACGTTCTCCTCTCAAAGATTTCAAGCTAATTATCAACTCCTCGACTACTATGGCCGATAAGCATTTTCCAAATGAATCACATACTTTAACAAAGTGTTAAAAATTTCAAGTTATTATATTGCGGAAAAACATAAGGTAGCAGTTTAAATATACCATGCTGCTATATTGACATTAAACAACATTCCTCAATTTGACACCCACAAAATCATTTACTAGTTATCATGCATTTATAAGCATGTTGTCACTAGTTAGCAAGTAATTATAATTTTCACATATAATATATATATAACACATTATCAATTATACCAATTACGCTAATGAGGTCACAACATAAACTCATTCACGACATAAGAAGTGATGAGTTTGACATAAATTTGTCTCATTCGCAAAACGATTAATGTTCGACCTTGCTGACATCACTTTCCCAAAATGACTAGGTTGACATTAAACAACATGAAAAGGCCTTTAAACGACATCGACAACTTGTCAAGTCAAGAAATAAACTTAGACTAAAAGGGTCGAGTATCACTTACCCAACTCAACTAGGTTCACCATTTTGCACCAACACTAGACCTAAGATGGCGACAACCTGTTCTTTTCCTTGTATCTATACCCTTCTCTTTGATGATGCTCTCCCTCCCTTTCCCAGAGGGGTGGAAACCTATTCCCTAAATGCAACTTGCAATCACCAACTCGAGATTAGTGTATCAATAATCATTTCATAATCCTCATGAAATCATCACATCTTGAAAACTTTTAAACACATGTCAATTTTTAGTCAAATAAACATAACTCATGAAAACATTTATTTTTCTAGACATTTTTCCTAAACATTAAATCATTGAATCATGTGTAATCATCTACTAATTAATTCAAAAGTAAAAATTAAAAAATAGTTAAATTTTGGGGTGTAGCAACCCTCTTATCAAAGGTGGCACTATTAAGATTCATAACAACTTCGTTCTTCACAAATTTAAGAACTGGCATAGGTTTGGTATCACACAATCCTATAACAGCCTTGATCACCTCCTTGGTTATTAGTCTAGGAATGTCGGTCAATAAAAACTTGTCACACAACCTGCTCAATGCTAGCCTTACATACTTAGCATCCATATCACTACTACAGTTAGGAAACTAGTTCCAAATATCAAGATTTTTCTTCAATAGGTTAATGTATTAAGGTTTCACCAAGAAATCATCTCCAATTAGCTCATCATACCATAGATATTTAATTTTTTGATGATTATATTCTTCCAAATTCCCATGTATGTATGCCCTAGTATCCTCTGTGGGTAAAATTCTATATGGAATCTTTGAAAAAGCACCATCGGGGTCATTTTCAAATATTCTCATTAGATACTTTTTGAATTTTGGTCTAGGCACCTTAATAATATTGAAAACGGTTGGGGTAGCCATTTTAACTTTGATTCAAACTCAAATTCTTATGAAACCAAATTCTATTTCAAACCCACGAAGCACAAAAATCCGTAAATACCTTTTATGCACACAATAGGTTCTAGGGTTACCAAATTGCTTTGAATCGCCTCCAAATCTCCTTCAACTTGCTCTACTTTCTTCAAATGTGAAAATGTGATTAAAATCGACTTAGAAACTGACTTTATGTCTTTCCGATTTTCCCTAATTCCGCATTAAATTCAATTCAATTTCTAAAAAGTTGGAAAACCCTTCACTAATACACCGTAAACCCTAAAATGCTCTACATTTTTTCAAATTTACATATTTTCTGCCAGTTTCTTTTCCAAAAGCTTAAGCATACTATTTTACACGATATATCCTTGTGTCACTGCTTGACACCTCATATTTTTAGGGGGTTGTTTTATTTTTCTGTTATTGCTCCCCCTAAGCCCATGCCTAGGTTTAATATTCAAGAGAGTTATCTACACGAGAGGGAGGTACATATACATTTGGTTCATCTTTATTCTCAAGTTCCTCTTTCTTTCTCCAAATATTCTCTATTTCCTTCTTTACTTTAGTAGGATCAATTTTCTTCATAGGTTCATTCCTCTTTCCCGGATTAGTCTACCTTCCATTCTTACTTCTACAAAATCTTGAAATGTGTCCAGGTTTACATTGCAGTTGTAGCATACAACATTTTTTTGACCAAACTGACCTCCATTCGATCTTGATCTGCACTAGTTAGCCTTATGTCCAAATACATTGCATGTATAACAATAACCATTGAAAGATTGAACCATTCTACTAGCATTATATCTATTCATCATCTGACTTTTACACTCAATAGCTCTATGTACAAATTTATTTCATGCAAAACATTGTCTGGGGAAGGATCCAACATTCTGATTCATTCTACTTCTACACTCTATTGCCTTATGTCCAAATTTATTGCATGAAAAATAAATACCATTAAAAGATGGGTACCTTTGAGCATTTGGTTTTATGATAGGGGTCTTTTAGCATTGGTTCTTTGATTTCTAATTTGTTTTCCATTACCTTGAGTCTTCTCTTGATTGTCAACCTTGTTAGGGGTCTAATTAGCCTTTGAAATTTATCCTTCCTCAATTCTAAAACCTCCTTTATTTTTAGATAGTTTTTGTCCAAAAATTATTTCATCAAGCATTGTAGTACTTGTTTTGAATTTGTCCCCATAAACTCTTTCTTTTTCTAGATATGATCTCAGAGTTACCACTTCATGTTCAAGTCTTGTGCATTCATTAGTCTTACTTTGTATCATTGCATTTAGACAACCCTCAATTATTTTCTTTTCTTTTCTTTCACTTGTACTTTCAATCTAGTGATGTCTTCATTTGCTTGCTTCAATTGTTCATTGACTTCTCTATGCATTTTTATGAATTTATTGATTTGTGCTCTCAAATTTTTGATACATTCATTTGTTTCCACTAGGTTTTCCTTCAGATTTTTGTTTTCACCTTCAACTCTTTCAAGATCTTCAAGAGAAACTTGGAATTCTTCTTTATTAGTCATGCAATCACTTTTAGTAGTAATATTTGAAAACTCTTTATTAGCCATGTGTTCAATCTCCAAGATCTTCGTCAAGTTGTTAGGCTTCTTAGAAGGAACCAAGCTTTGATACCAATTGTTGAACACCTAAAATACTAAGAGGGGGGGTGAATCAATATTCTATTAAACCATTTGATCACAATCCATCCAATTAACAAAACATAAATAATTGAAACAATGAATGAAAACATGAAGCAACCACAAGATCACATGACACATGAACACCAGGATTTTTATGTGGAAAACCCAAAAAGGGAAAAACCACGGTGAGGATTAGCTCACAATATATTATAACCAGTTATACGATATTACAAAAAGATCACTATCAGGACACATTGTCCAATAGGGCTCACAACCACAAAAAGATACAAAACATAAATGGCCACACAACCAGGATGTGAATTGATACAAAATGTACCTTCCTTATGCTGAATTCAATTCCTTTGAAGATCTGAATACAAAATACTTCTCTTCTTTACAATTTCTCAACATTCACAATATTTTTGCTACAATTTGAATCACACACATACAAATTCGCATGTTCACATTGTAGAGTCTAAGCTAGTGTTTTGTAAACTTGGTAAAATCTACTCAATTCAGAGGGTTGACTAACTGAACATACCACTTCACATTGCTCATAATACATTAAATCATCAACCAAGGTGCATAATATTATGGTGGTGTATCATTGTATATTCCTTTAGGACTTAAACTACCTAAACTATCCTATTGTAGTCATTCTAATTGCTAGAAACACACAAAACTACAAAACAGTAAAAGTATAAACTAAAACTAGTTGCTACAAGTACCTACAGTAAAGGTTGTGACTGGACTATTGCTAATTGAAATAATACTATATTAACTAAAAATTTAATAAAAACTACTAACTCAACTGAACTATCCTCTAGAGTACTACTAATGATCATTACATGCATGTTCCTAAGCATTCATTCTTAATAAGCAAGAAATAAAATCTCAATTAACTTGCATATGATTTATGAACAATGATAAAATAATAACAACTATCAACATAAATAAATAATTGAAAAGGTGAAGTGAAGAACAATACCTTGAGTGGCCTACTCAAGTAACTATTCCCACTTAACTGAACTCAATCTAACTAATAGATTTTAAGCATTCCATGAATTGATCTCCATTTATTGCATAAGATGAAAGATTACAAAATATTATTGCACAAATCATACTCAATCATTATGAGGATTCATGTTTCAACTGAGAGTAACAGGTAACATAATAACTGTGAAAAAACAACTAAATAACCTATGGATTCAACCAACAATTATATATAAACTGAGGAAATCCTTATTGAAAGCAACAACTTAACCAAAATCATTAACTCCATTCCCAAATATTTTGAGCGTAGAATTAAGACTTGGAATTATTCAACCTACAACTGAAAAAGAAGGAGAATCCTATCAAAACTAGAACTCTTCCAAAACAAAATGCATGCAATTGTACACCTATTTGTCAAAGTCCCATGTAAGAAAGACCTCTTTAGTGTTTATTAATTGATTATAATAATACGTGCTCTATCTCCATTAAGTTCCTTCAACCAATAATCATCACATTCAACTATTTATGCAATTCCCCCTATTTCAGTGTCCAATGCCCCTTTTGCTATGGGTTCATTCTGCAATTGCTCTGTATCATGGTTCCTCCTTTAGCTGCAAAACAAGTTAGTTTCACAAAACATGTACACAAGGATAACTATCATAATTAAACATAACATTCCATCAACATTCCCATACACATATTCAAATAAACCATTTAATGCTAATATATTAAACCATAATTCCATCACCATGTTTTTGGGTTTAGGTCTACATAATGGATATAAAAAGGATAGTATGATATGGAATATTGTTTAGAAAGTATGTTTAAAAGTATCTTAAAGTCTGCATAAAACCAACATAAAACAAGCTACTATTTAGACCTACCATTTCCCCCCAACTTAACTTTTTACTTGTCCCCAAGCAAAATATTAAGGGTCTTGATTAAATTGTAGAGCAATTTGCCTTAGGTTCATGACTGTACTAGTGCCCTTATCCTGCTATAGATAAAAACCTTGGTATGTTGAAAGCTGCCTCATCTTGAGAGCTCCTTCCCTCTCACATTCATCACTTTTATCTCCAGTCTAATGTGGAATTGGAAAAAGGAGAATAGGTGGTTGAAATGTGAGAGGTATCTAGTGAACTCCTCTATTGGTACTGACTTCCATATATTTCTACGCCCTTTGGAGCATATAAGTAAAATTGTACACAAAATGTGGCTCCTTGTTCTACAATTTCGGGGTTAGATCGTTCCATTGGTTCTACACATACTTATAACACTGTTGTACAATACCTACAACTAGAACTTTCATTCTCTCATAGTTTTCCTCCCTGAGTTTCATTATTCTCTTACCTACTCCTTTATTCCCAAAAAGTTTCTGTAACACCATTTTCAATCTACATGCTAAACTTTATTTCATACCTCCTCATGAAGTTAGTTTAAAGAAAGAAAATATAATAGCATTCTTTATGAAATAATCCATTATGCTTCATAAACAAAATGACAAAAGAAACTAATTGAAATCCTAAAAAGCATAGTGAATAACCTATTCCATAGTGGATTGGTGTTACTTGTGAAAAGTGACCCTTTCCCAACCCTTGACAAGCTCAATGATAAAATGCCTAGGAGATGCAGTGGAAAAAATCAGCTCTCAATGTGAAGAGAGTAACTTTGCATGATATTGTGGATGATAAAATGAGGAATGAGACCTCCAATTTATAGAATATCAAGTTGGAAGAATGCTCAAAAGAGAGCAATGTGGGACAAAGATTTAACCAATAGGAAGGATCCACTTGTCACCATGTGAGTGGATGGAGGATGTGCAAGTTTTGGTCAATGTGCCAATAAATGACATTAGGTGGCCTTTTCAAATTTCAAATTTGGCTTGTTGGAGGGAGAAAAAGGGACTTAAATGCCAAGTGGGGGACATGTAAGAGGGGAGTTGATGCCATGTTGGAAGGGACAAGTCAACTTGATTTGAATTCAAACTTGAGGGAATATTCTCCAAAGATGCCTTGTTGAGGGAAAATGGGGATTTAATAAATGAATTAATTGATTTATTTGTGTAAGTGGGAAAATATAGAGAATGTGACATGCATTAGATTAGATTTAATCCCGATTTAGTTAATTTAAAAGAGGATTAGGTGGTTTGACCTTTTTGCTTTAGATTTATGGATTAAACTAAATCAAAAGGAGATGAAAGATGATTTTAGATTTAATTAAATAAAGCTTTGATTTATTTAATCAAGGAGGGTGATGTTAGGATCAAATTAAATAAAGTTGATTTATTTAATTTAAATGGATGACTTTAGAGATTGAATTTAATGAACTTGATTGATTTGATGAATGGATGAATATGAATTAATTAAATGCATGATGCTAATTTTGCATGTCTACATTTTTCCCCTCTTTGAAAAAATATACTTATTGCATTGGTTTAAAGAATAAACTTACCACGATCAAAATTAAAAAAAATCTATTTTTTTTCAGATGCCCCAGCGAAAAGAAGTACACTAGTACATTGCCCCCTCGAGAGATCGAGCAAAAAGATTTGATTTGAGGGTCGATCTCACAATAAAGAGGTTCAAAATGGATGGTTATGATGATGATGCAAATAAGATGGTTTTAAGATGCTTAGAATAGCCAATCTATATTATCCTAAACAACTTAAATGATAATGCAATGCACGTGAGATGGATGATGCAATAATGCCTATATGATTATGCAATGGATGTTTTATGCAAATGTATGATTTTATGAGATGCTTAGACTAACAGATCTATATTATGATGATGAACATGCATGTGAGATGATGTGCAAAATGCTGATGGTTTGTGGATGCAAGATGGATGCACTGGTGATGATGATTAACTATTTTGGCATGATGTTAGTGTAGAAAAGAAGAAATCAGATGATGACAAGAGGATCCAACAAGCCAATTTTATGAGAGATGATGATGAGAAATGGATGATTTTCTTATCAAGAATTGGGATTTTAAAAGGGCCATTTACCTTATGTTTGATAACACGCATAAGCATGATGCATCAAAGTATAAACAACCAGGATGGCGTTGCACTTAGTGTGATAGACTTTGACTTGACAAATAGATAGGAGTATTCTTGTTCACACCTGACATACAAACTCCTTGCTAAGATGCACTTTATAAGTTTCAAACATCTTGGACCAAAACACATAAAGGTATAACCTATCAATGCAATAGTCAACAAGCTACCTAAAACACCCTCCATACATATCTAACAAAGCAAGTATTCGCCAAGTTATATTACAAGAACGTCCAACAAGCACAATAGATAAAAGATAATGACTGTTGCCCCATTCCTATCTCTCTAAATTCATTTGTTTGGACATCATTGAGAGGTTATTGGAATGAGCACAAAGAGATAAGTCAAAAGACAAAGATAAAGTAAACAAACAAACTGATGTTCTTCAATACCGCTAACCAAAAGGAAATGTGTTTTTAAGGATAAGAACCGAAACTATTGCCAAAAGATAATGACCATTGTAGGAAGGATACATCCTATGACATGTTAGTGGATGGTGGAACGTCATTTTGTTTATCCAAAGTGTTCCTTCTGATAAATAATGCCCATTGTAGGAAGGATACATCCTAGGACATGATGTTATTAGATGATTGATACGAGACCGATTGGATGATAGGCTATTGACACAAAGAGTTGACTAACTTGTTTACGTACTGACTTAAACCTAAGACTTGACATTTTGATTTTTTTACTTTTCACCTACTAGACTTGTTTCCAATTCTTTTACCAAAGGTTAAGGATGACAATTGTTTGTTATGAGTGATGTTATAGCGGGTGAAAGTGAGGTGAGATGGATGGATTTTCTTTTCAAATATTTGGATGTTTTTGATGTTTTGAAATCTTTTGAGACTGTTTTGGTATTTTTGGAGATTTTTACAAATGTTTTGATTTTTGATTTTCAAATATTTTGGGGTTTTATGAGATTTTGACCAAGAAACTAACCTAAGGACCTATCCTAGGGGCCTCGGGGGCTAATCAATAGATTAGCCTTGCTTGCGTTATACACGTAAATACCATGTAGTTCGACTAACGACTTGACCAATTTACAGATAAAGATATACATGATGAAATGTCAGTTTATTATGATAGACTCCTAAAGGACTGACCTAAGTGTCTCGGGGGATGATCAAAGATCAACCTTGCCTACGTTCAAGGCTCAAAGACCCGTAATTCGATAAGACGACTTTTTTTTTGACCTATTTTTGGGATTTTGATATGTTTTGAATGTTTTTAGATTTTGTGATTTTTCAATTTTTTGGATTTTTTTGGATTTTTGGATTTTTGGATTTTTGGATTTCAAGAATATACACGAATCCAATCCAATGAGGGCATGCCCCCAACATGTTGCAATAGACTACTCTAATAAAGATAGGACAAACTGACCTTGAGGATGGGCTGAGTAGTACTAGGAGGGATCATGATATGAACACAAAACCAAGTTATGATACAAATGTCAAATGGATGGGTGATGGATGGAGATATGAATGCAATGGATGATGGAAATGTAATGGATGGATGATGCAGAACAAGCTATGGAGATCTTGGTGGATGGAACATGCTTATTTACACAAGGCACCTGTTTGCCAGGTTTTCGCCAAGGTACTTTCCCAAAGTGCCACCAAAGTGGTTTTCATTAGAGGATGATTTTTTTCTTTACTGTTTTTAATCCTTTTTTCTTTTTTTTTTTGGATTTTTTTTGATTTTTTTGTTGTCACCAAGATGCCTATTTGCCAGGTTTTACCAAGGTAACCATTTTTTCAGGACATTTTCTAATTTTTTTTTTTTTTGGGTTCTATACCTTGAAAGATTAGGCATAAAACTTTTTGAGATGAGAGTTGTTCATGGGCTCTTGCAGAGGTTCCCCTTTAGGTGTTGATAACTGATATGCCCCTGACTTATAGCTTGTTGTGATAAAAAATGGTCCCAACCAATTGGGTTCAAATTTTTCTTTGCTGTTTGGATTTGGTACATTCTTCTGATTCTCCTTTAGTACCAGTTCTCCAACTTGGAAAGTCTTGCTTTTGATTTTCTTGTTATAACTCCTTGAGTCTATTTTGATAGACTTGCAAATGATTTAAAACATCTATACACCACTCATCTAGTAGCTCCAACTCATTCAGTCTTGATACTCGGTACTCTTCATCCATGATGAGGTTTTGCAGTGATATTCTTAGTGACGGGAGCTCGATCTCAATGGGGAGTACTGCTTCTGATTCATAGACTAGGGAGAAAGGGGTAGTGTCAGTGGGTGTGCAGATGCTAGTTCGGTAGGCCTAGAGGGCGGGATTGAGCTACAGATGCCAGTCATGACCTGCATCATTGACTGCTTTCTTGAGGATCTTTAAAATGGTTTTATTTGTGGCTTTTGCTTGGCCATTTCCTTGGGGATAATATGGGGTGGAGAAGCGATGTTGGATTTTGAATTTTTCACACAAGTCGCAGACATCCTGATTCTTGAATTGTGTCCCATTATCTGAGATAATGGCCTGTCAGACACCATAGCAAAAAATGAGATAGATCAAGATGAACTTTGATATCTGCTTCCTGGTTATGTATGTTATGGGTATGGCTTTCACCCACTTGGTAAAGTACTCAGTGGTAGTTATGATGAACTTGTGGCCATTAGATGAAGTGGGAGTGATTTTTCCAATAAGATTGCGTCCCCATTGAGAAAAGGGCCATGGTGTAATGATGGGATGAAGTTCTTGAGCTAAAGCATGGATAAGGTCCCCATGCTATTGACATTGTAGGCACCTTTTGACATAGTCGTGTGCTTCTCTTTCCATTGTAGGCCAATAATACCCCATCCTCAGCAATTTCTTGGCTAGGGTCATTCCACTTAAGTGTGAACCACATATGCCATTATGCACCTCAGTTAAAGTGGTCAATGCCTCCTCAACATTTAAACAACGTAGTAAGGCTCCTTCTATGCTCCTATGGTATAAGGTATCTCCTACGATGACGAATCATGATGCCTTTTTGACAAAGTTTTGTTTTAAGGTTGAAGGTAAGTCAGCAGGTAGGACACCTATTCATAGGTAGGTATAAATTTCATGGTACCAGGGATCACCGGGACTAACAATTTCACACACAAATTTTGATTTTGGTACCTCAAATGTGCGTACGAGAAGCTCCTCTACCAAGAATTCATATTTTGGGACATTGTGAGGGATGTTCAGTAGGGATCCAATTGTTTCCATGGCATCTGCAACTCTATTGTTGGCTTTGGGTATCTACTCAAATGTGATCTCGATAAAGGATTTATCCACCGGTTTCTTGTATGGAGTGAGCTTATCATCCTTAGTCTGGGACTCACTGTTCACTTGGCTTATTATCAGTTGGGAGTCTCCATATACTCTAAGGGCCATGATGTGCCACTGCACTGCTATTCTAAGACCTATGGTTAAAGCCTCATATTCTGTAATGTTATTAGTGCAGGGGAACGCCAATTTATAGGACCTTGGTATGCAATCCCCTTGTGGGGTGATAAAGAAGACACCGGCTCCTGATCCATGCTACGTGTATGAGCCATCAAAGTAAAGTTTCCAGTGGTCAGCTATGTTGAAATTGAAGATGGATTCATCTAGAAACTCTAAGATGAGAGGATTCTCTGAATAGATTGGTGCTTTCGCAAGCTGATCTGCGATGAATTGGCCTTTAATTTCTTTTTGCTCCACATATTCAATGTCATACTCTGATAGTATCATGACCCATTTGGCCATTCTTCCAATGAACATTGATTTTGACAGTAAGTACTTGAGAGGGTTGATTTTGGCGATGAGTTTTATTTTGTGTGCCAACATGTAATATCTGAATTTCTATGAAGCAAACACTACTGCTAGACATGCTTTCTCAATGAATGAGTAATTTAACTCATGCCCAACCATTGTTTTGCTGATATAATAGATGGCCCTTCTATCCCATTTTTGTCGTGCTAAGCTAGGAGAGCTCCAAGGGCTATTGTTGTTGCTAACACATAGAGAATTAATGGCTTTCTTGGGATTGGTGGCATGAGGACAGGTGGTGTAAGTAGATATTCTTTGATATTATTAAAGGCTTCTTCACACTTGTTATCCAACTTGTACGCTACTCCCTTGTGAAGTAGGTGAGAGCATGGATTCTATTTATCTGCTAGCTATGCTATGCACCTTTGGATGGACTGAAGCCTACCTTGGAAGCCTCTCAACTGTTTCAATGTTTTGGGTGTCTCCATCTCGAGGATTGATTTTACCTTGGCAGGGTTTACCTTAATACCTCTGATTGACACTATGTATCCTAGCAACTTTCCTGATTGTACGCCGAAGACACACTTCTTTGAATTTAATCAGACCTTGTATTCCTCTAGCTTGTTGAAAATAGTACTCAAAGTTGCTATGTGATCCTTCCTCTTTCTAGATTTGGCTAGTATGTCATCGACATAATCTTCGATAGTTTTATGGATCATGTCATGGAATATTAACATCATGGCTCTTTGGTATGTTGCTCCTGCATTCTTCAAGCCAAATGGCATTATATTCCAGCAGTAAGTCCCCCATGGACAAGTGAAGGCCGTTTTGTATTGGTCTTCTTAAGCAATCATTATCTGGTTGTATCCTGAGAAACCATCCATCAAGGAAAGCATTTCATGTCCCGCTGTCATGTCTATAATCATGTCAATGTTAGGCAATGGGAAATCATCTTTTGGACATGCTTTGTTTAATTCCCTGAAATCTGTGTAGATTCTGATGCCCCCATCAGGTTTTGAGACAGGAACCAGGTTTGACACCCATTCTAGATAGTCAATTGGTTGAATGAATCTTGCATCCAATAGCTTCTTTAGTTCCATTTTGACTAGCAGGGCGTTCTGAGGGTGCATTTTCCTAAGCTTTTGTCTAACGGGCTTTGCTTTATAGTATACTGCTAGGTGATGAACCACAATTTTTGGATCAGGGCTAGGCATATCCGCATAGCTCCATGAAAAATTAACTTGTATTTCTCTCAAGAAGGCTACTAGGAGCTCTTGTTCCTCTGATAGTAATGACTCTGCATAGAATGTGATGTGTGGGGTCTCCTCTATTCCTAGATTAACTAGATTGCATTTTTCTGCTAGGATAACTGATTTTTCCTGATGAAGGGCTCTGAAAGGAAGATTGAATGCCCCATCCTTAGGTGCCTTGGAGAGGTTTTCACCATTGGATGCATCCTTTCTTTTTAATTTTTTCAAGTCAGAGAGTGCCACAGTGTGGTTTTCACTCAAGGACCTAGAGATTATTCTCAAATTTTCACTTTTGCGACTGAGGGATTCAATCGTTTCCCCATAGTATGCGTGTGTATCTAGCTCAATGATGAATCCTGCTTTGTGATCTCCACATGAAATATTATCCCGCAGTCCCATGAATTCTAAGAGTGCCTCATCATTTTTGAATGTGTCAAGAATTAGTGGTCCTCGTTGGTCATAATCGATGAGTTGGGGGTAAAATAAGCAGATTTCATGATTTTGATGGTCTGACTCAAAGGATAAGGTGCTAATCATGAGAAGGCTGTTATCCTCGAAGAGCATGGGTAGGTTGGTTATGGGATCCTCATCATCACTACTACTATAGATGTCAGTTATGTCAAATGTGAAGTTGTCTATGACTCGACCTATGGATACGGGTAAGCAAAGTTCGACTGCAGATTGTTGAGGAGGATTATTGACCTTTCTAACTAGAGGACTTCAGCCACGTATGGTTATACTCAGAGGGGTAAATCCAAGGCCAAGATTTCTCATTCACGTCTCCGAAATGATAGGTATTATAAGCCCATTGTCATTTTTCCCAAGTCTCTGGTTTCTGCCATAGCCCATTGTGAGCATCATTTTCAAACCTTTGCTTTTGTCATCCATTGGTAGATTGGCTGTTGGTCTATTATCTTGGTATAGGAGATGAGATGGGTTCTCCTCTATGAATTCTCGGTCGAGATCTCCCCAACTTCTGAAGTTGGGATATTCTTCAGGGGATGTTTGAGATGTGGAGGCTTCATTTGATTGCGAACGTCCTTGTGATTTGGGAGATTGTGGTAACTCTCCTACCACAAAAGAAGTTTTGGGAATTGTGTAGTTTCCACAACCATTGTCTTGGATGATGACTTTGATATCATAGATGGTGGGAATGGTGGGAGTGGCGAGTGTCTCTATCATAGAAGTGGAAGCGAGAGTGGTTGGATCAATGTACGGTGTTGATAGGCCTTCATCATTTTTAGGCACTTGAGGGATTTGGAAATATTTTTCCTCAAGGTTCTTGCATTAGGAGAATGGTTCAAGATCTCCATGGATGGTGACCTCTTGTCCTTCATATGTGAATTTGACACATTGATGGAAGGTTGATGCTACTGCTTGCATTGCATGAATCCATGGACTTCCTAGGAGAATGTTATAAGGAAAGTCGAGGTCCAGGACCTGACAGGTGGTTTCCATGATAGCTGGCCCTACTTGAATAGAGATTTTGATTGTGCCTTGGGACACTCTTTCCTAATCATCATATGCTCTGATTGTAATACCTTTTCCTTTGTCGATGGAATCCTCTAAGATTTTTTAACTTCTTAATGAGCTTGAGGGAACAAATGTTCAAGCCTGCCCCTTCATCCACCAAGACTCGCTTGAATTTAATTTTCTGCTCTAGGACCTCTAAATGGAGTGCATGGTTATGAGATGGTTGAGAAGGAAAATCTTGGTTAGATAATGTAAGGAGATTTAGGGTAATGATGTTTCCGACCATAGCTTGGAATTGTTCCACATCAAGATCTGCGGGGACAGTGGATGAAGCCAATGCTTCCTCAAGGATTTTCTTGTGGGTGGATGATATTTTTAATAACTCCATGATGGAGATTTGTGTTGGTGTTCCTTTTAGCTAATCAAGGACATTGTAACCATTGGGAATAGATGTTGAATTGGACATGAAAGTTTTGTTTGGTTGAGATGATCCTGCGATAGTAACTTTTCTGCCTCTTGTGGTGACTCCACAATCAGCTTGAGCTCCTTTGATAGTGATTATTGCACAGTGTTCATCTAGGGAAGAGATGACAATTTCATACACATGATTCACATTTTTGAAGGTTCCTTTCCCCTTATCAGTGTTATAGTTCCCTTTATTGTTATGGTTAGGCATCAGATTCATGTATATTTTGAGGTTTTGGTTTCCTATTGGTTGTTCCACATTTATGATTCTTTGATCAATGAGGTCTTGTACTATGTTATTTTTAACCTCATGCAATTGTTAGTGGTATGCCCTTTAATTTTGTGGAAGTTGCAGAGCTGATTTTTGTTGTACCAAAGAGGTTTAACATTTGGTTCTTGGTAGTTCTCATAGATGGGAATCTTGATGAGGTTTTCATTTATTAGTTTCTTCATGATGACTTCGAGTTGTTCCCCAAGAGCAGTGTACTTTCGCTTGATGGAATTCTTGTTTAGCTGGGGTGGTCCCCTTTGATCATTGATGTTATTGATCACTTGATTGTTTGGTTGTTGTGTTCGCTTGATGGTTTCTTTGATGATGGTTTTGGTTTTGTTGTTGTGGTGCGGGTGTGTTTTGCTGAGGGGCACTGATGACAACTTTGGCATCGATGACACCATCGTTGGTAATATTTTTTTTCTTGCCCATGTGTGAGGTTTTCATTGTAATTGGTGGGTGGGTGATTGTTTTGTTGTTCAGGATATGAAGTTGATCCTTCAGGTTGTTTCATAAGGGATCATTCAATGCTAAGTACCTTGGAAATCAACTGGCCATACGTGGTGATCCCTTGGAATTTGAGATGGAATGCCAAGATGCTGTGAAGGTTGGATATGATAGTGCACACTTCTTGTTCCTTGGGCATGACCCATTTACTCCGATTGGCCTTGGATTGCCATCGTTGTAGGAATGAAGCAAATGATTCATTCTTACCTTGTTTTAGAGCTGAGAGTTCCTCTAGACTGACATCCATGGCGATATTGCATGCAGAGTTTTTAATGAATGCATCTATTATTTCTTGGAATGTCTTGATGCCTGTAGGTAGGTGAGAGAACCATTCCATGGTGTGGCCGACCAAACTCTTAGGAAATAGCCGCATTAGATAGGTATCGTCATACGCAACTTCCAGGCAATGAACCTGGAATTCCCTGATATGATCTTCAGGGTTTCCCGTCCCACGGTACTTATCAAATTTGGAGATCTCAAATCCCTTCGGGAATGGTTTCATTACAAGGCTTTTGTTGAATAGATAAGGACACAAGTTGTTGGGTGTTTTCATGGTTCACACTGATTGAAGGTCGAGCACTTGTTGTGAGAGCAACCTGATTTGTGTTGTCACATCATTTTGTGGATCAGGGGGTGGGATGAAATTGTTTTGAGGTGGTTCGATTGTTAGTGGGATAGGTGGATTGGTTGGTATGTTGATGGATGATGTTTGCATATTCTACTAAGCCAAGTATGCTTTCAATTGTTGCTATACCAACAACGCTTGTTGTTGGTCCTATTGCTGCTATGCTATTAGTGCTTGTTGCTGAGCTTGTTGTTGTGCTTGTTGTTGAGCTACTAATTGGGCTACTTCCTGTTGTTCTTGATATTACTTTAGCCCTTGCTGATATGCTTGTTGTATTACTATGTGTTTTTGTGCAAGATACTGTGCTTGTGCTTGTGCTTGTTGTGCTTGATATTGGGCTTTGGCTTGAGCGTGTGCTTGAGCTTGGGCCTGAGCTTGTGCTTGAGCTGCTTGAGCAACTTGTTGTTGTTTTTGTTGCTGCAATAAAGCTTGGGCTTGTGCATCCTGCTACACTTGTTGTGTGACTTGGGCAATTTGAGCAACTTGTGCCACTTGAGTGGCTTGAGCAGCTAGTTGTGCGACTTGTTGGGTAGCTAGTTGCATGGCTTGTTTTTTTATTTGCAAGAATGCCTTTTGATAAGTAGCTTGCTGAGCAGCTTGCAATGCCATACTGTATTGGCTTGATGTATTGGAGCTTGGTGGTGGTGGTGGTGGGGGATTTGGAATGGTGTTCATTGTAGTGGTGAGAGACGTCGTCATGTTGGTTATTGGGGTTTGATTGGTAGATGATGCGATTGATGTGGTTGGTCCTTGAGAGATCATGTTTTGAGATGTTAGGGTGGTGGTTGATGATGTGGTGATTGCTTGTGTAGTTGTCATCTATTGTTGCGATGTCGATGACAAGTTTTGAGAGTTTGGTGTGATGCTTTGATTGATGTTCGGGATGTTGGTTTGATTTTGATTGATATTTGGTAAAGGTGGAAGCCCTAAGCAAAGTAGTGGTGTGGATGATGATGGCAATGGTGGAAGTGGTGAAAATGTGAGAGATGTTATCTCTTGAGGAAATGGTGTACTGTCGAAAATTCCCCCTAGTCCGAACATGTCACCCTCTCCTTGCGAGGTTATGGGGAGAGAGGTTTGGGGTGTTGCGTGAAATGATGATGATGGGTCATTTGGATCATGAAAGGTGAGAGGGACATATGTATGCAATGGATTTTGGGGTACGATTTGTCCCAAGATGGTGTTTGTGTCCAAATCCTGATTGTTTACAAGAGGATGCATTTGCAACCCATTGAGAAATGAACTTCCTTTGTTAACAATGGGTTGCATTGGAGCAATGGATGATGTGATTTGTGAGATGTTTTGAGTGATGCTTTGAAATGAGGGGGTAGATGAAATTGGGATGGTAGATGAGATTGGAGGCATGGCTCCAAAAGATGGTTCCACAATAGTGCTCACATCGAAATCAGAGGGGAGTTTAGCCCCTTGCTTTGCTAATTCAAGCATGTATAGTGAGGGATTGATTCTCATCATGATGTTGATAATCTTATGATTCTCTAGATTTTGAATTATTTTAGTGATTTCCTCATGTGACATTCCAAAGGGATTATTGGTAAGATCCTCCACTTGGGCACCTTCCTCTTGATGGTCTTGCGAAAATGGAGGAAGGTTAACCGTGAGACTGCCAGACCCAATGGGATTCATTTTGGGAGTGGTTTGACTTAAGTCACTTGAAGTAGATGTTTCTTTGTTGGATTCCATGTTCCTCTTGTGTTGTGATCTAGTTTGCACCATAAAATAGGGATCAATCTTCAAGAATGTGGAAGGTGAATTCTCTAATTCTTTGGATTGATCTAACTTTAGGTACAAAAGAGAAAATTTAGGATGATTTAAGGATCAAAGGGTGATAATGATATGGATGTTAGATGGGTGTTTGATGGATGATTGGAACTCTTGAGAAAATATTGAAGGGTATGTTAAACTTTAGGACTTTATTTGGGATTGATTTATTTTGGATTCAGATTTTGGTGGACTCATAAACTCTAAGAGGTTGGATGTTGTCCTAGAGTTAAATCATTCACAAGATGCTAATTTGTCTAGGTGTGAGAAGAAGGATTCATCTAAACACTCATATCCAAACAAGATGATTTTGATAATGAACTCCTAAATCCCAAGATGTTGGATGTTATCAAGGGATGAATTTGTTCACAAGTTTTGATAATTTGATCAAATATGTGGAGAAGGATGCATCTACACACATTCAATCAAACAAGGTGATTTTGGATTGATTTCAAATGATTTTCACAAAGTTTAACATGAAGAATTTTTCTAAGATTTTTGAAGAGTTGATGATGAGATGATTTTGGTTTTGATGTTCAAAGATGGATGAAGGTTTGATTTTGATCCTAGGATGTACCTAAAAAGGCACTTTTTTACTTAGACCTCGGTATTGAAGAACATACGATACTTCTGAGGACCTCTATAACTAAGAAGTGGTTCAAACTGAACATACATTTCTGGATTGTTCAAAGGAATGAGTCTATAGAACCTTGTGAATTTTTTGCTTATTTTGATATGTTGCTTTTGATTGCACTTCCTAATGTATTTCTTGATGACCTTTCGAGTGTGGCTCCTAAATTTTGAATTTTGGCTCAAGGACTTTTGTTTTGGGATTTTGACTTTCTTGGAAATCATGAGGAATTAACACATGTGTGAGAGCCAATTTTGTTATCTTTGCTTAGTGATTTTTTTTACCACAAACACTTCTTTGATTAGATTTCCAAACTAGATGTCTAATGTATCAATTTCTTTGAATCCCACAAAGTATGTTATGTGGAATTTTGATGAAGTCAAGGCAAGGGTAACCTATTGTTTAACTTTAGTAGGAAAATTGAGATGTAAATCCAAGTGTTTAGGAACCTCTAAGGATAAAATACCAAGGGAAAGCAATAACACATGAATTTGGTCAATTGTATTTGCCTCCTAAAGGGTTTGAAATTTTGATGATGATGTTAAATGTTTGTTTCCAAATGTTTTCAAACAAGCAAAGCGTTTTGTAACCAAGAACAAACACAACCTTATGGATATGAAAGACTATATTTGTTGAGTCCCCACTTATAAAAGTCTAGCTATGCTTATCTTTAGCGAATGGTTAGATGCTTGACCCCATTGGCTCCCCTCCACGACACTCACTTATACGGGGCAACCAAGCATCAACACCCATGAAACTCCCATGGCATACTTTCCATTTCTACTAAAGACTGTAAAAGTGTGGGGCGGCTTTAAAATGACCATTCTTCCACGAACAAATAGATAGGGATTTTGGCCTTTCTACACCAAGGGTTTTAATTCGAACTTTCTATTCATAGGAGTTGACCCAACGTGGCGAGAGACCATTGCTGCCTTTCTCGTCGGAGCCAATTGTGTGATATTGGCGTTTATTCCAATACCCACATTTATATCCCGGTTGGAAATACTCTTGGCTTTAGAGTGTTACCGGTTGAGTCATTCCCTTGGGTGAGTACTTTTTCCCCAAGGCAGGCCCTCTAAGATAAACAATAGCGAGTAAACATATTCAAGTTTGATCAACCTTCGTTTAGGAAAAAAGGGAGAACGCATGCAATAGGTTTACTCACACTCGCACAATTTTTTGTTCAATTTTAACCCCAAAATGAAATGTGGAGGTGATCACTTTATCCCACCCTAAGACCATCAAAAATCCTTTTGATTCTCAAGATCACCGTGAGGCATGAGAGAAGTGCATATGTCTTTTCAATGGCGTTAGTTTGAGTAAGTAATCACAAAATGAAGTTGCACATGTTCATTTTAAGTCCATAAAGCAATGATTTTGATTCGTTTTAAAGCACCAAAATGAGATATGAAATTTTTCTTGTTCAATTGTTAACCTCAAATGAAATCTAGTCAATTTTCCTAAAGTTCATTTTAACCCCTTTGCATTGAAAATTGAAAGCTTTTGTAATGTTCGTTTTAGAGCCTAAAAAGAAGTGAGCTAGTCTAAAATAGAAAATTAAAGCATAGAATGGAAGCTCGAAGCATTAAAAAATGCTTTATCAACTCCAAATTTGATGCTCAATTTATCTCCAAAATTCTTCAAAGATCACTTCTTGCAAGCTCCTTGTGCAAATGAAAATCCCTCTTCGCTTTTCCTTTACACCTTTTTTTTCCTTCATTTTCCTTTCTCTTTCATTTTTCTTTCCTTTCGCTTTCTTATTCCATAGTGGATTGGTGTTACTTGTGAAAAGTGAACCTTTCCCAACCCTTGATAAGCTCAATGATAAAATGCCTTGGAGATGGAGTGGACAAAATCAACTCTCAATGTGAAGAGAGTAACTTTGCATGAGATTGTGGATGATAAAATGAGGAATGAGACCTCCAATTTATAGAATATCAAGTTGGAAGAATGCCCAAAAGAGAGAAATGTGGGACAAAAATTCAACCAATAGGAAGGAGCCACTTGTCACCATGTGAGTGGATGGAGGATGTGCAAGTTTTGGTCAATGTGCCAATAAATGACATTAGGCGGCCTTGTCAAATTTCAAATTTGGCTTGTTGGAGGTAGAAAAAATGACTTAAATGCCAAGTGGGGGACATGTAAGAGGGGAGTTAATGCCATGTTGGAAGGGACAAGTCAACTTGATTTGAATTCAAACTTGAGGGAATATTCTCCAAAGATGCCTTGTTGAGGGAAAATGAGGATTTAATAAATGAATTAATTGATTTATTTGTGCAAGTGGGAAAATCTAGAGAATGTGACATGCATTAGATTAGATTTAATCCCGATTTAGTTAATTTAAAAGAGGATTAGGTGGTTTGACCTTTTTGCTTTAGATTTATGGATTAAACTAAATCAAAAGGAGATGAAAGATGATCTTAGATTTAATTAAATAAAGCTTTGATTTATTTAATCAAGGAGGGTGATGTTAGGATCAAATTAAATAAAACTTATTTATTTAATTTAAATGGATGACTTTAGAGATTGAATTTAATGAACTTGATTTATTTGATGAATGGATGAATATGAATTAATTAAATGCATGATGCTAATTTTGCATGTCTATAGTTTCATCCCACTCATTAATAACTACTTCTGAATCCTTAACCTCTCTTCTTATTGGAAGTGCAATAGATTTTTCTTTCTCATCATATTCTTCCATAATTTTCCCTCTAAGTTCATTCTTGTAGTAAGTGGAAAGTGCTCTGACTTGAAGATCCCCCACAAACATTAAGGGGTTCTATTCCATTTCATCAGAGATCACATAGTTGTGTAGATAAAATTTGCATAATTGATCTTGGTCTTCAAATGTGGAAGTGACAATTTTTCTAAGAAACTTAGTAGGTTGACTCATAGCAATAGATTATTTGCTAACTAATCTATTAAATTGAAAACACAACAACCTTTCTTGTAGAAACAATGCATAAGTCCTAGGTGGAGGCCTACACCTAAACATTTGAGCAGCCTTATCTACAATCGCTTCCAATCAAACCGTTGACTTATTCAATTCCATTTCTTTGTTTTCCAATTCTTTCATATATCCTTCCTTTTCCTTCTTCCATTTTTCTTTTTCCCTTGCAAAATAATTAGTTACACTCCATAATTGGTAGCCTAGAGAGAAAGTTGTGTGATAACTAAGTGTTTTAAGAGGAGGGGGTCTCTCACTTGGGATAGCCAATTCCTTGTCCCTTGTCTTAGTGACAACCAATTGTGCCAACAAATCTAACTTAGCACCATGACCATACAATTGTATTATTTCCTCCATTTCTTGCATTTTTACTTCCCTTTCTTTATCCTTATGCTCACAATTTTTCACCAACTCCTCTAGGTGTTTAATTATATCCAGTGCTTCTTGGAGTTATTGCCTCACATTTCTCTCCTCAATGTAAACTTATTTTCTATCTTCAAACTGCTCATTTTGTCCTTCATAACCTCCTTGTATAGGGCTATCTAGAGCTTATGTCGTCAATTTATTTTCAATAAATGGGTCCTCTCATTCAAAATCAAAAGTCATTATCATATGTTTTCTCTTTTTCACAGGTGCATTTATGTCACTGGGGACATCCCCTCCTAGTTTAGTATCAATCTCTACAACCATAACATTCTCTTGCTGTTGTTCATGCTCGGGTTTATTTCCCTAGGACTATTCTCTACTCACCTCTTCTCCTTCAGGTTCCCCTGGACCTTCCTTTGCAGCATTTTGTTTCTTGAACCTAGCAGAATGTCTGGGTGTAAGTATTTCTACTTTTATTTTCTTCTTTTCCTTTTTAATACTCTTCTTCTTGTTTGAGGAATTTTCCTTTATTTGTTTTTTAGCAACCCTCTTTCCTTTTGAAACCTCTTCCTCTGGTTTAGAGGGTGTGGAAGTGGTGGATATACTACTTCTCCTACTCTTAGAATTTCATAACTTAGAAGAAGAAGGTATCTCCTCATTTTTAGATGGTCTAGACTCTGGCTCTATAGGTTCTTCATGCTCGCCTTGGCTATGGGTAGGTGAGGCTACAAGTGAATTATGAGGACTTTTCTCTTCAGGCGCATTTTGAGGTCCATTTTGATTTCCTATATCCCCAGGCACTAGCACTAGCAAACTATTGACGTCCTTGCATTCCTCAACACTAAATCCTCCCACCTTACTTGTGGGTATTAAATTCTTAGGCTCCTTTATATCAACAGGGTAGCTAAGCAATGGTGAGAGAGGGAAGTATCAGACTGCCTTCTCTAGTATTCTGAGCCATTCTTTTCAACAAATTATATAGAAATTTGGTAAATTTACCACCCTATTGTTCCTGAGATGACTTAACAACTTGAAATGGATAGTATATAATAGATTTTGTCTTCCATCACAGGTAATATATCTAATAATGTAAGAGGCACATCTTTCCCACAACCAATGTAGAGAAATTATTTTCGTACCTTGTGATGGGAAATCCAGTTCCTCACCAATTGTGAAGAATTCCTCCCAAGCTGTAACTGCATCAGACCGAGCTAGGAATTTTGTTCCTATTCTTGGCAATTTGATCACTTGAGCAATGACGGTCTCTGATGCATCCACAAAAATTCCTTTTACCATGGATTCACCGTATTGGAGAGTTTCTACAAATCTTCTCATTAAATCATCAATGTACTTCATTAATTTTAGAAAATAATCAAGCCAACCAAACCTTGTGAAGATGGGAAGGACAACTATGTCCTCCAAAATCTATTGATGAGCTATCAAATCTCTCCTTATGACATCTCCTCCCATCTTAATTTCCTTTACTACTCAGTATACCAAATTCAGTTATGAAAATTCAACTCAATCACAACCTACCACCCTCAACTTCTCTTATGACTTCAAAACCTCAGTTTCCATATATATTCTTACTACTACACCACACTGCAATTGCAAATTTCTCTTCAAATTCAGCTCTAGTATAAACTAAGCTAAAGTTCTCTCAAACTCTATAGGGTTTTAAGTTTTATAAATTTTGAAAATTGCAGCAAAAATAGCAACAAAAGTAAAATATGACTAAGGGTTTTGCAAGTCATAATATTCATTAAATTCAGTTTAGGGTGGCAGATTCAAAAAGTCTAGTGAAAAGATCAAGTAAGCATACCCTCCCCCCAACTTAATTGGTGAAGTGACCTCACTTCACAATGTTGATTTGGAGGTGGTATAAATGTGAGTTGATGGACATTAGTAATTTAATATTTAGCATGCATGGAATTAAATGAAAAGTTCATAAAAATTTAAAAGAAAACTTGATTAATCATAACAACATACCTTAAGTACTATCATGCAAGAATAACCATCGATGGCGCGTGGAAATTGAAAGAGCATGTTTACTTATTGTTTTGATAGGACATATATTAAGTGCAAGGTAATGAGTATCGGATGGCAAGTGGATATGATGGGATAGATGTGAGCTGGTGATTTGACATCTTCAAAGATTTGAAATGAACACAGGAAATAAAAAAATTATGCCGCGATACTTGTCATGAATTGATGGATATGAGACGTGAATACATGTGAAATAAATAGATGTGATCTTGCAAATATTTATGGCACCAAATGTGTTGAATATTCCTTCAGTCGTTAATTGTGACTATGGGCACATGCAGTGTCAGGTCCCCTTTTGAACATTGATAGTGTGAAGCTACAGATCCCCTCAACATTAGGCCCTTGTGAACATTGATAATAGGTTCCTTGGAAGATATTATGAACATCATTATAATCGTGTAGTGTGTGCATGAATAATGTGTTGTGTGTGCAGGCAGTTTTAAAGCATAAGAAATTATGCCTGGGTGATTTTAGGGGTTGAGTTGTGTAACTAACCTCTGGATCAAAAGATGTGTTGGGTATGTCCCATAGTACTAATGTAGGACTCTATGAATTAGTTTCTATTTCAGGTTCGTTGCGAGCACCATATTGTCGATCAATGAAAATATGAAGTCATCACGTTGCATTGGTTTCTTATATAACTTTAATCTGTGGCCATTCAGAAGAAGTGAGAAATGAACTTCATCAATGGTATGCAACTGTATTGGTCCATTAGGGTAAACCTTTCTAATCTCATAAGGGATCAGCCACCTAGACTAAATTTTCCCTTGAAATATTTATACTTTGAGTCATATAACAGGGCCTAATCTCCTTCAGTGAACTCTTTTGTCTTTATGTACTGATCATGCCATTTCATTCTCTACTGCTATATCACCTTTTTATGATGGAATTCTTCCATTCTCATCTCATCCAACCCATTCAAAGAATGCAATCTTTCCTTTTGTGCCTCCTTTAAATCCATTCCCAACTCTATTGTTGTCCTCAATGTTTTATATTCAAACTCAATAGGAAATATTGTAGTTTTTCCATAAACTAGTTCATAAGGGGTAAAACTTGTTGTCTTCCATGTGGTTCTATATGCCCAAACAACTTCTAGTAATCTGGATACCCAATCTCTCCTATGAAGTTGCACTTTTTTGTCAATATATTTTTAATCTCCCTATTGGTGACCTCTACTTGACCATTAGCTTGAGGATGATAGGGGGTGTATTTTTTGTGCCCGATCTGATACTCTTCTACCAATTTGGAAATTAGGTCTAATGTGAATTGTGGTCCTTGACCAGTCACTATCTCTTTAGGTACACCATACCTAGTGAAGATCTCCTCATACAATAATTTTTCTACATTGCTATCTCTGGCAAAATACAATGCTTTTACCTCTACCCATTTGGTTAAGTAGTTAGTGCATACAAATATGTATTCCTTGTTATTTGAACTAGGAGAGATAGGTCCAATAAAATGTAGTCCCCATTTATTGGAACGAGCTAGTGCTAGTTGGGGCTGCAAAGGAATTTCATCACTTCATGTGGGTCTCCCCATTCTCTGGCATCAGTCACAACTTCTAGTATACTTAAAAAATTCTTTATGTAGGGTTGGCCAATAATATCTTGTTGTCAAGATTTTGAAGGATATTCTCTTGGCTGCAAAATGTCCACCACATGGTTCATCATGTCATGCTTTCAATATATCAAACATTTCATCCTCCCTGATACATCTTCTCATAATGTTATTTGGGCTAGTGTAAAATAAAAATCCAAGAATAAGGGAAGCATTTGTGAACTAAGTATCTTTTCTCTCTTGGAGAAAAGTAACTTGGAATCTACCTTGTCACCAAATAGTTAGCTATATTAGCATACCATGGAGTGTGTACATTGAAAGAAAATAGATTCTCATCAGGAAAAGAATCATCAACCACTCCTTCTACTGATTGGGTAGGAAATCTAGAAAGAAAATCAACAACCACATTAGCCTTTCTGGGTTTGTCAACTATTTTTATGTCAAATTCTTGCGATAACAACTACCTTACAAGTCTTCCACCTACTACTAGTTTATTCATTAAGTATTTGATGGTTGTATGATTTGTATGTATGAACACTTGATAGCCAGTAATATAGTGTCTGAACTTGTTAATGACATAAACAACTGCAAGCATTTATTTTTCTGTCACAGTGTAGTTTAAATTTTCTCCTTGTAGGTTTTTGCTGATGTAGTATATTGCATATTCCTTATTCCCTTCTTTCTGCTCTAGGACTGCTCTAATAGCAAATTCTGATGCATCAATGTGTGTGAAATGGCAATGCCCAATTTGGACCTCTGAGAACTGGTGCATGAGTTAGAGCTATTTTTAATTTCTCAAATGAATTCTAACAATCTTGAGTCCAATCAAACTCAATGTCCTTTGTCAACAAAATAAACAAAGGTGCAACAATTTTTTTGAAATCTTGGATGAATCGCTTATAATAACCTGCATGTCTAAGGAAGCTTCATACATCTCTATTTTTGTGGTACAGGCAAGGTAGATATAACTTCAATCTTCATTGGGTCAACCTCTATTCCTTCACTAGAAATAAAGTGTCCTGAAACAATGCCCTATGTCATCATCATAAAAAAAATTCATTACTCAAAGAAAAATTGTGTTTTGTAAATCTTTTTAACACTTTTTCTAGGTTACTAAGAGCTTCCTCATAACTTTCACCATAAGTGGTGAAGTCATCCATGTATATCTCCATGCAGTCATGTGCAAAATCAGAAAATATGTTGAATATTTCTCTTTGAAAGGTAGCTGGAGCATTGCACAAACCAAAAGGTAAGATAGAATATGCATAGGTTCCCCAGGGGTAGGTGAATTTGGTCTTATCTTGATATTTTGTTGCAATCTTGATATGGTTATAACCACTAAAGCCATCAAGAAATGAGAAATATTTCTTTCCTACCAAAGAATCAAGGACTTGGTCAATAAATGGCAGTGGGAAGCGATCCTTCCTTGTGGCGGCCCTTAGTTATTTGTAATCAACACATGATCTCCATTTCCCACCTTTCTTGGGAACTATTACCAATGGTGAAACCCATTCACTATTTGATATAGGGTATATAAAACTTGCATCTAAAATATTTTGCAGTTGAACTTTCAATATATCTCTTAGAGTTGGATTCATGCATCTTTGTGGTTGTCTTATTGGTATGTGGCCATCATTAATGTAAATCCCGTGCATACATAGATCTGATCAATGTCCTTCATATCATGGTAATCCCATGCATATGCGGCTGAGTGTGCTTACAACACTAATTGAAAATAATTCTTTTGTTCCTTTATCAAGGTAGTATTGATATTTAACATCCTTCCTGGCATAATTTTCAACTCCTTTGATGACTTTTGAAATGATGAGAGATCAAGGCTTGGTATAATGGGTAAACAATGTTGAGGGAGTAATGAATGAAATAACTGTGATATCTCTTCTATAGAATCAGTAGGTATAATACTTTGCAAGGGGTCTTGTAGACATATGAGGCAGTCCTATTGCTATGGGCTCCTTCCATAGTCATTTTGGATTACATGAGAAATGATCTCATCTTCATCCTAGTCATCCAATAAGGGGTTGTACTCTATAGTCATTAGTGTCTGCAAAGAATAGTTATCTTCCTCTTCCTCACCAAAATTGGGCCAAATGGTGTGCTCAAGGTCTACATATGGTTGGGAAAGCAGATAAATAACCAAGTTATTTGTAATTGTCCCATTGGATATTATCATTTTTCTAGATCTGTAGCCTATAAATGCATTGGTTGTAATTGTCTCATCTTCATCCTAGTCATCCAATAAGGGGTTGTGATCTATAGTCATTAATGTCTACAGAGAATATTTATCTTCCTCTTCCTCACCAAAATTGGGCCAAATGGTGTGCTCAAGGTTTGCATATGGTTGGGAAAGCAAATAAAGAACCAAGTTATTTGTAATTGTCCCATTGGATATTATCATTTTTCCAGATTTGTAGCCTATAAATGCATCATTTTTTTCCAACCAAGGTCTACCTAGGATGAGTGGGTAACTTGCAAGATTGACTTTGGGTTGTAGTACTATGAAGTCTATAGGGTATTCCCAAGAATCCAATGCAATAACTAGGCCTTCAATAATTCCCTCAGGATTAACCATGGACCTATCAGCTAATTGCAAAATAGTTTGTGTGGGCTTGAGGTTGATCAATTGAAGCAACTGCATTGATTCTTTTCTCATGACATTGATGGCTGCCCCCAAGTCTATCAAAGTATTCTTAATGAGGGTCCCATTGATCTTAACATTCACAAATGGACTACTAGGATTGGTATACTTAGGGACTGTAATGTTCCCCAACATGATATTTACAAGATTCCCCAAGACATGAACTATTTGTGGATCTTTCCTTTTTCTGCCTGGTTTCTTAAGACAAAGATCCCTTACTATTTTGGTATAGATAGGGATGTCTTTGATAGCTTGGATAAGTGGGATTTTGATGTTGACATCTTTCAACTACCCTAAAAGGTCTGTCTCAACCTGTGTGTGATGCTTTTGTAGAGCTAGGCATTTAGGAAAAGGTGGCTTGGGATTTGAGGTAGTTTGGTGTACCTGATTTTTTTCAAGCTCCAAAGGTGGTTTATCAGAAGCCTCAACTATAGGTTCCTCATCCTTCATTTCTGTAATTTGGGGGATGAAGGTCCAACAAGTTGTTTTCCTGATCTGAGGTGGACATCACTCACCTCTACCCCATAAGTGGGGTATTGCATAGCTTCGTTAGTATAAGCCTGCTGAACAGGCTTAGTGTTAGGGTTAGGTGTAGGTTGGGCAAGTATTTGCTGCTTGGGTGGCTGGGATGAAAGATTTGATGGTGGCATTAGAGCTTGTTGCTGTTGTGGAGGAGGGAACATGGGCTGTTGATAGTTCATATTTTGTTGCTACCATTGCCGGCCTTTCTACCACTGAGGCTGCCATTGATTCTGCTAGGTTGGCCATTGTGGATTGTAATTGGAACCTTGAAAATTCTATTATGGCCAAGGATTTGGTTGTTGGTTCCAATTAGGTTGAGGGTTTTTCCATTGGGGATTTTTCCACTGGTTCTGATTTACTTGCCAGGGCTGAGAGTTCCAAGCAAAAATGTTTTGGTTGCTAATAGGAAAAGATGAATTAAAGCTAAGGGGGTCTTTCAGCATACCTTGTCTCTACTACCATGGCCTCCTTTTTGCTATATAAAATAGCTATCCATCATCTCCTTCAATGGGTTGAAAGTTAGGCTTCTCAACTTTATCCTGCTGGATACTGACCACTCTTTTGCATTTACAATTTTCTTTTCTTTTCTTTTCTTGCAACTTGGACAATATTCAGTGAGCATAGCCTTAGCTTCCTCCTACTTTATCTTAATGTGGAGGGTATCCAACTGTGTTTCCAAATGACTAATTACATCCTCTTTCATGTTGGATAACAGATTGCTTAGATCAATTTTTGAAACCCCAGTAGATGATTTACATAGAACCGATGTTCTATTATCTCTTGGCCTCCTTGTAAAGGTCCTGTAATAATTCCTACATGCCTTAAAAATGTTTGAAAGGGGTTGTTGAGAAATATCTCCCTAGTCAATGAGGTTTAAGGCATCCATATAGTCTTCATTAACCCCTCTTAAAAATACTAGCTTGAGAGACTCTTCTGACAACTTGTTTTGAGGGTTTTTCTTTATAGAAAACTAAAATCTTTTAGCATAATCCTCTAAAGGATTATCATCCTTTTGTGTCATTCAGAATATGCCATCCTTCCTCCCGTCAAGTCCTCTATAGTAGTCCTGATACTTGTCCAAAAATAGTGTCTTCATGGTGTCCCAATCAGAAACATCACTACCTAATCCCATGAACCATCTCAAAGTTGCATCTTTGAGGGTGGCAGGAAAAAGTTTTAACCTATGTGCATCATAAGTATAGTCATAACTTCTACATAAGACATCAAATTCAAAGAGGAATATATCTAGGTCTTCAGTCATTAACCCATAGAAAAATGACAAGGTCGAAGGAATGTTCTTTAGCATTGTGGCCCTTTCTTGGTTAGTAATAGGAAACCCAAATGTTGGTTGGGCATCGTCATCATCTGCTACATCACCCATGGTGTGGTATGTTGCTTATGTATGTGCAATAGAGGTTGGTGAAAAGGAAATTTCTTCTTTAGTGGTACCTTCACTCTGAGTACTAGGGTCACCAATTTCTGCAATAGCTTCCTGGCGTGTGGAAGGAAGGAACCTACCCAAGGGATCTCACCGCCTCTGCATCAATAAAATATGAATTTAGATTCAATGAGCCTGCACAATGTTAGTAGCTTGGTGTTGAAAAAGGTGGCATCTAACAATCTTAATGCTTGAAAAGAGAAATTAACTATGAAAACTATAAGAACAGGTCTATGAAGAGAACACCATCCCCAACAATGACACCAAAAATGTAGAGTCTAAGCTAGTATTTTGTAAACTTGGTAAAATCTACTCAATTTAGAGGGTTGACTAATTTAATAGTCCACTTCACATTGATCAAAATACATTAAATCATCAACTAAGGTGTGTAAGCTTATGATGGTGCAACATTGTATATGCCTTCATGGACTTAAACTACCTAAACTATCCTACTGAAGTCATTCTAATTGCTGAAAACACACAAAACTACAAAATAGTAAAAGTATAAATTGAAACTAGTTGCTACGAGTACCTACAGTAAAGGATGTGACTAAACTATTGTTAATTGAAATAATACTATATTAACTAAAAAATTAATAAAAACTGACTCAACTGAACTATCCTCTAGAGTACTACTAATGATCATTAAATGTATGATCCTAAGCATTTATTCATAACAAGCAAGAAAGGAAATCCCAATTAACTTGCATATGATTTATGAACAATGATAAACTAATAATAGCTATCAACATAAATAAATAATTGAAAAGGTGAAGTGAAGAACAATACCTTGAGTGGCCTACTCAAGTAACTGTTCCCACTTAACTGAACTCAATCTAACTAATAGATTTTAAGCATTCCATGAATTGATCTCCATTTATTGCATAAGATGAAAGATTACACAATATTCTTGCATAAATCGTACTCAATCATTATGAGGATTCATGTTTCAACTAAGAGTAACACATAACATAATAACTATGAAAAACCAACTAACTAACCTATGGATTAAACCAACAGTTATATATAAACTGAGGGAATCCTTATTGAAAGCAACAACTTAATTGAAATCATTAACTCCACTCTGACATATTTAGAGCGTAGAATTAAGATTTGGAATTATTCAACCTACAATTGAAAAAGGAGAATCCTATCAAAACTAGAACTTTTCCAAAATAGAATGCATGCAATCATATGGCCATCTGTCAAATTACCACGTAAGAAAGACCTCTTCACCATTTATTAACTGATTATAATAATGTGTGTTCTATCTTCATTAAGTTCCTTCAACCAATGATCATCATGTTCAACTGTTTCTGCAATTCCCCCTATTTCGGTGTCCAATGCCCATTTTGCTACGAGTTCATTCTACAATTGCTGTGTATCACAGTTCCTTCTTTACCTGCAAAAAAAGTTAGTTTCATAAAACATGCACACAAGGATAACTATCACAATTAAACATAACATTCCATCAACATTCCCATACATATATTGATATAAACCATTTAATGCTAATATATTAAACCATAATTCCATCACCATTTTTTTTGGGTTTAGGTCTGCATAATGGATATAAAAAGGATAGTATGATATGGAATATTGTTTAGAAAGTATGTTTAAAAGTATCTTAAAGTTTTCATAAAACCAATAGAAAACAATCTATTATCAAGACCTATCACACATCATATCACACATCATGTCTCTCCTACATCCTCAAAAATGTCTTACATATATAGCCAATACATCCACATGCATCAATTAGGTCGGCCTAATTGGATGTAGCCCAAAATTAAATTAAAAATTCCTTGTCAACCCCATTTACTTGAATCAAAAACATCTTCGCGCTCAAACCAAATGTGTAACACTTAATTTAGGTTGGCATGGACCTAAAATAGATCTCATTAACATCCGCAATGCATATTTAATCTCCACAACATATATCAAGCATTAGGTCGGCCAAGAATTAGACCTAATCACAAAATAAGCCAACTAATCAATCACCAATGATCCATATGATCCTATAATTGTGTTCCATTTGGAATATATAGTGTACTGATACCTCTAACTAATCTCCCAAAATTGTAAAGATTGATTCCAATCACCGGAGGAATGCAGACTAGATTACCCATACCCATTTACACCGTGTAAAACCTGTGAGATGGGGTTAGAAATCAAATAGCATAGACAAAAGTGACAGCCAACACTTCTAAACTATTAAACCACATCCAAACAAGAGAATACAAACAAATGGAGATTTCAAAATGAAAGCAAATAAAATAAAGTACTCCCCATATTGTAGTTGATTCCTTCTCTTGCTCTCCTATTTCTCCCTTTGCAAATATGCCCTCAGATTTGTAATGTGACTTGTGCAAATACCTGCAAATGATAAGTAGAAAGTTGGAGAAGAATAGCTGTTAGCCTGAAAATGGAGAAGGAAGGTTGCTTTTATAGACAACCATTCGAATGGACGGTTGAGATTAATCTTCTAGAAAGATTCCAAGATCAATGGATGGGAATGCATGTGAGGGATGTTACGAAATGGATGGTTGAGATTAAGTCCCAGAAAAGATGCCAAGATCAATGGTCCAGAATTGATGCACCAAGAATATGCTATTCTTGGAGGAATCATGACAGGAAGACATGCAAAGACATGCAGGCCATGACAGACATGCAGGCTAGGATAGGCATGCAAGGACATGTAGGGACATGCAAGCTATGACAGGAAATGAATGTTATGACAGGGGATTATGACAGGGTATCTTTGACCAAGTGGTGCATAAATAATTTATTTTAAATTATTTATCCAAAAATGGAGGAAATGGACAAGTGGAAAATAAATAATTTATTCAAATATTTATTTGAAAATAGAGGAAATGGACAAGTGGAAAATAAATAATTTATTCAAATTATTTATTTGAAAATAGAGGAAATGGACAGTGGAAAATAAATAATTTGTTCAAATTATTTATTTGAAAAAAATGAAAGAGAGGAGCATTTAATTAAATTTATTAATTTAATTAAATGGAGAGATAGAAATTAGACCTTAAATAATTAATTTAGATTAATTATTTAATAGGGAAGGTGGCATGGGATAGTTAAATGATTTTAATAATTATTTAACTATGGAAGAATTAAAGGACCATGAATAGATAAATAATTAATGGTAATTATTTAACTATAGATGAAAGATGACAAAATAATTAAATAAATAATAATTTATTTAACTATTGAAGAAGAGGAAGAAATTAGTGATGCAATTAGTTTATTTAATTGGTCAGGATAGAATAAATATTAGAAAGTGAATTAATTAAATAATTATTAAAAATTATTTAATTAATAGAGGAATGTAATCAAACATAATTGAATAACTAAAATTATTCAATTATCGAAGGACGAGGATGAAGAAAAATGACGCTCGAAGGCTTAGGACATTTTTATGTGTCTACATTTTGCCCCTCTTTGTCATAATGTAGCCTGTCGCATTGTGACAAAGAAAAATAAGTCAAAGTCATGCCCCAGTGCAAAATAAGATGAGGAAGAATGATGAGGAGGGTCACGGTATGCCCCCTCGAGAGGACAGACGGGTTCCAAGAACACGGGTGTGCTCTCGAAATGGATGAGAAGACTAGAAGATGAAAGATAGAAGAAATGTTAGCTTGGAAGGGGATGGATATTAGCATGGAAGAGAAGGGAGGATAAAGATGGAAAGCTAGATGAAAAAAAGTTAGGGGAACCAACTTTCATACTTACATTTTTATATTTATCATCATTGGGCAGATTATTGTAATGGCCAACAAACACCATGATATGACGTAGACCAAGGTGTGCAAGGTTGTACCATCACGTGAGATAAGCAGTCGCAGACAAGGATGATCATGACTCATACAAAAAGGCACATTTGCCCCAGTCTTTTTGCCATAACCAACCGCAAGCAGAAAAAGACAAGAAAGACAAATCATGAAACGTCGTTGCTTCTCTAAATCCTGTTTCCAAGACATCCTCGAGAAACTAGCAACATGATTACCAAAAAGGACAAAATAAAGCCAAATCCATCATCATGATACATCGTTGTTTTTCTAAATCCCAGAGTCAGGACATCCCTGAGAAACTAGTAACATGAGTGTCAAAATACAAAACAAACCTCATGATACATCGCTGCTTCTCTAAATCCTGTTGTCGAGATCTCGCTGAAAAACTAGTAACATGATGAAAAATCAACAGACAAGTGCCAAGTGTTTTCCAAGTGTTTTAATGTCAAGATGTCTGGTTTGATTTCGAGATGCCAGGGTGTCAAGGTTTTGATGATGCCAAGATGATGAGTGTTGAAGATTGCCAAATTCAGGAAGGACACATCCTGAATAATGTTGATGTCAAGAGGAGAAACCCCCAAAATTCAAGAGGATCCCTCAAAATTCCAAGTGACAGTGACGATGCTTAGGAAGGACACATCCTAAGGCATAAATGATAGAGGTTGTTCTTCAGAAGGACACATCTAAAAGAACATTGATGTCAAGAGGAGCGATCCTTAAATGCCAAGAGGATTGCTCAAAATGTCGAATGATGATGACGATGCCTAGGAAGGACACATCCTAGGGAATGATTAAATGACGGGCTACCCTTCAGAAGGACACATCTGAAGAGTAAGCAAGATTTGACTAGCTTGACTAAGTTTGACTGAGATTGACTGATTTTGATATGCCAAGATGATTTTCATGTTCCATTGACAGATTGTCAAAGTTCACTTAGGTAGATTGTTCATTCAAGTTTAAGGACTGTTTCATGTGTGTGCAAAAATTGTGCAATGAACCCTAATGGACTGACCTAGTGCGGCCTCGGGGGCCCATCGACAGATGGCCTTGCCTACGTCATGCACTCAGAGACCTCGTAGTTCGACACGACCAAAGACTTTGTCTTGTTGACAAAAGATTGAGTCATGATTTATTTTGACAAACCTAATTGGACTGACCTAATGTCTCGGGGAGCTCAAAGATGAGCCTTGCCTACGTAGCAAATGTGCAAAGACAACGTAGTTCGACAATGACAAAGACTAATCAAGAGTTGAATTGGCGTGACTATGCTAACTAACATGACTCTGTTTTTTGGAATTTTTGTGTTTTCTCTAGGACATTTTTCAATTTTTTGGTCTTTTTTCTAGGACATTTTTTTGATTTTTAGGATTTTTTTTCAGGACATTTTCTGATTTTTAGGTCTTTTTTCGGCATTTTCTATTTTTAGGTTTTTTTTAGGATTTCATTTTTCGTTTTTTCAAGACATTTTCTAATTTTAGGTCTTTTTTCTGATTTTAGGTATTTTAGGACATTTTCTAATTTTTAGGATCGTGCGGTACCCACTGCAGTCTCATGATAAAAGTTTGCTAGTCAAGTTGAATACCAATTGACAGGTGATGACAACGTTGTTTGACGTGGGAAGGACACATCCCAAAACAACATGAGTATGACGATAATGTGACGAAGGTATCGTGGTTTGCAGCTGGGCCAGGAACAAATTCAAGTAATGTTTTGGATAATGTGCTTGTATGGATGAAACTCATTGCATTTGGAATGACTTGGTGGGGACGATGGAGTGATGGAGTATCCTTAGACCATTTGACAAGGGAAAGCCAAAATAGGTGATAGACATGAAAGACTGATAGGTGGCCTTGGTAAAGGACAAGAGACATGAGACTCGGGGAATTGTCATATGATTTTCGAGGACTATGTCGTATAGGGATAATGATAGAAATGACAAAATATTTTGTGACAAAAGGATTGACATGTCAAGAGTTTTCCCCAAAGCATGATTTATGTGTGCCAATTTTATGCCAAGACCAAGGTAGGTGGGAAAATGGAGGGAAATGATATGGATGAAATGGATGGATGCCAATGTTAAGAGGAAGGCATAGGAGATGAGATGACTTGCCCCCAAGTGTAAAAGTCCACATAGATGATTTATTTTACACATGATGCCTGTTTGCCAGGTTTTCACCATTGGATGAATTTTTCTCTTTACTATTTTCTTGACTTTTTTGAATTTTTTTTTTTTTTGTCACCAAGATGCTTGTTTGCCAAGTTTTCATCAAGGTGATGATTTTTTTATTTTTTTTATTTTTTTTGTGTTTTTGGATAGCCTAGATGCTTTAGATGACCACTGACTGCTCTGAATCCACTGACGGTGTCGATGTAGAGACTGATGCCATGATGTGCCAATAATATCCTTTCTGAAGTAGCTGCCTTGTCAGGATCCTAGCGCTTACATACAACTGATTGATGTCATCATGGTCCTTTCCGATACTAGAATTGGCCTTATCAGAATGCACACATCTCGATAGAGTGCCATGAGAGTCTTTATGATAAAGAGTTGTTGCCAAGATGCGATGGATTTGTGACATGGGATTTTTGGACTTTAGGCGAGATGTAGGATTATGGTGGATGATGGTAGACATGGATGGATTTTTTGGATGTTTGGATGAATCACTTTTTATTTTCCAAACTCGGTATGATGGATGATGGATTTTGGAGGGATGGAATTTGGAACCAACACCTTTAGATGCCTTGCTTGATGACCATTTTGAAGGAGGTGGACATTTATGATATGTGGGAGTCCTCTTGTCTTGTGGCTCCATATTTTGATTAACTTTTTCTTTCGACATATTTTCTTTGCTTGATCCACTTTTCTTTGGGATCCATTTTAATTTCATTTGTCCACTTGTCTTTTTTTCTAATTTGATGGCCTTTGATAGTTGATTTTTGACTTTGTAAGACTTTTGTTTTTGTTGGTTCCAAAGGGAAGGTTTAATATGTCGAGAATGATGGTCTATGGTGTGGGTGGACAAGGTGTTGGCAACAATCTTATGACAAGGATTTCTCATGGACTCCATTTTGAAATTTGTATCTGAAAAGGTTGCCCCCAGTATCGAGGAGGTTCCACTGACATCATTTGATTCACTAACTAAAGAATAGCCAAGACCTTGATGTCTGTGATTTGTCTGAAGCTGTATTGGCTCTTGAATGCCTTGCTCGTGTATGCCTAGTCCTTTTCCTTGATAATGCATGCTCTGACATATTCTGTTTGCGATGGGGTATTTATTGTTTTGAAAGAAAGATGCTAACCCATCATGATGTATGTGGACATTGTCACCTAGAATATTTTCGTCTACAAGAAACCCTGCTCTGACAAAGATAGATGACCCTAGTTGATAAAGTGTCTTAGCTTCATTGTCGTGTTGGCCATATTTTTGACTGATATATTTGGTCTGATCTTTTGACATGTCAGATTCAGATGATTCTATGGTTGCTTCCAAGTCGATGTCGAAACCGTCTTTATGGTCATTGTCATAGATTCTACTAGATTTAGCTATAGCTTGATCATTTGCAAATATGTCCATAGAAGACTCTTGTTTTGGAGTAAGATCATCTATGTGTCCCATGGAGGCAAGTGTCTCATTTTGGAAAATGGATATGCCCAGAGTTTGGATAGGGTCATCTTCAAGTGTTTGATCATGAATGGCATAAAGGTCAAGCAATGGATCATTTTGGATTTCTTGGTCAATGGTAGGGTCTTGGTCAAAGATGGGGTTGTCATGGATTTGGACTTCTTGGTCAATGGTAGGTATATTTTGGATGTCATGATTGTCTTGAATGACTTCTTGAATAGACTTTAAGATAGGTTCATGGGATGGACTACCTTGATCCTGACATGAAGGTGACATTATAATGTCATGCTTTGGGCTTTCGTTTTGACATGTATCCTCAAGTTTAAACAATGGGTTTTGACTTTGGACAATGATAGAATTTTCATGACTAACTGCGGCTTGTGAGGGGGTGACTTGAAAAGGATTAATGGATGAAGGACTAGGATAGGACATGGAGACTTAGACTTGATTAATAAGGTATGATGTAGAAACTTGGCATGAGTTGGTAGATGGTTGATAAGGCATGTAGAGTTGGACGGGATTGGTAGGTGAAGGACTAGAATATGACATGGAGACTTGTAATGGACTAGTGGACAGTTGGTTTCCCTTGTCAAGGTTAGGATAAGGGTGATAAGTGGATGTTTGTTGTGAATTAATGGCAGGATTTATGTTAAGTGACTGTTGATGGTGAGGGTAGACAGATGGAGGTCTCAAAGTATTTATGTCAAAGCCTCGTGGTAACTTAGCCCCTTGGTCCAAAAGCATGGATAGATACCTTTGAGGGTCACGTAAGACTAATTTTTCTACAAAGGAGGCTATATCAGGATTTTTCATTGCAGCTTTTAAGTCTTTTACATATGCTCGTCCGTTTTGGTCTCTTTGTATGAATGGTTCAGAAGGACTTTGTGATGAAAATGGCATGTTCATGGAAGATTGCATGTTCATGTTGTGAAATGGGTTGGAAAAAGTCCAATGTTGGTTTATGTCAAAAGTGTAATTATCAATGTTGGGATTGAAATCTTGTCCAAAGTTTTCCATTTGTTCTCTCTATCTTTGAAGCCCAGTCTCAACCATAAAATGGGATTGCTCAAATGAGGATGATAAGAATGAAAACTAAATGCAAGGATGACACTAGCCTATGTTTTTGTCTTTTTGTGTGATAAGGGATGACAATGCAAGACTATGTTTTTGAATTTTTTGGATAAAGGATGACAATGCAAGACTATGTTTTTGAATTTTTTGGATAAAGGATGATAATGCAAGACTATGTTTTTGGATTTTTTTGACAATAAAGGATGAAATATGAAAATGTTGTCTAGAGAAAATGACTAATGCCAAAGGAAAATCAAGACTAAGATGACAAGTTATGACACTAATTTTTTTTTTTGTTTTGTATTTTTGGAGGATGCCAATGCAAGGTGATAATGATGTTTTCTTAAGGAAAATGACCAATGCAAGGTGATAAATTTTTAAGAAAGGATGTCAAATGCCAAGGTGATAGTGAGGACTAATGTGAAAATGTTGGTTAAGGAAATGACCAATGCAAATTCTAGATGCCAAATGAGGACTATGATGACAATATTTTGGATTTTAAAGATATGCAAGGTGAGGACTAAAATGATTTGAATGTCTAAGGTATGAAAATGCAAAGGTTTAAAATGATTTGGAAAAAGGTTTCCTAACCACCCTATGCTTGATCTATGTCTCAATTTTGGAATATCAAAGGACTTGTTTGAAGGACTAAATGACAAGGACAAATGATAAATGAGTCTTCCTAACTAGACTTTTGAGTTGGAAGAATCTCACAAAAAGATAATGACTAAAGGAGATAATGATGTCTAAGTCCAATGATAACCTAATTTTGAAACTCAAGATTTTGCAAAGTGAGGTAAGGTTGTCCTAATCCAAAATATGCAAAATGAGATGAGGACCTAAGTTTTAGTTTATGATTGAAAATGCAAATGGTGAAGCCTAAGGATGAAGCTAAATATTTGCAAAGATGACCCTATGGTAAGATGCAAGCTAAAGTGCACAAGAAATGAGAGATTTGAGCAATTTCATGATTTGGTTTTGACATAAGACTTCTAGGCTGAGACTGTTGTTTTGATGTTTTATTGAAAAGTCTGAGTTGGTTGAGGTTTTGTGTCCAGATTTGTGAATGTTGTGTATATTGTTTGAAAATTTAGAAAACACTTGACAAGCACAATGTTTTGGTGTACGCAAACACACATGAGACAAGCACAATCCTAATAGGCCAAGGGTTTGTATACTTGGTATAGCCCACCGATATACCCCGGATTGGTGCTGAACACCTCCTTCTCGAGAGCGGATAGCTTAGAAGTTTGGTGGCACTGGCTCCCCTCCACGGCTCATTAACGTCATTCGGGCACACCAACTTCGGATTCTTGGGTCATCACCCAAGAACTGCTATCTCTACTCAAGGGAGTCGTAGTGAGTATCTTCGGGCATGATACTGTACCCTGCACTATACCAAGCAACGGCTGAAAATGGTTGGCCTCTAAAACAAAAAGGTGTCTAGTTAGGGCATCCGTTCGAGTGGCCACACATGGGGCGAGAGATTAATCACCAATTAGGTGGCACTCCAGCCTGAAGAGGTTACACTCAACAGGGTTTATGGGAGTACTACTCCATCCGTGTGACACATCCGCACTCGTGGTACTTGAACTTTCCTCAAGCACCCATTTTATATCCCGGCTGGAAGTGGCTTGGCTTTAGCCTGTTACCGGTCGAGTCGTCCCTTAAGGTGAGTACTTTTTCCCTTAAGGCAGACCCATTTCTAGAAATAATAACCATTTCTCTTACACCCAGGATCACTTGAAAGTGCAAGAGGAGAGGATACTTCGATTATTAAGTCGTGAAGGTTACAAAAAATAAGGTGGGTCTGGTTTTTTGATCACCTAGTTTTCACAAGGTGAGAGCATAATCACCTACCACCTTCAAGCACAGTCAGACAAAATCAAGCACATGTTCATTTTAATGCACCAATGGAAGTGTTCCTAAACTAGAAATCACAAACACCTTGTTTGAGAAATGAGTCTTCGACTAACGGAGCTGCAAAACCATAAATTAGTAGTTGCAATATATGTCTTGGACCAACGAGAAAGCTACAAAAAAAAGTAAGTTAGAATAAAAGACTAAAAACCAAACTAGAAGTTAGTAAATAAATAAACTAAAAAATAAAAAAAACTAAACTAAAAAGAATTAAATAAAACTAAAAACTAAGAGCTCGATTTTTTTGTTGCTCCAAAAGGAGCAGTTTTGGGAGCCCCATTCCAAAGCCACATGCTACAAACAAAATATTAGTAAACCAAAAAAAAAACTTGAATGCAAACAACAAACTAAAAATAGTGATAACTTTCTCACAACTAAACAAATATCTAAATTGTAGATATCTATGAAAAGCTAAGACATAGGGCTTTAAAACCCAAAAAACATTTTGCAAAATTCTACACAACAAAAATATTATAAATAAAAGAAAAATCGGATTTGAAAAATTAAATCTTAAAAAACTGCAATCAGTAAAATGGCCATAAATTTCTCAAATCTTAACAAAATTTCAAACCGTTTAATGTTTCAGAAAACTGAAAAGGAGGCCTACAAAACCCAGAAAATGTTTTAAAATATTCGATGGTTCCATCTTTTTGTGCTCAAATGAATATGACGGAATTTTGCATGCATTCTTAGCTGTAATTTGCAAAACAACCAAAACAAACAAACCAATTTCTCTGCAAGAAAACAAATATTGGGTTCACCAAATGTGAGATGGGGTTAGAGAATCAAATAGCATAGAAAAAAGTGACAGCCAACACTTCTAAACTATTAAACCACATCCAAACAAGAGAATACAAACAAATAGAGATTTCAAAATGAAAGCAAATAAAATAAAGTACTCCCCATATTGTAGTTGATTCCTTCTCTTGCTCTCCTATTTCTCCCTTTGCAAATATGCCCTCAGATTTGTAATGTGACTTGTGCAAATACCTGCAAATGATAAGTAGAAAGTTAGAGAAGAATAGCTGTTAGCCTGAAAATGGAGAAGGAAGGTTGCTTTTATAGACAACCATTCGAATGGACGGTTGAGATTAATCTTCTAGAAAGATTCCAAGATCAATGGATGAGAATGCATGTGAGGGATGTTACGAAATAGATGGTTGAGATTAAGTCCCAGAAAAGATGCCAAGATCAATGGTCCAAAATTGATGCACCAAGAATATGCTATTCTTGGAGGAATCATGACAGGAAGACATGCAAAGACATGCAGGCCATGACAGACATGCAAGCTAGGATAGGCATGCAAGGACATGTAGGGACATGCAAGCTATGACAGGAAATGAATGTTATGACAGGGGATTATGACAGGGTATCTTTGACCAAGTGGTGCATAAATAATTTATTTTAAATTATTTATCCAAAAATGGAGGAAATTGACAAGTGGAAAATAAATAATTTATTCAAATTATTTATTTGAAAATAGAGGAAATGGACAAGTGGAAAATAAATAATTTATTCAAATTATTTATTTGAAAATAGAGGAAATGGACAAGTGGAAAATAAATAATTTATTCAAATAATTTATTTGAAAATAGAGGAAATGGATAATGGAAAATAAATAATTTGTTTAAATTATTTATTTGAAAAATGAAAGAGGAGCATTTAATTAAATTTATTAATTTAATTAAATGGAGAGATAGAATTAGACCTTAAATAATTAATTTAGATTAATTATTTAATAGGAAGGTGGCATGGGATAGTTAAATGATTTTAATAATTATTTAACTATGGAAGAATTAAAGGACCATGAATAGATAAATAATTAATGGTAATTATTTAACTATAGATGAAAGATGACAAAATAATTAAATAAATAATAATTTATTTAACTATTGAAGAAGAGGAAGAAATTAGTGACGCAATTAGTTTATTTAATTGGTCAGGATAGAATAAATATTAGAAAGTGAATTAATTAAATAATTATTAAAAATTATTTAATTAATAGAGGAATGTAATCAAACATAATTGAATAACTAAAATTATTCAATTATCGAAGGACGAGGATGAAGAAAAATGACGCTCGAAGGCTTAGGACATTTTTATGTGTCTACAAAACCAAAACTGAATGTTGAACCACTGAAACTTATAACTTTCAAACAATACATCCAAAAAAATTGAAAACTTGACCATAGATGCACGTAATAGTCAGGAATAACATATTATCACCTCATAGGAAAATCTTATTACATGAGCAATTGTCAAACAAAATACCAGATTAGGATATCTTCATTCTGTTCACCGGATTAGAGTAAATATCAACAATCAACGTTGGCATCAATGACAACACATTAAGGGGTTCCTTCTTCATTCTTCCAACATGAGAATTATCAAATTAGTTGATGTCTTTTTTTTTTAATCATTTCTATGTCCTAAGATTAGAATCAACAATGCTAATTCACTTGCCACCTTTACATCAATGTTTTAGCCCCATGAAAATTTCATTACTCCAAATTCACCATTGAATTGCTATACCAACTAGTGGAACTTGACAATGCTTCCAACTAGCAAGTTTATCATGATGATTAACACACCATAAAATTTCTTGAGAAGTCAAATAAGTTAGAATCACCTATTTTGAAGGAATTACATTAGAGCTAGGTGAAGTTATCATTGAGAGCACCATCAAACAAGAAGGAGACAACACCATTCAACTTAAAGGTAATAAAATTCATAGAGGCCCTATTTATCTTGAATAAATTTTTGATTTCCATGATAGGTACATCAAAAATAAAGTTTAATTAAATTCTTCCTATTCACATGAATATGAAAAAGATTAATCTTGGAATTGAGGAAGAACCTAGGTATGCCAACTTGGGAATATGTTCACTTGAAGGACATCAGTTTGAAAGAATATTCAAGGAATATAAGGAAATTTTTACTTTTCTTATGATGAAATCAAGTCTTTCCAATCAGAGCAATTGCACAACACCATTCTACTATTAGATTGGAAGAAACTTGTATTGGAAAAAGAAAAGACACTTCAATCCAACCATTGGATATGCGATCAAAGAAGAGGTCAAGAAATTATTGAGTGCACACATCATCTTCTTGATAATGTACTTTACTTGGATTGCTAATATTGTACCCATGCAAACTAAAAATAGAGAAATTAGGTTGTGTCTTAATTTTCATAACTTAAACCTATAAGATGGTGAGGTGGGATCTAGGATAAAAACCCTAACCTAAATCAATCATTCTACCATGAACATTGAGGGACACAAAAGTAACCAAGAGAAGTGACTAATGTCCTTAAGGGAGAGCCAAATAGGTTGGTCAGGGTTTTGGTCCCTTTTTGTTTGTGTTGTGTGATGATGATTGGAAGATGTAGTAAACTAGGTGAATTAAGGTCAAAGTGACAAACTGATCCAAAATCTAAAAAAAGCAGAACAAAAAGACAAAAATAGAGCAGATCTAAAGAGTGTAGATAGAGAAGAACCTAACATTCAAATTTGGAGCTGAAATGACAAGAAAGGGGTGTTGGGTAGTTTGGACATCAAACTACTCAAGATGGTGAAAGGTAAAGGGTTATTATAATTGATAGGAAAAAATAGATCACAATTGGATGATGATGCTTCTTTAGAATCAAATGATACAATCCATTAGTTTTGTTCACCCATAGCACAAAAAATGGTATTAAGACATTGTTTTTTTCCTAATCTATAGAGATTTCCTTGATTACATAGATGCAAAGAAAGGTTGAAGTTTGAAATTGACTAGCACTGTAAAGTACCTCATTTGGAATGTGATATTGTAGAAGAGAGCTATAGATGACACTTTTCTTCACTATTTTGATCATAATCAGAGAAAAGGTTCTCCAACAATTCCACATAAGCTCGTGGAGGCCATTTCTTTCCTTTGGTAGTAACATTAAATTTTGAGAGCCAAATATTATTGGCTATATCTTTATAAGGATGCAAAAAATGAGTGATGAAGTGTTTTTTGTTAGTAATTTGTTAGTTGTGCAAAATTGGGAACGTTGCCTCCCAAACCAATATTGATTGATGCACCATTTCAACAATGGGGCCTTGATTTTATCTTCCTCGTTGGGTAAATGGGCCTACTAATGCACTCACAACAATGGATTATTTCACTAAGTGGGTTGAGACAATTCCTATCAAAAGAACCACTTCCAAGAGTGTATAATTTCATTAAAGAGAATATAGTGCATAATTTTATTAAAGAGAATGTCTTGGTTTGTTTTAGAGTTCCACGTAAGATTGTTACTAATAATGTGAAAAAATTATCCATGGAATTGATGAACATTTTTCATAAATACAATATTGTTCTAGCACATTCATTTGATTATTACCCTCAAGGTAATGATCGTGATAAATCATCAAATAAGAACATCACAATATTAATCTAGAATAATATGGAACCTAGTAGATCACAATCAAATAACTTGACATAAAAGGTTGTTCAATGCATTGTAGATGGATAAGATCACAAAAAAGAAATCCATCAAAAGTTCTCCTTTATAGTTGTATGAGACAAACATTATGTTTCCAATCACTCTTGAACTCCCAAGATTGGAGCTAGTTAGAGCTATAGAAGAGATTTATTTTAGAGATGCTTTGGAAAGAAGGGTATTTTACCTCACTAAATTGTAAGAAGAGAAGGAAATAGTGATTGACAAGGTCACTAGTCACCAAGAGAAAGTACAAAGGATTTTTGACAAGTGACTATTAGAAAGTTAAAAGCTAGTAACCTTGACCTTTTATGGGACAAGAATAGAGAAACTAAAGGAGAAGATGGAAAGTTCAACTCATCATGATTGAGTCCATTCAAGATCAAGATTGCATTTGGAGGTAATTCATTTCATCTCACATATTTTGATGGTTTTATCCTCTTGTTTCCTTATAACAAGCAATACCTAAAGCGATATTTTTAATAAGGTGACCTTGCACTACCACTTTAGGTTTAGGAATTTTTTTCCTTGTTTCATTTTTTATGCCACGTGATGTTCTTTTTTTTGACATTTTAGGTTTTAGTTAGTTATGGTTTGTAATTTTCTCTTCTCTTTGTGTTGATTCTTTTTCCCAATGGACATAACATTAATTGTATTAAATCACCAATATATCTAGGTTCTTGACCACCATTTTGTCCTCTTCTATCAACTTAATATCTAATTATTATTTTTAATGATTTCACACATGTTTATGCTTTGAAAGTTTATCACTTGGTTTGTTAAGTGTCTTGTTGCTTGATGATTCCAATGTCATTGTTATGCTAAAAAATGCACAAATAAAAATGATATATATGTATATCATTTGATCTTCACCTCTAATTTGATTAATTACATCCATTTTACACGATCTAGTTCATATAGTTTCCAAGGGTAGTCCATGTATTTATAAAATTTATAAAACATTATAGAGTTTCAATATTATAAAAAGAATGGGGGGTAATCCTTTATGAGCCAATGTATTACCACTGCTTCATAAAATGCACCACTTCAAACAAAAATTAAATAGCCTAAAAGTAAATGATTGAGACATTGTTTTTTATTTTGAAGATCAAAGGAGGTTTGAACTCCAAAATAACAAACATGTTGATTATTCAAGATTTACCAATGAAATAAAGGTTTTCAAAGGCATATAAGAAATTTTGCAAGGTATAATATAAGAAGTTTTCATTTTTTCTGGGGCATTTCATAAATAGAAGCATAGGACCAAGTTCATCATGTAGTTTGTCTTAATGATGAAGGAGACAATGAAAATGATGTATATCACCAGAAGATAAAAGATTAAGGCAATGAATAGTGGAAAATTTGAAGGGGTCACAAACTTTCAAACAGCTTAGATCATCCTAATAGGCAACATGATAAAAGTAGCATGACAAATTCTTGAATGCTTGTCACTAAATGGATAATAGAATACAAAACTTATCAAGCAAGGAATAACATCATCTTTATCAAAAAAATGTATAGACTACCATATATATAGAGCCACAATCATGGAGATTATGGGAACACTACAAGAAATCTTGAGAAAGGATGATAAATGATCCAAATGAGTTTACAAGATAAGTTTGTGTGAAGATTCTAAAAGGAGGGGGCATTGGTAATGAAGTTTGTGAGGAATCTAAGTGTGATTAATGACTTACACAATGGATGGAGCATTGAGGTTTAAGAGGAATAATGAGGGAGAATCCAGGACCTTGGGAGAGGAAGAAATCTCTTTTTTAAAATGAATGGCATAAAATTGGATGAGATGAGCTGTGTATGAGGAGGAGCTTAAGTTTTTAGCATATTGTGGTCAACATGCTAGCACTTGTAAACAACAAAAGTGTTAACCCTAAATTTTTTCTAATTTACAAGTGTATTAAAGAAGGCACATGCATGAAACACTAAATATTTAAAAATGAAAGGAAAGCAAAGTGTGGAAATGCTTTCCTAATGAAAATCAGTTAGTAGAGGGTTACAAAACTTTGTTTCAAATCCTTTTTTTATAGTTTCATTTAAGAATGCACATTCATTAAGTTATTTCAGATTTAAGCATAAAACAACAAGACATAAAATTTAAGCGGGAAAACCCTTTCGGGAAAAACCTCACACACCAAATCATAGATCAATTGTATTATAGTAAAAATCTATTACAATACAAATTTCAGAGTCTATGCTCTTGCAGGTGTTGATTCATTGTGATACAAGATTCTAGAGAGAATCCAACAACATAATGGTATACAAATATTACAATAACACATTACAAATAAATGCACTAAGGAATCAATATGTATTATTCTCATACATGGGAATCCAACATTGTCATGTGTCAATCCCACAGTCTTTGCATGCATGCAAACTGAAATCAACAACATGCATGAGTCCTGAATGACTCAATTAGCAACCATCGCAACATGCAACAACATGTAACCAAATGCAACAACATACAACCACATGCAAAGCTTGTAACTCCAAAAATAAAGTAACCTCACATGCTAGGTGTCCCATAGAGAAAATCAAGTCAACTGCCAAATTAGAACTTATCCTTGACTCCTAGTCACCCCTAGTGACAACTTAGTCTCCGTTTAACAACATTCCCTTCCGAGCTTTAGTCAAAAAGTAAAACATATGCCACATGCCATCATGGTGCTCATCCTTGAGGTTTTCACAATGCTCAATGCTAAAATGAGCTTTTAGGTGACAAGTGTCACCTTCCTTTGCTTTTTCTTTTTTGAAGAGATAAATATGCTGACAAGTGGGCCCTACCAAAGTCTTGCTTCCAAATTAGATTGCCACATGTCAACATGGCACACATTTTAGAGACTTTAATGTTTGCTTCTTTCCAAATGAGCACCCATGTGACAAGTGTCACATTCTTGTCCTTTGCACCTTGCATGTAGGACGCCAACTCTCCGTTAGGTCCCACAAAGTGACTTAGCAATTTGGAAACATATATTTTTTCATTTAATAAATAAAATCAACAACTTAGGGGAAAATAATTATTTATTTAATCATGTGCCTCACTAAGGTTGAGACACCTCAATCCCAACATTTCCCACTTGCCGAAGACCTTACAGGAGTCTCTATATCATTGCTCAAGCCACAAGGCCCATAAAATTGACACACCATCTGAACTTCTCTACACTTACTGGCTTCATCAATGCATCTACAACATTCACCAAAGTTTCCACCTTTTCCAAGTTCACATTTCCATCTTCCATCATATTACGAACAAAATGAAATTGCATATCAATGTGCTTTGTTTTGACATGGAAATTAGGATTCTTCGCAAAACATATTGCACTCCAACTGTCACAACATCTAGTAGTATGTCCTACATCAAAACCAATATTTGAACACAGTCTCTTAAGCCAAATGGCTTATTTTCAAGCATGAGTAGCTTCCATGTACTCTGCTTTAGTAGTGGAAAAAATGATTACAACTTGCTGCTTATCTAACTTATAGCACCACCAAACAATGTGAAAACATATCCATTGGTGGATCTCTTGTTGTCAATGCCGCATGCCCAATTTGAATCCACATATCCACAAATTCTAATTTAATGTCAAGGTCCATTAGGATAACCATGAAAACACAAGGAATACTCGAAAGTACCCCACAAGTACCTAAATACTCTCTTTACCACATACTAGTGCACTTGTCTAGGATTAGCCATAAACTGACTAAGGACTCCCACTACTTGGGAAATATTTGGCCTAGTTTAGACCATAGCATACATCAAGCTACCAATAAAACTCGTATAAGGAACTCTAGTCATGTTCTCCATCTCAGTAGGATATTTTGGACAATCCTCCATAAAAAGCTTCATCCCTTGTACAACTGGAACAACCATCTATTTTCAAGTAGTCATGTTGAATCTCTCCAACACAAAGTTCACATACTTTAGCTAAGCCAAATCTTTTTATTAGCTCTATGTCTTTTGAGCTCAATCCCTAGAATATACCTTGTTGCACCTAGATATTTCATCTTGAACTGTGCTGACAACTGAGACTTCAAATATGAAATCATGCTTTTTCCAATCCCAATAAACATATCACCCATATACATGACAATAATGAGAATGAAACCATTATTAGTGATGTAATCAAAGGAAGAAACAACCTGACTCAATCTCATTTAACAAAACTCCAAACATTCTTTGTTTGATCTCCCATCACAAGTACACATTTTCCTTCAAAAAAATTCTTGAATCAAAACCATCAAACTGAGAATAAGGCCCAAAATCACTTGTTGATTATTCAAAACACATCAACACAACATCAAATGACTATCTCAAACTCAAGCACTACCTTAAACATCTCAAATAGGAGAAATCTCAAAGTAATATGTCCCAATTAGCAAATTAGGCCAATTTAGGCCACCCAAACAACAACTTCAACATTCCCAAGTACAAATCTCTTTTAAAATGCCTCAAAAAAGTGTAATTATGTTTTCATAACATGGTTAGACTATTTCCCCAGGCTTTATTTATGATTTTTCAACCAACATATATTCTAAACCCTCCTTTTGACTCCATAAATAGGACTGTAACAACTCTACAATTATTAGGACAATAGACTGATTGTATCCAAATAATTATGGTTTCATCAATCCCAACTTAAAAATGGTTCACGACACATTCTAGCAACCTTTACCAACATTAGGAACCAAGAAAGAATACATGTTCTACTATCAAAGTGCTCAAACTTCACCAAACTCTGTATTTACCAGTCTCTGTCATAGTCTGCCATGCAAAAATCAGCCTTGAAATGAACACAAAACCTTTAATCTTATTAGTCCCTCACTAGAAAGGGCTTACAATACCCCAGTACAAACCTCTAAATCATTGTCACCCAAGAAAATTAACCATTTCACAAACAAATCATTAAAACTTCATTAGACACTGTTATTTTCTAAAATTTCATGCAAAATACAGTCCTAGGGCATCTTAGAAACTACCCAACACCACTTTCTTTTGCTCTAAAATTTTTGTAAATCCTTATAACACTTAAAAAAATCACTACAAACCAATTCTTAGTAATTTTCATTGAAGGAATTTTAAGAAACACAATTTTTAAGACTCATTGTTTACCCTAGTTTGGGGTTTTACTTGCCTAGACCAATTTGTCAATAACTTTCTCAAAACAACATGGATTCAAGTGAAATCAAATGCATTTAAAAGATGATTCATAGGGCTTCAATCTACAATGGAGGAGGATAGGTTTCTTGCACAATTATGGCTGTACAATGGCCTAAAACACATAAATTATATAAAGATTAATTGAAAATAGTGCTTTTCATTGAATTTCTTTTCATACATTTATTCCCCAACCTTCCTCAAAGTAAATGAGGCTACATCCTACCTTTATAAAGCCTATCCAATGCCTAAAACTTCCTCTTTAACTAATTTGTCTCTTCATATTCCCCTATTTGTCATTTTTTGCATTTTTTGTCAATATTGTATGACAACTTTTTAATTTTGCAACTTTTAACATTTATTCCCAAAATGACCCTAAATTACAATCTAAGACCCAATACAGGTTGAATGTGGCCATTTAGGCCTTATTTCAACATGAAATCAATTAGACTAAATCAAAAAGCTAAAATTGCCTCATGGAGGCATGATATTGCAAGGGTGCGCCTGCACCAATCAGTCTTGTAATAGAAACAATGTTCAAATTTGGATCTCAAAAATCCCAAGCGTGACACATAGGTGTTGAACTTATGGTACCACATCTTAGGAGATTTTTTCAGACCATACAAATATTTTCTCAACTTGCACACTAGATTTTCTTTAACTTTCACAACAAAATGCTCTGCCTGTGACATAAATTTCCTCCTCCAAGACACAATGAAGGAAAACTATCTTCACATCCATTTGCTTGACTTCCAATTCATAAGATGTTGCAAGTGATAATAAGAATCAAATGGATATCAACGTAGCTAAAAGAGAGAAAATCTCCCCATAATCTATTCCCTCCACCTAGGAATATCCCTTTGTGACCAACCTTTCCTTATGCTTCTCAACACTACCATCAAGACCCATTTTCTTCTTGAACATCCATTTATAACTAATGGGTTTTCATCCCTCAAGAAATGGTACCATATCCATGTAGCATTCTTTTTTAGTACAACCATCTATTCATTCATGGCTCCCATCCAAAAATCTACATCATGCATACCCCTAGCCTCTCTAATAGTCCTGGGCTCATTAGTGTTAGCAATCAAAGCAAATATGTAACTAAAATCTAACATAGAATACCCAAATCTATTTGGTTGTTTCCTTTCTCATGTAGATCTTCTCAACTATTAAGGTTGAGGTTCTTTCTCTTGTTTAGAGCTTTAAGAGCTGCTAGAGCTCTCCTCATTATCAAGTCCACTAGGAGTTTGTAGTTCATCTCTCTCAAGAGTAGATGAAATATGAACTACCTCCTTCTTGTAGTACCCCTCCATTTATGCTTATGTTTTCTATTGCATGTTTTTATACTATTAGACTATGCTACTTTGTTTGGATATTTAGATCACTGGTTTTGAGTGACAGAGGATTCACTTTATGACATGATGATACTTTGCATTGCGATATTTGATTTCTGTTATGCTTTGTTATAGCATAGATGTTTTCTTTTAGTTGATTATTGCTATATGTATGTTTATGATGGACTAACTGTTATTTATTCGTCAGTCTGATGTGACGTGTATTGGTGTGGAGAATGGAATCACATCACTTGCTTGCGAGTGCCCTGTGATGTCTGTGATTTTCTCCGCACTGTGTGCCTGTACAATGGTTTATATATATGCATGTTATTTGCTTGGTTGCAGGATTGCAGGTACATGACACCGACTCCACCTGGTTACTCAGGTTTGAGCGTGTCAAGACTCAACGGATATGTTGATTGGGAGGTAGTAGTTTGGTTCATCCTAGTATAGTCTATAACCCGGTCATAGTACATTGTCTGTTTTAGTTCAGAGTCATAGGTTGTCTTGTATTTTTCTATTTAGTTTAATTGCTTGAAAGGAAATATGTCAATTTTAATAATAGTTTATTATGTTTTAATTTACTGTTATTTAAATTAATTTTTAAATGTTGAAGAAATTAGTTTTCAATGTTATTTAATTAATTAATTAGTTTGTTTGGTTAAATGATTTGATCATTAAGATTAAATTTATTTAATTAAATTAATTAATTAATTAAATTAAAATTGTTTTAAATTGTGTGTGTATAGATTTATTGAAATTTAAATATTATTTGGAAATGGAATATTTTATTATTAAATATATTTTCAATTTAAAATTGTTAATTTTAAATAAATTAATTAAATCATGCAAATCTTGAAAGGCAAGATTGCTGAGAAGTTGTGGAGAGGATATTTTGTACTTCTCGACAAGTGTGCCAGTGCATTTATGATTTTTGGTTAAGGTTGTTCACGGATATTATCTGGGATCTAGAAAAATAGAAGGGTTATTAGTTTTCTTCACGGGGAAATGAAAAATAATTTGCTGTGTAAAAACCAATTTTAAAAGAAGTTGTTACTTCCTCTGTTTGGTTGTATATTTGTGGAAGATCCCTTTGCTTGGAGGATCTTTGTGGTTAGATATAGCTTTCTTTGGATTTGGTGCTTTGAAGAAGATTTGGAGGATTGCGTTCTGCAGGCATAAGATTCTCTCCAATAACCAAGATCTTCAATTTACATGTATTTCCCTGGGGTTTTATTTTGTTGCTTTTGAAAAGAATTTTCTTTAAATGTTAAAACCTTGTTCTTCTCGGTAAATTGGTTGCCAAATTTTTTTTTGTAAAAACTTGCTGATGTTTGAGAGAATTTCAAGAAAACAAGGATAAAGAAAACATTAGAAGAAATTAAAAAAATATATATATGTTCTGTAGAATTGTAAAATTGTACTTCTCTAATATTGGTGAAAAGAAGTCTTTGAAAGATCTTACTGGAAAAGAAAATATTTAGAGAAATTTAAATTATGGAAGAAATTGATTATTATCAAAATAGATTTGAAACCTATTGTGGTTGAAATTTGGAATTTTATGAGGAAAATATTCTGTATAATGATAATTTTTACAATTATCTGTAAAAATTCTGTAGAAATTAAATCTCTTATTCTAGTAATTTATCTTTTTTATAATCTGTATATATATTTGTATAAAATTTATTTATACATATACACATATATACAAATTTATATGTATTTAAACTTATCTTAAATGTTAAATGTCTGAGCCAAAATTTTTCGTACGCGATTTATTTTTCAAAAAATGACGGAATGATATTCGCGTGTTTTTTATTAAATAAAATAAAAAAATTATTGAGGATGGGCTGAGGGCTTACCCCCACGGCCGACCCCCGCAGGGGAGCCGGCTGTGAGGATAGCGCTCAGCGCTGCCTTCACAGGCAATGCTGGCCCTGCCGGCACAGTCGAGCCCTCCCATGGAGGGTTTTGGCTATGTGGAAGCTGGCCCTGCCCATTGTTATTTGGGCGAGTATTGTGCTATATGTATTGTTTAGTATTAATTAAAGTTTTTACTTTTTACTTTTCTTTTTAAATAAATGTTAATATATATTACATTATATATATATAATTAAATATATATATATATATGTAATGTAAATTATATATATATAACATATTTTATATTTAAATATGTAAAGGTGCTTTATATGCAAAATTTGATTAAAATATTAGTGAGGAAAAACTTAAATTAGGCAATTAAGAAATATGAATATATTTGTATTTAAATGCAAATAATGATTTGAATTAGTGTATTTATTTAAATGAATAGAAAACTGTGGTTAAGTATAAGAAAATGTGGAAATATATATTTTCTTTATTTAATTGATTGACTGGATTTAGTAAATCCAAACAGTAGATTTCTATTGAATTTTAATTTGCTTTAAACCCTATTTTGTTGTGATTTGGGCAAATTGGGAATGCCGTAGTTTTTCAAGTCTTCCAGACCAGTTGTAAAAGTGGGGATTGTGATTGTTAAAGTTAAATTCTTGAGTTAGCTAAGGTTGTGTACATGGTATTTGCGTGGTGTTTAGACACCTGGCTGTATGAACATAGTCATTGCTGTTCGTTATGAAAAATGTAGAAGTTGTTGTATTTCTGTACACCTTTTAAACCTTAGTTAAGAAAACCTAGAATACCTTTGTTATGTTTAGGGGAGTGGCTTTTTGTAAGGGCCGACACACAAAGTGGTGTCAGGGTAACTTGTAAAGAGTTAGTAAGTCAGTGATAACTTAATAACACAGTAGTTAGAATTAAAATCTTTAACAAGATGTTTATGCCTCACTTAATGACTCTTGAGCTAGTCCAGTCTTGAGTATAAGATGAGAAGGCTTGGAATGGTAAATTAGTGTCTTGTTTCTTCAAAAGACATTCAATTCTGCAATGATTTGCTATAGGGCCAGGTTTCGTAAGAGGTTACCAGGGTAACCCAAGTTGGGGGCCGGAACTTAGGAAGAAACACCAGGGTAACCTTTGCAATAATGTGATGACACTCCACCTAAAATAATAGTTAATCCTGTGTACTTAGTACATTCGATTGTCTAAAATATGGAAGCAATGTAACCATCTATTAGCTGTGTACTTGTGTCTAGGGTTAGTAGATTATGTCTAGGTAACCATATTACTATCTCCTAGCATGGGGGGTGGACCTACGGGTACCACATGGTTGGGTGGAACATGCACCTTACTCCGTTGGGTCCCCAGTTTATGATCATGGCAACGAGAGCTTCATGGATGGAGAGCTCATACTTGGATACAAATGTACTTTCTTTATTGCATTATTGTTAATCTTGTATTGTTAAACATCCCTCAATTGTATATGAGGTGAACTTATGTAAATGTAAATTGTAACTATTATTTGATCTACCTCATCAGATGAATGAGTATTGTAATATCTTATCAAATGCAATGTAAGAAACAAGCTTTTACTTTATGCTATCTTGAATAGTATTTCAAATGTTATGTAATGATTACTTTTTAATGTATATGTTAATTAATTATAAGCAATGCGAAATACTAAAGTCGTCTATGGAAACTCAAGTAGTGTAACGTCGCATAACTTAATGAATGTATGCAAACTAATTAACTTAATATTAATACTTTAAAATTTTTTTATTTCACTTTTATACACAATTGCAGCATTCCTTAGGTTATTATGACAGGGCATTACAGATTGGTATCAGAGCCAAGGTTACAAACACTGGACGCTCTAGGTAATTGCGAGCCCATTAGGTTGACCTAGTACGTAGTGTTGCTACTTGTTAGCCTTGGTTGATTAGTATCTAAGACTCGTTATTGTTATGTGTAGGATCATGCCTAGACAACGTGGTAGAGGTCGTGGTAGAGGTCGAGGTGGAGGCCGAGGGCCAATCCCTCAGGTTACTACCCCTTTGAGCCCTCATCAGAGTGATCAGGCAGAATAGTTGGATCAGAGGAATGAGGGAAAAAATTCTAAGCAGTCAGAAGTAGAGGGTTCACAGATACATCATTTATTAGAGGAGGTCCTAGCTTGAATTGGAACTAGACAGGAAGTTGAGCAGGAGGTAGTTAGAGAGCGTGATAGATCTCCTAGGAGAGTAGATGATACAATGCATCAGGATGCTATTATTGCAGGACACATGAGGGATTTATTGAGGGCATGCCCTCCTACCTTTGATGGTATAGGAGGTGGCTTAGAGGTTGAGACCTGGCTACTGGATATGGGTAGATGCTTCGCCATGCACCCTTACGGTAACAATACCCGTGCGAGATACGCTATTACGGATCTGAGAGGATTCACTTCTACTTGGTGGCGCTTGGAGGAGCAGAAGCTCCACTTAGATATTGGGTTAGTGTCTTGGGAGATGTTCTTGGAGAGGTTTAGAGCACGATTCCTATCGGAACACTGGAGGCAATGATGGGCTGATGAGTTCCATGATCTACGTTAGTTGGCTCTTTCTATTGAGCAATATGAATGTAGATTCTATGAACTCAAGCAGTATGCTGGTATTGGCGATGATGAGCCTATGCTAGTACAACACTTCATCAAGGGTTTAAACACCTGCCTTAGTGGTGGTGTCAGAGTCTTTGAGCCAAAGACCATGGAAGTTGAGGTGGAAAAGGCTCGCATAGTGGAAGAGAACCTTATTATGGTGTTAGGTGGTCACACAGGAGTGCAGATTGGCAGTGCTCCTGCAGCAGGTTTAGTTCCACGGGGTGGACAAAAATAGATAGGGGGTTCCTCTAGGAACCAATAGACAACCCTCTAAGGGTGGGCAATAGCAGTAGCAACGAACACCTCAAAAGAATAATAATCCACAACCATAGCAAGGTAATAGACCTCAGAGTGTGCAATCTACTATCAGTAGAGGTAGTTTCCAACAATCCAATGCACCTTTGGGTGGCAGAGGATTCGGTAGAGGCACAGGATGTCACTCATGTGGACAACAGGGACACATTGCTAGGCAGTGTCCGATGAGAGGTTCTACTGGTTTTGGGCCTCGACCTACAGTTTCAGAGCCTACAGTGGGAGATGTAGGCAGGTCACATAGGGTGTTTACCATGGTGGGTAACCACCAGGATGAGCACCAAGGTGTAGTTGGAGAGGTTCCTGATGGAGGTCTAGCATCGTTCTTTGGGAGCCATGCACGTCCTTCTACATTGGGAGTTGATCCTCAGGGGTCAAGACATTGACTGAGTACTGATTCAGAGGGATCTTAGTGGCTAGTCTTCCATTTCTTGGGAGGACCTATTTTAGATGTGTGTGTGTTATTTTTTTTCTACTAGCAGGCTTCTAGGAGTAAGCCTGATCCTAGGGGGGAGGATGTAGTACCCCTCCATTTATGCTTATGTTTTCTGTTGCATGTTTTTATACTGTTAGACTATGGTACTTTGTTTGGATATTTTGATCGCTGGTTTTGAGCGACAGAGGATTCACTTTATGACATGATGATACTTTGCATTGCGATATTTGATTTCTGTTATGCTTTGTTATAGCATAGATGTTTTCTTTCAGTTGATTATTGCTATATGTATGTTTATGATGGACTAACTGTTATTTATTCGTCAGTCTGATGTGATGTGTATTGGTGTGGAGAACAGAATCACATCACTTGCTTGCGAGTGCCCTGTGATGTCCGTGATTTTCTCCGCACAGTGTGCCTGTACAATGGTTTATATATATATATATGCATGTTATTTGCTTGGTTGCAGGATTGCAGGTACATGACACCAACTCCACCTGGTTAGTCAGGTCTGAGCGTGTCAAGACTCAATGGATATGTTGATTGGGAGGTAGTAGTTTGGTTCATCTTAGTCTAGTCTATAACCCGGTCATAGTACATTGTCTGTTTTAGTTCAGAGTCATAGGTTGTCTTGTATTTTTCTGTTTGGTTTAATTGCTTGAAAGGAAAAATGTCAATTTTAATAATAGTTTATTATGTTTTAATTTACTGTTATTTAAATTAATTATTAAATGTTGAAGAAATTAGTTTTGCATGTTATTTAATTAATTAATTAGTTTGTTTGGTTAAATGATTTGATCATTAAGATTAAATTTATTTAATTAAATTAATTAATTAATTAAATTAAAATTGTTTTAAATTGTGTGTGTATAGATTTATTGAAATTTAAATATTATTTGGAAATGGAATATTTTATTATTAAATATATTTTCAATTTAAAATTGTTAATTTTAAATAAATTAATTAAATCATGCAAATCTTGAAAGGCAAGATTGCCGAGAAGTTGTTGAGAAGATATTTTGTACTTCTCAACAAGTGTGCTAGTGCATTTATGATTTTTGGTTAAGGTTGTTCACGGATATTATTTGGGATCTAGAAAAATAGAAGGGTTATCAGTTTTCTTCACAGGGAAATGAAAAATAATTTGCTGTGTAAAAACCAATTTTAAAAGAAGTTGTTACTTCCTCTGTTTGGTTGTATATTTGTGGAAGATCCCTTTGCTTAGAGGATCTTTGTGGTTAGTTATAGCTTTTTTTGGATTTGGTGCTTTGAAGAAGATTTGGAGGATTGCGTTCTATAGGTAGAAGATTCTCTCTAATAACCAAGATCTTCAATTTACAAGTATTTCCCTGGGGTTTTATTTTGTTGCTTTTGAAAAGAATTTTCTTTAAATGTTAAAACCTTGTTCTTCTCGGTAAATTGGTTGCCAAATTTTTTTTTGTAAAAACTTGCTGATGTTTGAGAGAATTTCAAGAAAACAAGGATAAAGAAAACATTAGAAGAAATTAAAAAAATATATATATGTTCTGTAGAATTGTAAAATTGTACTTCTCTAATATTGGTGAAAAGAAGTTTTTGAAAGATCTTACTGGAAAAGAAAATATTTAGAGTAATTTAAATTATGGAAGAAATTGATTATTATCAAAATAGATTTGAAACCTATTGTGGTTGAAATTTGGAATTTTATGAGGAAAATATTCTGTATAATGATAATTTTTACAATTATCTGTAAAAATTCTATAGAAATTAAATCTCTTATTCTAGTAATTTATCTTTTTTATAATCTGTATATATATTTGTATTGTATATATATATATGTATAAAATTTATTTATACATATACACATATATACAAATTTATATGTATTTAAACTTATCTTAAATGTTAAATGTCTGAGCCAAAATTTTTCGTACGCGATTTATTTTTCAAAAAACGACGGAATGATATTCGCGTGTTTTTTATTAAATAAAATAAAAAAAAATTATTGAGGAGGGGCTGAGGGCTTACCCCCACGGCCGACCCCCGCAGGGGAGCCGACTGTGAGGATAGCGCTCAGCGCTGCCTTCACAGGCAATGCCGGCCCTGCTGGCACAATCGAGCCCTCCCATGGAGGGTTTCGGCTATGTGGAAGCTGGCCCTGCCCATTGTTATTTGGGCGAGTATTGTGCTATATGTATTTTTTAGTATTAATTAAAGTTTTTACTTTTTACTTTTCTTTTTAAATAAATGTTAATATATATTACATTATATATATATAATTAAATATATATATATGTAATGTAAATTATATATATATATATATATATAACATATTTTATATTTAAATATGTAAAGGTGCTTTATATGCAAAATTTGATTAAAATATTAGTGAGGAAAAAATTAAATTAGGCAATTAAGAAATAGGAATATATTTGTATTTAAATACAAATAATGATTTGAATTAGTGTATTTATTTAAATGAATAGAAAACTGTGGTTAAGTATAAGAAAATGTGGAAATAGATATTTTCTTTATTTAATTGATTGACTGGATTTAGTAAATCCAAACAGTAGATTTCTATTGAATTTTAATTTGCTTTAAACCCTGTTTTGTTGTGATTTGGGCAAATTGGGAATGTCGTAGTTTTTCAAGTCTTCCAGACCAATTGTAAAAGTGGGGATTGTGATTGTTAAAATTAAATTCTTGAGTTAGCTAAGGTTGTGTACATGGTATTTGCGTGGTGTTTAGACACCTAGTTGTATGAACATAGTCATTGTTGTTCATTATGAAAAGTGTAGAAGTTCTTGTTGTATTTCTATACACCTTTTAAACCTTAGTTAAGAAAACCTAGAATACCTTTGTTATGTTTAGGGGAGTGGCTTTTTGTAAGGGCCGACACACAAAGTGGTGTCAGGGTAACTTGCAAAGAGCTAGTAAGTCAGTGATAACTTAATAACACAGTAGTTAGAATTAAAATCTTTAACAAGATGTTTATGCCTCACTTAATGACTCTTGAGCTAGTTCAGTCTTGAGTATAAGATGAGAAGGCCTAGAATGGCAAATCAGTGTCTTGTTTCTTCAAAAGACATTCGATTCCACAATGATTTGCTATGGGGCCAGGTTTCGTAAGAGGTTACCAGGGTAACCCAAGTTGGGGGCCGGAACTTAGGAAGAAACACCAAGGTAACCTTTGCAATATTGTGATGACACTCCACCTAAAATAACAATTAATCTTGTGTACTTAGTAGATTCGATTGTCTAAGATTTGGAAGCAATGTAACCATCTGTTAGTTGTGTACTTGTGTCTAGGGTTAGTAGATTATGTCTAGGTAACCATATTACTATCTCCTAGCACAGGGGGTGGACCTACGGGTACCACATGGTTGGGTGAAACATGCACCTTACTCCATTGGGTCCCCAGTTTATGATCTTGGCAACGAGAGCTTCATGGATGGAGAGCTCGTACTTGGATACAGATGTACTTTCTTTATTGCATTATTGTTATACTTGTATTGTTAAACATCCCTCAATTGTATATGAGGTGAACTTATGTAAATGTAAATTGTAACTATTATTTGATCTACCTCATCAGATGAATGAGTATTGTAATATCTTATCAAATGCAATGTAAGAAACAAGCTTGTACTTTATACTATCTTGAGTGGTATTTCAAATTTTATGTAATGATTACTTTTTAATGTATATGTTAATTAATTATAAGCAATGCGAAATACTAAAGTCATCTATGGAAACTCAAGTAGTGTAACGTCGCGTAACTTAATGAATGTGTGCAAACTAATTAACTTAATATTAATACTTTAAAATAAATTATTTCACCTTTATACACAATTGTAGCATTCCTTAGGTTATTATGATGGGGCATTACACTTCTTATCTTCCTTTTCTAATTGTAGATCAACTATGGAAGGTTTCAGTTTATGGTAGATCACACTTCTATTGTAGAGAACCTTCTCTACAGCTGGATCCAAAATCTTGTACCCCTTTACACCGACACCATAGCCAATGAAGATACACTTCATTTCCTTATTATCCAATTTAGATCTCTTCACACTAGGCACATGAGCATGTGCCTCACAACTAAAGAATATAAGATGTATCATTGAGGGATTCTTTCTAGTCCATGCCTCAATGGGTGTCTTTTCAACAAGTGTTGAAGTAGGAGATATGTTAATTAGATAACATGAAATGGCTACAACATCAGCCCAAAACTTTTGTTGAAGGCCAATGCCACTCAGCATACTCCTAGCCCTCTTCATCAACGTTTTTTTTATCCTCACTGAAATCCATTTTGTTGTGGGGTGTATGGAGTTATCTTGTGTCTCTCAATCCCATGGTCCTTATAGAACCTATCTAAAATTTGTAGAATAAAACACCACTATTATCCATCCTTAAGCACTTGATTTTCCTACTAGTATGGTTTTCAACCAAATATTTTAATTCTTTAAACCAAATGAAAAATTTAGATTTACTTCTAAGGAAGTACACAAATGTCCTAGAATAGTCATCTATGAATGAGACAAAATACATAGTTCTAGACAACAAAGGAACATTAATAGAACTAAACAGATCGAAATGCACATAATCCAAAACCCCAAAAAAATTATGAGAACTAGAATAAAATGAAACACGGTGTTGTTTTCCATATATACAATGTTTGCAAACATCGAACTTGAGATTAAAATCATCAAGGTCTTCAATAAGGCTCTTATTTTTTAGAGCTCTAAGACCCTTCTCATCAATATGGCCAAGACTTTGGTGTCACAACATTATTTTCTCAGTAGGAAGTTTCATTTCCAAAGCATTGGCACCCTTAGGTACCTAGAAAGCATGACCATCATATGTATCTGACACAACAATATTTTTCTTTACTCGATTTGATGGTGAGGATGAATAATCCAAAGCCCTTTTCTTGGATTTCACAAGAGTACTATTACATTGAACCATGCATGCATCTAGCTTATACAGGGTGCCAATACAAACAACCTTAGAAAGTACCATAGAACCTCTGGTCATCTTGCATCCACCACTCAAGAAAATAACCTACACTCCCACATCACTTAGTTTACTCACTGAAAGTAGGTTTTGTGCTAAACCAAGGATATGCATCACACCATCAATTGCCTTCACTCTACCATTAGGGAATCGAATCCCGACTCTTCAAAGACCAACAATCTTTAGGTGAGAGTCATCACCTAGGTACACCTTTCCACCATCATACTTCATATTTTGAGAACCAACCTTTGTGAGAGGTCATGTGGAATGAGGCACCTGAGTCTATCAACCACACATCTTCTAATGCATGTGTTGCCAAGGTAGTGATAAAAGCATTTGCATCTTCATATAAGGATTTATAATTAGAGGATTTATCATTTTTCTTCTTTTTATCCTCTTTGTAATCTTTTTAGAAATTACCAGACTTACCACAACTCTAGCATTTAGCCTTGGAATTTTTACCAAGAGACTTTGATCTCCCTAAAGATTTGGACTTGGAATTCTTGTCCTTTTTCTTTCCTTTCTCCTTTTATCCACCACAAACAAATAGGGTCTCCTTGGCCATCTTAGAAGACTTCCTTTGCATCTCTTCAGACAATAGCATAGCAACGACATCTTCCATCTTGAAAGTGGTTGTTGTACTTCCAATAGCCATCACCAGGTGGTCCCATGAGGCTGACAAAGAACATAGTAGAAGCATGCAATGGTCCTTGTAATCAATATTCACACCAACAAAACCCAGTGGAGTAACAAGCATGTTAAATGCATTAAGGTGATCAACAACTGATCCTCCTTCCTCCATCCCAAAAGAATACAACTTCATTCTTAGGAATAAATTATTAACCAGGGATTTTCCCTAATAAATACCACCAAACTTCTTCCAAAGACTAGTGCAGTTTCTCCTTATAGACATTTAGGAGCACAAAATCAGCCAAACAAAGTCTTATCAAACCCTTGGCTTTTTGATCCATTAGGTTCCAATCCTCTTATGAGGTTGTTGGTTTTGTACTAGATATTATAGCCCATAGATCTCTATCTATGTGCATGTCCTCCATTTTGAGTTTCCACAACTCAAAATTGTTGCCATTAAATTTCTCCATCTCTATTCTTTTGGATGTGCTTGCCATCTTAAACCTGTAACAAGATAACAAAAATTTTCTTTAGAGAACTCCTACTGAATCAGATATACACAAAAAACCCTTCAAACCCAACAAGGATAGCAAAGTTGGATAGGCTGTGATACCAATTGAAAGAAAAGAAGACTGCATAAACACTTTCCTAATGCAAATCAATTAGGAGAGGGTTGCAAAAATTTGTTTCAAATCCTTTAACTTTTATAGTTTTATTTAAGAATGTACATTCATTAGGTTATTTCATATTTAAGCATAAAACCAAAAGACATAGAATTTACGTGTGAAAACCCTTTTGAAAAAAAAAATCCATACACCAAAGCATAGATCAATTGTATTACAATAAATAGCTATTACAATACAACTTTCAGAGTCTATGCTCTTGCGGGTGTTGATTCACTATGATACAATATTCAAGAGAGAATCCGACAACATAACAATATTTATATATTACAATCACACATTAAAAATAAATGCACTAAGGCATCAATATATATTCTTCTTATACATGGGAATCCAACATTGTTATGTGTCAATCCCATAGTCTTTGCATGCATGCAAATTGAAATCAACAACATGCATGAGTCCCAGGTGACCCGATTAGCAACCGCCGTAACATGTAGCAAAAACATGCAAGCACATGCAAGGATTGCAACTCCAAAAATAAAGTAACCTCACATGCTAGGTGTCCCATGGAGAAAATCAAGTCAACTGCCAAATCAAAACTCATCCTTGACTCCTAGTCACTCCTAGTGACAACTCAGTCTCTATTTAGCAACATTCCCTTTCGAGCTTCAGTCAACAAGTCAAACACATGCCACATGGAATCATGGTGCTCATCCTTGAGGTTTTCACAATGCTCAATGCTCAAATGAGGGCCTAGGTGACAAGTGTCACCTTCCTTTGCTTCTACTTTTCCAAAGAGAGAAATGTGTTCACAAGTGGGCCCTTCCAAAGTCTTGCTTCCAAATTAGACTGTTGCATGTCAACATGGCACACATTTTAGAGGCTTTAATATTTTCTTCTTTCCAAATGAGCACCCATGTGACAAGTGTCACATTTTTGTACTTTGCACCTTACATGTAGGATGCCAACTCTCCATTGGCTCCCACAAAGTGACTTAACAATTTGGAAACATATATTTTTACATTTAATAAATAAAATTAGCAACTTAGGGGCAAATAATTTATTATTTAATCATGGGACTCACTAAGGTTGAGACACCTTAATAGCAAAAAAAAGGCTACTATATCAATAAAGGAGATGATATAGCTTGGTGTGCATTCTATATGGACAATGAAAAGTTCCCATATTGGGCTATTTGATGTATGCCATTCAATGGTTCGCTTCACTAGCATGGAAAGGTCATTTTGTAATAAAATAACTTGTTGCATAAGCTAACATGTTACAAAAGATAATATTCAACATGAGCATTGTAGGAAGTGTGGCCAGTCCATGTTCAATTTTTTCTTTAGAGCGTATGTGGACCCTATCATAATTTTATAATTTGTGCATGACTTTAAGTCCTCACTTACATCACTAGGCCCACTTTATATTTTAAAAGTGATCAATAATAAATAAGTGACTTAAGTCACTTAGGGTTTCAAGTGGTCATAAGGTCATTACAAGTTATTTATAACTTATAATTACCTAATCTTGTTATAAAAGGGATTGATTAGTCATTTGTACATATATTTTATAAAGCAATAATAGTTAGAGATTATTAAAGAAGTGTTTAATATATGTGTAAGATATTTTAGAGTAATACAAGAAAATCTTGTAATGATTTAGGCCTTCAAGAGGTTTTTATATGAAGATCATATGCTTTTGTAGATTATTTGGTTTGTTTCTACAAGACATGTGCTTGTTGGTCAAAATGAATTGATCACTTCCACTTATTTTTTTTAATTTCAACTTAATTCATATATTCTTGAAGATAGACACTACAAGGATGAAATATGATTTTAGTTTCTTTAATTAGAATAATTTAGTTTTTAATTTGGTTTAAAGATTTATCTTTTACAAAGAAAAATTGTATGCATGTTAATATTCATGTATGTTCCATTGTGTGTAATATTTTCATATGTGTTCAATAAAGGGAAACATTCCCTCAAGATAGAGGATGGACTTAGTCCCATGAGTTGTCCCTACTAATTTACTTGACAAATTTTAGGTATAAAAAATAAAAGTATAAGGTCATGGGTTGTAAAATTTCCAATTCAAGCCTATACCACTAAGGAGAATTAGATGTTCAACCTTGCAATACTCAATTAGCATGAAGGAAATGCATATCATGACACTATGAGATTGCATGAAATCACACGTAGGCTTGTTAAATGAAAAACATGCACCTAATCATAAAACACGCTTCATGGTTCCTCCTTGACCCAATTGTTAATGTGTCTAATTTGCATGTTCCACATCCTTTGAAGAAATTATTTGTATGCAACATTTTAAAGGAGATTTCTCAAATTTTAAAGATGAAATACCAAAAATTACCATGCCACTAATATTATTTTCCTAAGTCAAATTGCATTACAAAGGATCCAAGTTTAATTTTAGTTTGTGTGGTCATATACATGGAATTTGGTTCTTTACTCAACCACCATGAAAACAATCACTAGGTGGCATTCCTAGAAAATTGTAATGTGGATTTAATTTATAAAGCAATAAAAACTACAAATGTGGCTATATAAACTATGCATGTGTTGAATGTGGAGAGATCTAAATTGTTATGCCTTGCATAACCACCCCATTTTATTCTGGGACAAAACGGGTCCCCCTTTTCTTTTGTTTTCTTCTCCTTTGGTTGTCTGGTTTGGTCTTAGGAGTTCTTTTGTTTTCCTCCTAATTTTGTCTTTTGTTTTGTCAAATTTTGGTTCTGCCTCAGCCAGAGTTGGGTTTATTTTTGTTAAAATTGGAGGCATGATGACCAATAGTGTATTTTATATGCTTTGAGGACTAATGGAGGCATTTTTTTTGCAGGATTAAATCATGTACCTAATGATATTTCTCAAGGAACTCAGTTGGAAAAAATACCTCAATCAAGTTTGGCATAAAATTCCTCTAAGGAGAAAGTCGGTGAGACCCTCCAAATGTTTTGCCAACTAGTAGTGGTTCTATTCATTTGAAATATACTAGTTGGCCAAACATTTTAATCACCATGAGTTTGTATATATCTCTCTGCTTAGGAGGAACTCACACCGACCCTTGTGTGCTAGGTGAGCATCGTCGAAAGAATTTGGGTTCGGGGAGAAGTCTTCCCGACTAATAGAAGTCTCAGAGAAAGGGGCTAGCATTGGTATGAGGTCTAGCTGAAAAATAGAAGTCTTGCCAAAAGGTTTGAGTTCAGCATAAGGGCATGGCTTTGGGGTAAGGTCTCACTGATAGGGTGGAGTCTCGCCAACATGGAATGATATCGGCGTAATGTCTTACTGACAAACAGTGGTCTCGCCAAAGGAAGTTGAGCTCAATATGATATCTCGCTGATGATGGTATGTCTTGTTGAGGGTCTTGTGGCTTCGCTACAATATCTTGCTGACTAAGAGAGTCTTGCCAATAGGGATGGACTTGCCAATGGAAAGGGATATCGGTATGACTAATGGGAACCCGTTGTGACCTCTTTCCGACTAAACGGTGTCTTACCAAATGTGGATGTTTTGCCAATGGAGGAGCACAGTGGTAGGACTCCTAAGGACTCGCTATGACCTCTGGCCGATAATGATTGTCTTGCTGATGGTTTTTTGTGATATTGATATAACTTTTGCATTCGATATCAGCTCTCACTGACAATTGTATGCTATGCCAATGCTACTGTAGAGTATAATCACATTGGGGAGACATGACAAGTGTATCACCGACATGTAATTCTATTTGAATAACTTTTGACCATCTGAGAATCTTGTGTGGCATGCGTTCAACCAATTAGAGGGAACTAAAGGTGAACCATTGGCAGTTTGATTGATTGACTACCCTTGTGAAGAAGATCAACAGAATGTGAACGGTATGGATCTGCTCTGTGAATAAAGTGCTAGATCAATTCGGTATCTAGTGGTGTCGTCTGTGAATAGATCTAACAAGGGAGGTCAGATGCTGCTTCTTGAAGATGGTTAACTTGCAAAAAGATCTTGAGCACAAGAAAGCTGAAGGGAAGGAAAGGCCATGAGTCTTAGTGATAGTTGTGATATCTATTGGCAAGGGTAGATCACCATTTATTATAATACTTTAAGGCATTCAAAGCAGCTCTAATGGAAGTTCGAGGGTGGACACGAAGGCCAAAAGTTAATGCGATTATTCCAAAAGATCTAAAGGCCATTCCTTAAGCGATCCTTCACCGACATGGACATCAGGGATACACATTTAATGCAACATTAACTTCATTCCAAAAAGATCTAAGGGCAGACCCTCCTGTAACCAACTGATATTTTGTAAACCTTAAAAATAGGGGCCAATGATTTCTCTTTGGCACGTTCTGTATATATGGCACTTTGGCCTCTTTTTTTAAAAAAGGAGGATAGATAGAGATTTTTCAGAGAACAGTAGGAGTTTTTTTAGAGGTAAAAAAAAACTTAAGAGTAGCAGTAGAATAGGAGTTAGATTCGATAGAGGCAGTAATGTATCTTTCAAGTTTTCATAGTGTAGATGGAGATGATTTGAAGACATAGATTTTATGTGCACTGGTGATTGTGCCAGATTTGTAAATGTTGCTTACTTGTTTCACCAATAGTAGAAGTAACCAGATTTAAATCTACTTCATATTATGCTTTAGAATGGTAGTTATCTTGGGTTAATCATTTGATTTGCAAAGCTTTCAAGGAATGAAATCTTATTTTATGTTTTGTCTAAATGGTGATTTACAATCTATTGTTGAAGTTAGCACTGTGAATGAATGAAATTGTGTTAATCACAAGTTAATTTTGTTCTGTAGTTGTAGTTAGGAATTCCTTGAAAGGTAACAAGTCTAGTTAAGTTGGATGAATTATCATTCTTTTTGGTCCAAAGCTTTGATCTATATTTTTTTACTACTTTAAAAACCCTGGTTAAAGTAGGTTTAAATTTATGTTTGATCTTAGAAAAATCCACAAGCTGAACACTAGCAGGCCCCTTGAACATTATAGTTCACATCAACCATTGAGTGAAATCAGCACAGTCGAGAAGCAATTACCAAGACCTTGGGAGTTAGATATCCATGTGTTATTCTTTCTCTTTCAAGAGAGCAAAATAGTAATATTCTGTTTACTATTGTTGTGCTCATTTGAACCATCAACAGAAACTAGTGCTAGAAGGAGGGCCTAGAAGAGAAAATTGGATAATACTGGGTTTTTCTCTCCAAAAAGGTCCTATAGAGTTCTTTGATCTCCTGAAAATCCACCACCTTTGATAGAATTCAAGACCCCAATAAGACCCTTTTGTACCACCAATTTGCTACCATTAGGAGGGAGCCATGTGAATCCTTACCCTTGTTCAATACTAGGTTTCAACACATGTATAGGAGACTGCAGGACCCCTACCTAGTTGCCGAGAATAGTGCCATTCAAGCATACTTTAGAGTTATAGACCCTATGCTTGGCTTGTTCCTACAAAGGACTTATCAGCCTGTGGATATTGATTCCTTGTCTAAAGTTTATCATCTAGCCATCAAGCTACAACAACAAATTAGCTCTCAACAGGGAAGTTTGGGATGAGGTTTTCCTTCAACAAGGTATCAGATGTCTAGCCCAACCCCTTTATTCAATACTATCCTAGGGATGTCTCCTTCCCATTATGGACCTATGTCTGAGTTACAAACTCAATCTCCTATTCCATTTTTTGCCAATGAAGCTCCTAACTCCCTTCAACAATCATAAGCTCATCACAACCCACATAGTCATCATAACCAAGCTGGAACACCAAATCATGTCAGTCAGCCACCCGTTGCTAAGAGTGTTGAAAGTGAAAAGATAGTACAACTCACAAGCGAGGTGGAGACCTTAAAGAAAAATCTATCTCAAGTCACAAATGACATGGCTCAGCTTAGATTGAACCCCTCTCAAAACCAAGGTAATTATCCTAATCAGAGCAATAACAATCAGGGTAATTACCCTAACAATTACAATCATGGCCAGAGAAATTATCAAGGCCAAAACTCCCCTAATCAAGGCTATCAAAACCAAAATAGAGGATATAATCAGAGACCAAATAACAACCGACAATGGAATACATGGCCAAATAATGGTGGAGTTTCCCATAATTATCAAGCTAATGAGGACAGGTCACATATTGCGAATGTGGCTGACCTCAATTTTTTGACTAACTAGTGCAAGGTACATGACACTACAACCCATTCTGAGGTAAACTGCCCTGAAATGGAGAAAATCGCTAAGATAGCATAGGCAGATTCCCAACCATTCCAAGGGAATTCAAATAAAGAAGGTGGCCAGTAGATACAATAATGACTTATGACCTTTTTGAGGAAGAACCTTCATTCCCAATGCAAAGTGAGAATGAACCTGAGGAAGATTCGTATGATGCCCAAGCTTTTTAGACAAAGGGAGGACAATTCCTAAGAAATTAGAATAAGGGTCTGTTCACTACATCAGCACCACTTAATCACATGGTGCCTCCGAATCAAAGTGCTAATAATAACCTTCCTCCACCAAAGGGTCCACCTGACTTCCATAACAAAGGTAATTCACCTGGGGTTGTCAAAAGTAATGCAAGTTATAACATAGAGTTTGATATTGTTTATGAGATGCAAAAACAGAAAACCTCTTTATCATACTTTGACATCCTAAAGTGGTGCCTTGCTCAACGAGAGATAGTGCTGAAAGATATGGAAGAAGCTGATAAATCAAAAGGGAAAACTAAGGTGGCACCCATTGTAGACATGAACATAGATTTGTATAGAAGCAAGGTAGGTACCCCACCATTTCTTTTAAGTTTGAGAATCTATGGGAAGAATCTACATAATTGTCTATTAGATTCAGGGCTTCTGGCAATGTTATGCCATTTTTTGTATGCAAGAAATTGGGGTTGAACCCTATCCAAACAAATAAGAAGGTCATCCAGCTTGATAAAATAGAGGTGAATGTAGTTGGGGAATTGAGAAATATACATGTGAAAGTAGGCTCTGACCCCAGGATTTTAACCAATATAGATATTCAAGTAGCAGACATTCCTGAGACTTATAGTATTTTGTTGAGCAGAGATTTGATGAAAAGTATAGGGAGATATCTCTCCCTCAAATTTTCACATATGTGGCTACCATGGAGTGGAGTGCCTATGCAAATTAGGATTGAAAGTGAACCTCACCTCAAGCATGTCATCACTGAATATGATTGTCCCAATGAGGTAGCTTATTTTGAAACTGGGATAGGGGTTTACAAAAGAGAAGAAATTTTGACCTTTTCAGTTCTTGATCCTAAAGAATTATCAATACAAAATTCCCCTGACCCCATGATTAATGAAAATCAATAGGCATTGATTAGGAAGCTACAACAAGATCAGCTAGTCTTGGGGGAAGATATCGATCTATAGAGTCTTCTACTCCCTAATTGGTGCAGGGTGCATTACCAAAATCATTATGAATTGACCTGCCAACCCTGCATTAGCATTTTAAATCATGTCTCCCAATCTTAGGAAATTAGCCTAAGTCACATCGAGACCGTTTCAGATAACTTCTCATTTGAAGCCAAAGAAGAAATAATGTTAACCAGGGATAATATACCTTAAAAGGAAGTCCCTCCTCAAATTGAACTTACCCCGGTCACAATACCAGACCAACATAGTTACGAAAAACAATCCCAAGGTTTGTTTGACACCCCTGCACTCACAAGTATACCAAAACCCAAGGGATTAATCAAAGATACAAGTGACTATATGAAGGATAGCCATGGATTACATAATATATCCAAGCAAGAATTGGAAATTACACCTGAGGAACCGGTTGAACACCCCTTCCCAATATCTGATGCAAAAGATCAAGTGGCCCCACCTACAACTCATCTTATAAAAACACCCACAATAACCTCCAAAGGATCAACCCCAACTCATGATCAGCTATGGACCCTCACGTTTGATGGATCCAAGTCTAAAATAGGCTTTGGTGTTGGGATTGAATTAACCAGCCCGAAAGGGAAAACTTTTTTGGCTTCTTACAGGTTGCAGTTTAGATGCACTAACAACATGGCAGAATATGAAGCTCTAATTCAGGGGCTGATGTTTGCACATAAGAAGAAAGTTACTGCATTAATGGTTAAAGGGAATTCAAAAGTAGTTATCAAGCAAGTGTGTAGCCAATACACATGTCACAATAGAAGGTTGGTAGCCTATAAAAATCGGGCATGGTACCTAATTGAAGAATTTGATGCTTTTGGGATTAGCTTAATCCCTAGAGAGGAAAATCAAATAGTTGATTCATTATCTATTGCCGCAAGTACCCTGGAACCCATGCAAGGCTCCACACTTAAGAGATTCTTAGTAGAATCGATTTCCACCCTGGCTGTTCCTGATAACATCAAGAACTTTCAAGTTTTTGAGGATGATCGACATATCCTTTCTTTTCTAGCAAGCTCAGATGTTTTTGAAGGGTAGATCATTGATGATTCCAACAGGGATCAAGGAGATTGAACCCTAAAGATTGTGATATATTGGGGGTCCTCATTTTAAAAAGTAATAGCATTCCCAAGGGAATGGTGGCCTTAGAAAGAATTTTTGATTCAGACCTAAGGGCTCAGGAGAAGGTATCAGTTGAAGATAAATGATGTGAATATCAAACTATTAACCTAGCTGATTCTAGCCTGAAAAGAAATGTTTACATAGGGAAAGCTTGCCTTGAAACTATTAGAAAAGATATACTGAGGGAACTAAAGAAGGATATTGCTGCAATAGCCTGGGGGTATGAGGATCTGAAGACATTTGATGCCTCTGTTATGACTCATACTATTCCTTTGAGGCCGGAAGCTAAACCATTTCGGAAGAAACAACGTCTTGTCAATGCCCTGATCGAACCAATGATCTTTAAAGAAGTTAATAAATTTCTTTCTACAAGAATAATCTTCCCTATACGACACTCAACATGGGTGGATAAGTTGGTTCCAGTCCGTAAGAAAAATGGGGAGATTAGGCTATGTGTAGATTTTCAGAATTTGAATAGAGCTTCAGAAAAATTCAACTACCCACTCCCTTCACTAGACAAAGTCTTGTAGACTGTCAATGGGTCTCAGATGATATCATTCTTGGATGGTTATTTTGGATACAATCAGGTGATGGTTAACAATGAAGACAAAATGAAGACAACCTTCACTACTAAGTGGGGAACATTTGCTTATAGAAGGATGCCATTTGGTTTGATAAATGCTGGAGCAAACTTTCAACGTGCCATGGACTTAGCATTCAAAGATCTGATTGGTAAATGCATCATCGTTTACATGGATGATCTGACAGTATTCTCTAAAGATAGACCAAACTATGTTGCAGACTTGGCTAAAGTTCTTGAAAGATGTATTCAGTATGGTGTCTCCCTGAATCCTAAAAAGTGTGTGTTTGGGGTTTCTTAAGGGAAACTTTTGGGACACATAATCTCAAAAAGAGGAATATCAATCGATCCAGACTGAGTTGAGTCCATTCTAAAGATAACCAGGCCAAGAAGCAAGAAGGAGATGAGATATTTCTTTGGAAAGATCAACTTTGTGAGAAATTTTATCACAGGTTTTGTAGAAATTATAAAACCATTGAATGAAATGATGAAGAAAGATGTAATAGAATGGAGGAATGAGACAAAGGCCACATTTTCTCAAGTCAAACAATCCATTTCGGAAGCACCAGTCCTCACCAGCCCTAACTATTTGAAGCCATTCTATATTTATTATTTTGCTTCTAAACATTCCTGTGCAGCTGTCCTAACTCAACGAAGAGAAGAGGGAGAGGAGAGGCCAATTGCTTTCATGAGTTCTCTATTTAAGAATGCTGAAGTTAAGTACCCATCTCTTGAAAAAAAAGATTTTGCGTTGGTTAGAGCTGTCAAGAAGTTCAGACATTACATCCTTCGAAGTCAAATTATTGTTGTAGTTCTTGATGTTGTTGTAAAGTCTTTACTCATGCAGAGCAAGTTGGGAGAACGAAGGGGGAAATGGATGGCCATTTTGCAAGAGTTTGATCTGGAGATTCACCCTATGAAACTTGTCCAAGGTCTAGGCTTGTTTAAATCCATAGTTGATGCTGGCAAGAACATTATATGTAAGCAATACATGACAGAGTCTTTTTCCAACAACCCTTGGTATGCCGATATCATCTATTTCATGCTTAATAATCAGTGCCCAGAGGAAATGAATATGACTCAGAGGAGAGCACTGAGAGTGAAAAGCTCTCATTATATGCTCAAAGGAGGATTGTTGTATAGGAAGAATTTCAAGGGGGTGTACCTACGATGCCTTGATCAGCAAGAGGCTAAGCATATAATTACTGAATTTCATGGGAAACATGGCACAGGTCATGGGTCTGTAGATTCGTTAGCACATCAGATCCTTAGATTGGGTTACTACTAGTTGTGTGTGTTCAAAGATGCCCATCAACATGTAAGAACATGTCACATATGTTAGATTTCTGCATCAAAAGAATGCCATCGAACAATGCCATTGTAGCCTGTTTATGAGGTAAGACCATTTTCCCAATGGGCACTAGACTTTATTGGGGTAATTAACCCAAATTCTTTTGCAGGACACAAATTTATTCTGACTGCCATAGATTACTGCACGAGATGGACATAGGCTATACCTTACAAGAACAACACGACATAGGTAGTAATCAAGTTCCTCACCAAATGCATCACAACTAGGTTTAGAGTACCCTTCACATTGGTATGTGACAATAGCTCATCCTTTTCTTCTTCTGAGTTCATTTCATGGGCCTATGATCACAAAATTGTCTTAAAATATTATTCAAACTATTGCCCACAAGTAAATAGATTTGCAGAATCAACCAATAAGAATCTCTTAGGGTAATTAAAAAATTGTTAGAGAAAAATCCTAGGGACTAGCATACCCAGCTGAGATTCGTGTTATGGGCAGATAGAACTAGGATCAAGGCTTCTTTAAAGACTTCACCATTTAAGCTAGTGTATGGCTAAGAGCTTGTGTTCCCTATTCATTTGCAAATACCTATCCTTGAGTTTATGTAGAAATTTTACTCTAATGATGATAGGATAGAAGTAAGGTTGGCTGGCTTGTTGAAATTAGAAGAGTAGAGGTATGCCGCCTTGCAACAATTTTTTAGACACCAGGCTGTTCTCAAATGTTGGTTTGAAAAAGAGCCAAAATCAAGGCTTTCAGAATATCAGACCTTGTGCTGCTATGGGATAAAGCTAATGAAAAGAAGGGCAACCACTAGAAATTTTATAAGCTCTGGTTAGGTCCCTATCAAATTGCAGAGATCCTAGGAGAAAATTCTTTTTGATTGAGTAGTTTAATGGGAGAACCTATTCCATTTCCTGTCAATGGATATTGTCTTAAACATTATTTTGAGTCATGAAGTTTGGTATTCTTGTTGGGCTATGCATTTATGTAAATAATTGGTTTTTCTGTTTGTAAATAGTTTGTTTGTTTTCTGTGCATTTATGTAAATAATTTTTGTAAATAATTGGTTTTTCTATTTGTAAATAGTTTTGTTGTTTGTTCTTTCTTTTTATCCTTTCATTTCCTTTGCTGTTTAGTGTCTGTCTTGTTTTGTTCTTTGGGGTTTCTCTGTTCTTTCCATCCTGAAATGATGGGTTATTATCTGAAGTATACTTTGGTTATTAGGAGAGAAGTGGTTTAGATATTTTTAGGGTTTTTGATTGGATGATTGTCCTAAATTCATTGTTTTATGCCCATTATCAATAAGAGTTGTGGAAGGTCTTGAAAACAAGGTGCAAAGTAAACAATCTTCATTAGCTACCTCTGAATTTGTCATAAATCATCAAGATTGTCTCCTTTTGTAATGGTATATTTTTCCTAGGGAAAAAGTGTTGTAAGATTTGAGTGAAAAATCTAATTCCCAGATGCTGTTATGAGGTCCATGGTAGTTTTCAACCTAGAACAAATGTCTGACATCTGAAATATTGAGAGAAAATTGAATGACATATCTGAAACTCAAAGAGAAAAGAAAAGAGAGAATTATTTAAAAGGAAAAGAAGATTCAATATGAATGGGTGATTCCAGTATCTCTACCGGGGCTATAGATGCCTAACTGGTAGTAGAGAAATGCTGTGAGAAAAATAGAGGTATCTCCGTCGGGGCTATGGACGCCTAACTGGTAGTGGAGCAATGCCCAGGATATCATTGCACAACAGCGAAATAGAATCAACTCATGTAGTTCAAATCTTGCACATTGTTGTTCAAAAGATGAGGAAAACTTTATAAAAGGATGATGCACCATCAAGCACACACATAGATTTAGGGTTAGCCAGTGTTATCTTACATTTGAGATTCTAGCTCAACCTTGTTTGTTAAAATTAACCCAATTAGAGTTGTGATGTTCATAAACCAGGAGTTCTGGGTAGCTGAATGTTTTAGATTTTTGAAAATGGTTAAACCATTTTCCCAGCCGAGTCACCATTGGTTATGCCTTTCATAACCACCCCATTTTATTCTAGAACAAAACGGGTCCCCCTTTTCTTTTGTTTTCTTCACCTTTGGTTGTCTGGTTTGGTCTTAGGAGTTCTTTTGTTTTCCTCCTAAGTTTGTCTTTTGTTCTGTCAAATTTTGGTTCTGCCTCAGCTAGAGTTGGGTTTCTTTTTGTTAAAATTGGAGGCATGATGAACAATAGTGTATTTTATATGCTTTGAGGACTAATGGAGGCATTTGTGTTGTAGGATTAAATCGTGCACCTAATGATATGGTGTAGGAGCACCTAGAAAGCAAAATGTAGCACTAGGAAAATTTGGAAGCCTAGGAAGGAATTTTGAAATTTTAATACTTTAAGGTCATGTTGACCATCTTGTTTTGTGTTAGAGATGTTAGAATATGTTTGAAGGAAGGTTTTTTAGTAGTTCAAGGTAGGTTGGACAAGTTTCACAATTTGTTTCCTTTAATTTTCACTAGGTGTTTGAAATAAAGCCCAAAATGTTGCATTTATGCAATTTTGGCCTAATGTGGTGGATATATCTGACCAAGAGATGAAGTAACCATTTGGTTGAACCTTTATAAGGTGGATTTCAATCTGGAGAAGAAGTTAGAAACATTGGAGTTTGTAATGAGTTTGAAAAAAACAAGAAAAAAGAGTTATTGAGTGTGCATTTCCTATTTCTTTTTCTGTATTAGCAGATTAATGGTTTGAATAAGTTTTTTGTTGTTGTATAGTTAGAATGTAGAGAAAATACTTTTCAAGAATTACTTGGTTCAGTAGTTATCTTGTTGTATCGATTCAAGCATTTTCTTTTGGTAGGTTAGTTATTTTCTTATGAGTTCTTGTTCTGACTGTCAAACTGGCAGTGATGGAGTTCTAGACCATGTTTCCCCTATACTTGGTGCATGGGCTCTTGGAAACAGAGGCTAGACTCCATGTTTATACATAATGTAGAGGTAGGAGTCCTTAGGAGTCAAGAAGCCATGGAAGAGAACTATTCCTAAGCGAGCTTGACAATGCCCAGTTAGGACAGTCAAAGAGTGCAGAGCACTAAGGTGGCAGGGGTGCCAATCTCCTAGTGAACCACGATGTGGAGAGATTGTGGAATGCCTAGCAGTGGCTTGGTAGCAAGAAGGAAGCTTAACACAAATCAGGAGGTGGCAAACAATTTGACTGATCACAAGGAGGTCAGAAACTGGCTTAAAACAAGCCTAATTTTGCTAGGGTAAGGGTTTGAGTAGCGTACGGACAATGGGGGCTTCAAACCCCAAAAATCTTCAAGGTGTGGACAAGGATACCACAAATGTCAAGAAAAGATTTGGGGTCATTTGGTGAATTTCAGCAAACTCTCCAATTTTCTCGAGTTAGGAGGCCTAACTGGGGCTCTAGGGCTTGTAGCCTTTTCTAACCCTAGGAGAGGGTTTGGTGGAAGAGATGGGGAAATGGAGTATTGTGATTGAATAAGAACCCTAAATAGGCTACTTTGAAGCTTTTACAACACTTTTACACCCCTTCAAGTACCTAATTGTTGTTGAGGGAAATTGGCCTTTAGGGAAGAATAAGGGTCAAAGGTGAGATAGTAGCAAGGCACCAAGAATGGCTTGGTAGTATGAAAGGATATTGATAGTGGGGTTGGCCAGTAGTACCAGGGGTGCGTATACCTGAGATAGGACCTAAAGGTTAAGGTGGAAGAGTCACCTTGGAGTTCTTGAGAACAAAGACTAGAGCATGGGATAGTGAGTGTCTCATCCAACCCTACCCTATCAGATTAGTATCAGAGCAAGTAAAAGATTTGGGAAGAATTTTATATGTTAGACCTTGAATCCAGTGGTTCCACCATCATGGTGACAAATGCAGAATTGGCCAAGATGGTTGAAGAGCAAGAGGAGGACAATAAGTTGTTAAAAGAAAGAATAGAGCAACTTGAGAAAGCATTGAACAATGTGAAGTTGGAAGGAAAAATACCAAAGGAAGAAGTGGTTGCAGAGGAAGAAAAGATCCCTAAACCTAACCTTGTTTTGGAGGAAGAGCCTTTCTTGAAAGCATTGAAGGCATTGAGTGGAAAAGGACTTGAAGGAATACCACTGGTTAGTGGAAAAATGGAAGCTAATTTAGTTGTTGATTGGATAGAGGGAATGGAAAACCATTTTGAATGTGATGGAGTCACTGAGGCACAGAAGGTAAAGGTGGCCAAGTCAAGACTAAGAGGTTCTGCCTTGGCATGGTGGAAGTTCATTCAGACAGAGAGGGAAAAAGAAGGTAAGTAGCCTATCTCTACTTGGAAGAGAATGGTTGCCAAGATAAGAGAAGCATACATGCCAGATGAGTATAAGATTCAGTTACACAAGAAGAGGCAAAGCTTAAGGCAGAAAGAACAAGATGTGAATACCTACACAGAGGAGTTCCAAAAACTTTGTATGAGGTCTAATGTTTCAAAAGATGAAAGTCTCAAGGTGGCTAGATACCTTAATGATTTGAAGTGGAACATTCAAGAGGAGATGGCTCTTTTAAGTCCTAAGATAGTACATCAATGTTACCAATTGGCTGTCAAGATTGAGGAAAGGAACAAGAGGAAGCAAGACCAGGTTTCTAAGGGTAGAGGCAAAGGTAGAGATCAAAGAGATCAAAGAGGATAGTGAGGTGGCTACCAAGGTAGAGGCAATGACCAAAGAAACCCAAGAGAGTCTAAATTAATAGAGCATGGAGGTGAAACATCTTCTAGAGGAGGATACACTAGGGGTAGAGGTCCTCAAGGATGTTCAAATAGAGGAAGAGGAGTAGGTAGGAGCAATTCATACTTTGCAAACATGAAATGCTACCATTGTAGTCAAGTAGGTCATCCTGCTTATAGGTGCCTGGAGAAAGCATCTTCATCAAGCAATGAGAAGAGAGTGGCTTATGCACAAGAGGACACCATGAGTCCTAAATCATCTGAGATTAGTCATATTGAATCTGAGGTAGGAGAGAATCTGATGTTCAACAAAGTTTTGATCAGACAACCGGTCAAGGAAGAACCAAAACAAAGGAGAGCTCTATTTAGAGTAAGATGCAAGATACTCAGAAAAGTGTGCAAGGTCATAGTAGATTCAGGTTCAATAGACAATATCATCTTAGAGGAGGCAGTAATGAAACTGAAATTGGAGAAGGTACCCCATACTAACCCCTACAAGGTCACATGGCTAAACAAGGGACAAAGTGTTTTAGTGAATGAGCAAGTAACGATGGATTTTTCCATTGGAGGGTACAAGGATAAGTTAGTTTGTGATGTGTTACCCATGGATGCCTACCATCTACTATTGGGCAGACCATGGCAATATGACAGAGGTGTCATATATGATGGGAAAGAGAACACCATCTCATTCAAGAAGGATGGGAATACTTTCAAGTTGTAGTCACTGTTAGAAGAAGAAGAGGGACAGTCAAAGACACCAAAAATCATGTTGAGTAGTGGAAAATAATTCCTTAACAACCTACATCAAGGGGGTGAAGGATATGTGGTCATGATACAACCTAAAGAAGAAGACAATGCTAAAAAGACAGTAATACCCAGAGCAATCCTAAAGTTGTTGGATCAGTTTAAAGACATTGTCAGTGATGGTACACCTGAAACTCTACCACCAAAGAGAGCCATAAGTCATCAAATTGACTTCATACCTGAAGCTTCATTACCTAACAAATTAGCATACAAACTTACACCAGATCAGAATCTAGAGGTAGCTAGACAAGTGCAAGAGTTGTTGGATCAAGGGTTGATTCAAAGAGCATTAGCCCATGTGTAGTACCAGTGGTTTTAGCAACCAAGAAGGGAGGTAAATGGAGGTTATGCACTAATTCTAGAGCAATAAATAGGATCACCATTAGGTATAGGTTTCCTATTCCTAGGATTGAAGACTTGATGTATTGTCTTGGAGGAGCTCAATACTACACAAAGTTGGATCTCAAGAGTGGATACCATCAGATCAGAATCAAGGATGGAGATGAGTGGAAGAAATTTTTTAAGACAAATGATGGGTTGTATGAGTGGAGAGTGATGCCATTTGGCATCTCTAATGCCCCTAGCACATTCATGAGGCTCATGAATGAAGTGATTAGAGAATTTATAGGGATATTTGTGGTGGTATACCTTGATGACATCCTCATATTCAGCAAGACAGCAGAAGAGCAATTAAAACATGTGGAGATGGTTCTTAGAAGGTTGCAAGAGGAGAAGTTGGAAATCAATCTAGAGAAGTGTGAGTTCTTTAAGCAAGAGCTTGTCTATTTGGGTTTTGTAGTGTCCAAAGGATCATTGAAGATGGATCCAAGCAAGGTGGAAGCCATCCTAAACTGGCCTACTCCAACCACAGGGACAAAGGTAAGAAGTTTTCATGGATTGGCTCAATTTTATAGGAAATTCATAAGGAACTTTAGTGGTATATGTGCACTAGTTCTGGAGACAATCAAGGGTGGTTTAAAAGATAAGTTTGTGTGGACTCAAGAAGCTGAGAAAGGGTTTGATAAATTGAAACAAGAGCTGGCAACTCAACCTATTCTCTTATTACCTAGTTTTGAAAAATTGTTTACTATTGAATGTGATGCAAGTGGAGTGGCAGTAGGAGGAGTGCTAAGTCAAGAGGGCAGGCCTATAGCCTTCTTTAGTGAGAAGCTCAATGAAGCCAAGAAGAATTATTCAACCTATGACTTAGAACTTTATGCTTTGGTTCAGTCATTTAGGAAATGGAGGCAGTACCTTCTACCCAAGGAGTTTGTAGTCTTTACTGACAATCAGGCACTTAGTTTATCAACACTCAAGAGAAGTTGAGTAATAGGCATTTGAAATGGATGGAATACATCCAAGCTTTTACCTTCACCATCAAGCTCAAGAAGGGACAACTAAACAAAGTAGCAGATGCATTGAGCAGGAGATTGTTGACAATGCAAGAGATACAGATCAAGAGCATCGACATAGAGAGTTTCAAGGATCTCTATGGAGAAGATGAAAACTTTTTAGAGGTCTATAAGGTATGTTCTAACTTTGAGAACCATTTCCATAGCCAATACTCTGAGTATAATTTGCAAAGTGGGTTATTGTTTAAAGGAAATCAGTTATGTGTTCCAAGATGGTCAATGAGGGAAAATCTAATTCAGGAAAAGCATAATGGCAGTCTTAGTGGACATTTTGGCATCAATAAGACTTTAGAACTAGTGCAAAGATTCTATTACTGGCCTAAGTTGGCAAGAGATGTTAGGAAGTATGTGGAACAATGTGTTGTTTATGAAAGCTAAGGGAGGAGCTAGCAATGCTAGTCTATATCAACCCCTACCCATTCCTAATAGACCATGGGAGTGTGTGAGCATGGATTTTGTGGTCGGCCTTCCTAAGACCAAGACTGGTTTTGACAGTGTCTATGTAGTGGTAGACAGATTTAGTAAGATGAGTCATTTTATTCCTTGCAAAACTACTCATGATGCAAGTTACATAGCTCATCTCTTCTTCAAGAAAGTTGTAAGGATCCATGGATTTCCTTTGAGCATTGTTTCAGATGGGGATGTGATGTTCATGAGTCACTTTTGGAAGACTTTATGGAGAAGATTAGGTAGCAACCTTTCTTTTGGATCAGCTTACCATCCTCAGACCGATGGTCAAATAAAGGTGGTTAATAGGGTGCTAGGTAACTTTTTAAGGTGCCTAAATAAGGAGTATGGACATACATGGGATATGGTTATCTCACAAGCTGAGTATGCATACAATGCTAGTGTGAACCGGACCACAGGGAAGAGTCCTTTTGAAGTTGTGTATGGGATGCATCCAAGACGCATATGTGAGCTCACAGATCTTGGAGCTATGGAACAAAGAAGTGGACATGCAGAGGACTTCAGTTAGACCATGAAGGAGATTCAGAAGTAGGTAAAGAGGACAGTCACTGAGGCTACACAAAAATTGGAGAAGGCAGATTTGTCAGGGAAGGATGTTCAATTTGTAGTAGGGGACTATGTCATGGTCCACCTTAACAAGTCAAGGTTGTAGAAGGGAATGTCAACCAAGTTGCAGATGAAGAGAGTGGGTCCATGCAAGGTATTTTCCAAGTATGGCAAGAATGCATACAAGGTGGAGTTACCTACCGATCTAGGAATCTCACCAGTTTTCATTATAGCTGACTTGATCAAGTACAAGGGATTAGTCACTGATGTGGATCATAATAGTTAGGAGATCTTCAAGGAAATCAGCAATATATCCCTACCAAATCAAGACAAGCCTCAGGCAGAGAAGATCTTGGAGTCAAGAGTGAAGAAGGCTACAAGAAACAAGGTGTACATGGAGCACCTTATCAAGTGGAAGAACAAGCATGAATCAGAAGCCACATGGGTACAAGAAGACCAGTTCAAGTAGTTTGGTATTGAACTATCATTGGTTTCTCCTTCCATTCCTTAGTGTTTGGGTTGAGAGGGGGAGAATGGTGTAGGAGCACCTAGAAAGCAAAGTGTAGCACTAGGCAAATTTGGAAGCCTAGGAAGGAATTTTGAAATTTTAATACTTTAAGGTCATGTTGACCACCTTGTTTTGTGTTAGAGATGTTAGAATATGTTTGAAGGAAGGTTGTTTAGTAGTTCAAGGTAGGTTGGACAAGTTTCATAATTTGTTTAATTTAATTTTCACTAGGTGTTTGAAATAAAGCCCAAAATGTTGTATTTATGCAATTTTGGCCTAATGTGGTAGATATATCTGACCAAGAGATGAAGTAACCATTTGGTTGAACCTTTATAAGGTGGATTTTGATCTGCAAAAGAAGTTAGAAACATTGGAGTTTGTAATCAGTTTGAAAAAAATAAGAAAACAGAGTTATTGAGTGTGCATTTCCTGTTTCTTTTTTTGTATTAGTAGATTAATGGTTTGAAAATTGGTGAGATTCCTAGATTGGTAGGTAACTCCACCTTGTATGCATTCTTGCCATACTTGGCCAATACCTTGCATGGACCCACTCTTTTCATCTGTAACTTGGTTGACATTCCCTTCTGCAACCTTGACTTGCTAAGGTGGACCATTACATAGTCCCCTACTACAAATTGCACATCCTTCCTTGACAAATATGCCTTCTCCTTCAATTTTTGTGTAGCCTCAGTGACTGTCCTCTTTACTTGCTCCTGAATCTCCTTCATGGTTTGACTGAAGTCCTCTACATGTCCACTTCTTTGTTCCATAGCTCCAAGATCTCTGAGCTCACATATGCTTCTTGGGTGCATCCCATACTCAACTTCAAAAGGACTCTTCCCTGTGGTCTAGTTCACACTATCATTATATGCATACTTAGCTTGTGAGATAACCATATCCCATGTCTATCCATACTCCTTAGTTAGGAACCTTAAAAGGTTACCTAGCACCCTATTAACCACCTCTGTTTGAACCTCCTTGAGGACCTCTACCCCTGTTGTATCCTCCTCTAGAAGATGTTTCACCTCCATGCTCTATTAATTTAGAATCTCCTGGGTTTCTTTGGTCATTGCCTCTACCTTGATAGCCACCTCGCTGTCCTCTTTGATCTCTTTGACATGAAGCCTAGGAAGGAATTTTGAAATTTTAATACTTTAAGGTCATGTTGACCATCTTGTTTTGTGTTAGAGATGTTAGAATATGTTTGAAGGAAGGTTGTTTAGTAGTTCAAGGTAGGTTGGACAAGTTTCACAATTTGTTTCCTTTAATTTTCACTAGGTGTTTGAAATAAAGCCCAAAATGTTGCATTTATGAAATTTTGGCCTAATTTGGTGGATATATCCGAACAAGAGATGGAGTAACCATTTGGTTGAACCTTTATAAGGTGGATTTCGATCTGGAGAAGAAGTTAGAGACATTGGAGTTTGTAATCAGTTTGAAAAAAACAAGAAAAAAGAGTTATTGAGTGTGCATTTCCTATTTCTTTTTCTGTATTAGCAGATTAATGGTTTGAATAAGTTTTTTTTTGTATAGTTAGAATGTAGAGAAAATCCTTTTCAGGAATTGCTTGGTTCAGTAGTTATCTTGTTGTATCGATTCAAGCATTTTCTCTTGGTAGGTTAGTTATTTTCTTGTGAGTTCTTGTTCTGACTGTCAAACTGGTAGTGATGGAGTTCTAGATCATGTTTCCCCTGTAACTGGTGTATGGGCTCTTGGAAACATAGGCTATACTCCATGTTTGTACATAATGTAGAGGTAGGAGTCCTTGGGAGTCAAGAAGCCATGGTAGATAACTATTCCTAGGCGAGCTTGACAGTGCCCAGTTAGGACAGTCAAAGAGTGCAGAGCACTAAGGTGGTAGGGGTGCCAATCTCCCAGTGAACCATAGTGTGGAGAGATTGTGGAATGCCTAGCAATGGCTTGGTAGCAAGAAGGAAGCTTAACATAGACCGGGAGGTGGAAAACAATCTGATTGATCACAAGGAGGTCATAAACTAGCTTAAAATAAGCCTAATTTTGCTAGGGTAAGGGTTTGAGTAATGTACGGACAGTGGGGGCTCCAAACCCCAAAAATATTCAAGGTGTGGACAAGGGTACCACGAATTTCAAGAAAATATTTGGGGTCATTTGGTGAATTTCAACAAACTCTCCAATTTTCTCGAGTTAGGAGGCCTAATTGGGGCTCTAGGGCTTGTAGCCTTTTCTAACCTTAGGAGAGGTTTTGGTGGAAGCGATGGGGAAATGGAGTCTTGTGATTGAATAAGAACCCTAAATAGGCTACTTTGAAGCTCTTACAACACTTTTACACCCCTACAAGTACCTAATTGTTGTTGAGGGAAATTGGCCTTTAGGGAAGAATAAGGGTCAAAGGTGAGATAGTGGCAAGGCACCAAGAATGGCTTGGTAGTATAAAAGGATATTGATAGTGGGGTTGGCCAGTAGTACCAGGGGTGCGTATACCTGAGATAGGACCTAAAGGTTAAGGTGGAAGAGTCACCTAGGAGTTCTTGAAAACAAAGACCAGAGCATGGGACAGTGAGTGTCTCATCCAACCCTACCCTATCATGATATTTCTCAAGGAACTCAGTTGGAAAGCATACGTCAATCAAGTTTGGTATAAAATTCCTCTAAGGAGAAAGTCTGTGAGACCCTCCAAATGTCTTGCTGACTAGCAGTGGTTCTATTCATTTGAAATATACGGGTCAACCAGACATTTTAATTTCTAGGAGTTTATATATATCTCTCCACTTTGGAGGAACTCACGCCGACTCTTGTGTGCCAGGCTAGCATCACCGAAAGAATTTGGGTTCAGGGAGAAGTCTTCTCGACTAATAGAAGTCTCGGTGAAATGGGGTAGCATCAGTATGAGGTCTGGCTAACAAATAGAAGTCTCACTGAAAGGTGTGAGTTCAACATAAGGGCGTGGCTTCAGGGTAAAGTCTCACCGACAGGGTGGAGTCTCGCCGACATGGAATGATATCAGTGTAATGTCTTACCAACAAACGGTGGTCTCGTCGATGATGGTATGTCTCGTTGAGGGTCTTGTGGCTTCGCTACAATATCTTGCCGACTGAGAGAGTCTTGCTAATAGGGATGGACTTGCTAATGAAAAGGGATATCGGTATGACTAATTGGAACCCGCTGTGACCTCCTACTGACTGAATGATGTCTTACCAAATGCGGATGTTTTTCCAATGGAGGAGCATAGCGGTAGGACTCCTAAGGACTCACTATGACCTCTAGCCGATAATGATTGTCTTGCCGATGGTTTTTTGTGATATCGATATAACTTTTGCATTCAATATGAGCTCTCACCGACAATTGTATGCATTGCCGATGCTGCTATAGAGTATAATTGCATTGGGGAGACATGACAAGTGTCTCACTGACATGTGATTCTATTTGAATAGCTTTTGACCATATGGGAATCTTGTGTGGCATGCGTTCAACCAATCAAAGGGAACTAAAGGTGAACCATTGGTAGTTTGACTGATTGACTACCTCTATGAAGAAGATCAATAGAATGTGAACAGTATGGATCTGCTCTATGAATAAAGTGCTAGATCAGTTCGGTATCCAGTGGTGTTGTCTATGAAGAGATCTAACAGGGGAGGTTAGATGCTACTTCTCGAAGATGGTCAACTTGCAGAAAGATCTTGAGCACAAGAAAGATGAAGGGAAGGAAAGGCCATGAGTCTTAGTGATAGTTGTGATCTCTACTAGCAAGGGTAGATCACCATTTATTATAATACTCCAAAGCATTCAAAGCAGCTTTGATGGAAGTTCGAGGGTGGACACGAAGGCCAAAAGTTAATGCGATTATTCCAAAAGATCTAGAGGCCATTCCTGAAGCGAACCTTCACTGACATGGACAGTGGGGATACACATTTAATGCATTATTAACTTCATTCCAAAAAGATCTGAGGGCTGACCCTCCTATAACCAACTGATATTTTGTAAACCTTAAAAATAGGGGCCATCGCTTTCTTTTTGGCACGTTCTATATATATGGCACTTTGGCCTCTTTTTTTAAAAAGGAGGATAGATAGAGATTTTTCGGAGAACAGTAAGAGCTTTTTTTAGAGGTAAAAAAAAACCTTAAGAGTAGTAGTAGAATAGGAGTTAGATTCGATAGAGATAGTAATGTATCTTTCATGTTTTCTTAGTGTAGATGGAGATGATTTGAAGATATAGATTTTATGTACACTGGTGATTGTGCCAGATTTGTAAATGTTGCTTACCTGTTTCACCAACAGTAGAAGCAACCAGATTTAAATATACTTCATATTATGCTTTAGAATGGTAGTTATCTTGGATTAATCATTTGATTTGCAAAGCTTTCAAGGAATGAAATCTTATTTTATGTTTTTTCTAAATGGTGATTTACAATCTGTTGTTGAAGTTAGCACTGTGAATGAATGAAACTGTGTGTTAATCACAAGTTAATTTTGTTCTGCAGTTTTAGTTAGGAATTCCTTGAAAGGTAACAAGTCTGGTTAAGTTGGATGAATTATCATTCTTTTCAGTAGGTCCCTTGAACATTATAGTTCACATCAACCATTGAGTGAAATCAGCACACTCGAGAACCGATTACCAAGACCTTAGGATTTAGATATCCATGTGTTATTCTTTCTCTTATAGGAGAGAAGAGTAGTAATATTTTGTTTACTGTTGTTGTGCTCATCCGAACCATCAACATAAATGTGAACACAAACCTTAATGAGATGGTTTAAATTCAAAGTTTGAAGCAAGTAAAACTACTCTATTCATAATACAATCAAATCTTTGAAATATGTATCATTGTCCTCTATTTCTTGGGATTTATTAAACCGTTTGGCCCTCATATTTCTATGGGCACAATGGTTGTTAAAATGACTACCTAGAAAATGAGATTTGATGCTTAATATGCAAGCTAAGAAGATTCCTATGTGCAAATGTGTGCTAAAAGAATTAGTGGTATGCTTCTAAATGAAACAAGATGATGGAAATGATGATGAATACGATGATAAACAAAGGATGATGTTGATGATGAATGAACAAGTGGAGATGAGTGAGATGATATGAAACTATAGTGAACTATCCATGATTATGCATATGAAAAAATGAAAATATAAAACAAACTACCCTAAAATGCAACTATGATGCAATGGGGATGATAAAGTGCAACTATGAAGCAATTAATTAATCTAAAATGAGAATGCAAAGTAACACATGATATGAAAACTAAATATAAGACTCCATGAAAGGTCCAAGCTCCTAAGATAAACCTACATAGTAACTTTGCTCAAATTGTGGATGATAAATGCTAAGGAAAGAGGGTGTATTTATAGGGTTTCTCAAGCAAATTGTGAGGTGGAACCTATCAATGGTCTAGATTCGAAGGAGAAATAATAGACGGTGGAGATGAAAGGAATCGAGATGTTCTCCCCTTGACCATAGACAAAATGCCATGTGTGTGGAGATAATCCTTTGACCAATTGGAAACATGCAAAATGTATGGGATTCCCAAGTGTGTGAAACAAAGACCCATGTGCTCCAAATTTGTTGGAAGTCTGGAGGAATAAAGCCATGTGCTTTTTCTCATTGGTGGAAGTGTGTGAGGATAATTCTAATTAATAATTAGGCTTATTTATTTTCATGTGACCTTTATGAGGTGACACACAAAACGTTGTAGAAATGTGCTCTAATTATTAATTATGATTAAGGAAGGTTAATTAAATAAACACGTTTAGGGTATTTTGTTTATTTAATTATTTAAAAGAATGTGATTTTGGAGAATTAAAAGAAGAGTGAACAATATAAATAAAGTAAGACCTTATTTATATGTAGTTGAAGTATTAATCAAATAGGTTGTATTTAATTAATTGAATATGATGACCATTTTTAGGTGTATACATTTTTTCCCTCTTTGAAGTAATGTGTTTACATGTTGCTTCAAAGAAAATTTTGTTGTCGATGCTCAGAAAATATTTCGATGCCCCAAACGATGGAAGATTTCAATGCCCTAGACCATGCCCTAGGCTTTTGAATTTCAGGTATTGATGAATATATGCCCCCTCGACAGATAAATTGGTGAATGTGGGGATGTTGAAATTAAATGTTGGAATGAGGTGATGGTATTGTGATGATTATGATGATGATTCAATGTTGATTTAGTGATATTTGGATGTCGGAGATGATTTATCTCTCGAAAGTTCATTGCAAGATCTTGCTTTGAATAGTGTTGATTAATTACAACTCCTTTGTGGTAAAAATGGGAAATAAATCCTACCATTATTCCCTCCATTTTACACTTAAAAGGTAAAAGTGGTAAAGTGGGATCATTTTTACATGTTGAGTTTGGAGAAGTTGAAGATTGGGGAGCTTAGAGGAAGATGGTGATCCCATACCACAAGCATCGTTTCGAGCGTCTTCACCAACCTTATTAGCTTGCTGCCTCTGGACCTATGGTACGCTTTACGAGAAACCTCTTTTTTAGTCATTTTATTTCCTTTTAATGGTATTTTGAACATTGTAGATAGGTGTTGTAGCTCATTTGATGTTATTGTTGCATGTTTAGATGATGTTTTTATTGTTTTGAAGTGTTTTTGAGTTTGTTTGAGAGTTTTGGCACCTTTGGAGTCCCAAATGGTGCCTTTGGAAATCTTGAAATTCAAGTTTTCATGTGTTTTAAGAGTTTTGGTGCCTTTGGGGTCCCAAATGGCACCTCTTACAAGGTTGAAAATTCTTGTTTTTGGGTGTTTTTAGAGTTTTGGTGCCTTTGGGGTCCCAAATGGTGCCTCTTGTAAGCTTGAAATTCAATTTTTTGCTTCCAACATTGTTTTGGTGCCTTTGGGGTCCAAATGGCACCTCTTGTTGCCTTGGAAAGTTTTCATCTTTGTTGATTTAAGGTGGTTTAGTTTGTCGTCTGACCCATTTTGTGGGGTGTGATTGTGGAAAGCCCTTGAGGTGATGTTCACAAGATGTCCTTGAAGCCTAAGAGTCATCAATTTGTCATGTTTTGGATTGATTTCAATCAGATTGTGGTATGTGTAGTGTTTGATTGATGTTTTGTGTGATAATTTGGTCTCATGATAGGCAAGAATCAAATGATAGAACTAGTGTTGTATTGACCTCATGATAGGTGAGGAATGATAGTAGGATTTTTTATGCAATTTTTTGCACACACGCCCCACTGTAAGCAGGGACCCTCTTTCACTTCGGTTTTGGTGTTTTGGCCCTTTCTTTTGAGGTTTTGTCTGACCTAGGCATGTGTTTAAATTGTTTATTTTCAATGCCTTAGTATTTTCCCTAGGTTATTCATTGAAAATCTTGAGTTCTGGATGAATTTCAGGCTTTTGATAGGATTCAAGATTTTCCACCCTGGTAGGATTTTTCCAGATCCTGCTTGGACTCCAGCTGGACCCTTATTATTCAGGGATTTTTTATCTTCACGGATTTCTGTGTGGGCCGGATTTTCCCAGATTTTGCCCTGTTGTGGGATTCCCAAATTCCTTCTCTGGCTATCTTATCGACTGCATTTATGGCTCCATGCATGTTCTGAGAAGTATACTTAACTTGATTTTGAGATCTTTTGTGCCATTATGCTCACTATTTTCCATTGTCTGAGTTGAGAGCTGCATCCTTAGAGTTTTTTCTTTGAGATTTTGGCTTTGATTTGGGCATTTGGGTTTGAATTGGTCTCATTTGGTGGTGATTTCTCATGCATTATTGCCTGTGTTTGTTGTGGACACCATTGAGCCTCACACTTGCTACTTCTGAGATCAATTCTTGCTTTATAATGGTATGTGTCTAATTGCTCTGCTTTGAATCGAATTATGAATGGCACGTTGGTATTGTGAGGGCTTGTGGGATTTGAATTCTTGTGTATTTGTTTGTTTTGTGCTAGGGTTGTTCAATATTGCATCCTTTGTCATCTCCTAGGCAAGTTTTGAGTTCATGTGTCCATCTGCATTTTAATGAATCCTGCATGAGAGTGATTAGTAAACCCTAGTGATGACTCAATAGTGAAAACAACTAAATTATGAACATGCCTGTGCGCTAATGGCAGATGAGTAGGGTTTTTTGACCTATGACAGTGCCATATTAGGTGATTTCATCTTATGATTGACCTAGAATGCAAAAAAAATTCATGAAAGGTCCGTCCTCGACTTTCCCTAAGTTAAACTTTTCAAAATCCATAGTCCTGGCTCAGTGCCGCAGTTTGGGATAATCCATCCCTTCCAAATTTTATTCACTGTGACCATTCGAGTCGCTGAGATATCATATCGACCACCTTGAGGTTCGCCAAAGTGGTCTTCCTAGGTTCATGTTAGTTCACCATGACACTATAATTTTTACACCAATGAAATCCTTTATGCATATCATACTTGCTTTCGGCCAGACAAGTCCTAGTCGCCAAAAGGTCTTCGCGGGATCCAGTGGCTTTACCAATATTCCTTTTCTTCACCAAGACATCCATCCTTCGGCGAGACCTCCCACCGAGCACTTTTTCTTTCATCAAGCTCTGTTATTTTAGTCACTATAACCCTTCGAGGTTGGTGAGATGTCATGTAAATCTTTCTGTGTCACGCCGAAGCCCTTCGTGGGTTTGCATTTGGTCGCCTGGACACCACAATTCTCACGTCGAAGTCTTTCTGTAGGCAAGACAAACCCCATCGCCAAGAGCTCATAGTGGGCTCCTTTCATCTTGCCAATCTTTTGTAAGTTCATTGGGACCTCCCCCTTTCGGCGAGACCTTTCACCAAGCATACCCTGCTCTTGTCGAGTGACCTTCTGTCAGGGTGACTTTATAATGTCGGCAAGAGGTTATGCCGATGGGACTTCATATCACTGAAACACTATGCAATCAGTAGGACCTCTAGCTAAATTCAAAACCTAACGCCTATTGGCAAGACACCATAGCTTCTCTGAGATCTCATATCAAAAACTTTAGTTTGGTCGAAGTGTTTGTTTAGACCCTGAAAGTCAGTAAGACAAGATGATTTCACCAAGACTTCTCGGTGAAATGATTAACTCTTGCCGAAACCTGCATTCCGGGATTCTCTGTTGGTTCAGAACTTTGCCTTGATTGCGGATTTCCACCAAGTCTGGATTCCTCCAAAATCTGCCGTCTCCTAGATTTCCCAGAAATCCTATTTTACCCATTCTTCACAGAAATCCGTCCCTCACGGATTTCCCTGAAATTTGATGAAATATAAAGGAACATGAAATAATTGGATTCATTTACAATTCATGATGCATTTGATGATTATTTCATGTCATATTTGGATCTCCCATGTAAATTTATTGATGGAAAATGATCAAGTTTAATGATTAAGTAGGTGTTTCCAGGTTATTCTGTTGGAATCCGATCGATCTAAAATTTCTAAAATTCCTCTCTAGCTCAGATTCCGTGGATGGTCTTGAAACCTGAAATGTGTTATGGTCATTCTATATGAGATTTAGTGACACCTTGACCATATGAGATGCATTCTAATGGTGTCCTAATGGAATAACCCTACTTTCCTTTGGTTTTTACTGTACTTTTCATGTTGAGTGTAGGCTAAATCAAGCAAAGCAGCAGTTGGTTCCTTGTTATCCGATGTAGAGAGGATTAAGCTGGACATTAAGAGCAAGGTCCCTAAGAGTAAGATCACTTATGTCTGGTCAGAAGTCACTGATAAAAATGTTGGCCTCTAGGACTATGAGGAATTTAAAGCAAGGATGGCAGCCAAAGATCCTTGTTTGGTGACTAGAAGAATGATGAAATCCAGTTTGTCCCATGTTGTTGGTTTCCCCTCTATAGTACAGTGTTATGATCTTTTCCTTGAGTGCGCTAGGCACTATGATTAGGATACACAGAGGATAATTGGTCCTCAAGGGAGAGTCATTGCCAATATCAACCCAGTTTCCATTGCCCAAACCTTTGACATGCTAGACCAGTCTCATGTGGTGGGATTCACCATTGACGTAGCTCAGGAGTTCTATGATGACCAAAATATGAAATCACAACAGTTTATCAAATCCTGGCTGGAGAAGCCCAAGTCCCACTATTCCAAGTTTCCTAAGCAGCTGTACAGAGCAAAATTCAAGGAGTACTATGATGCCATCACCTTTCTTAGCAGGGTGCTTAGATTGAAGAGTGCTGCTACATTTGAGAATTGGATGTGCCATGTGATTGTGAGGATAGAACAAGAAAAGATTAACTACCATTGGGCAGGGGTCATCAGCCAAGTAATTTACAAAAAAATGTCCAATGTGTTGCAGACCAAGACCTTCACAATGACCTCATATTTGGTCTATACGCTGGCTAGATGCCATCCCTACAGAGGATTAGATACAAAGGGAATTTTTGGACAAGATATTATCTATGAGGTTTACCCTCAGTTGTATTTGGGAAGCTTAGACTACAGGAGGGAAAATGATGCATTTACCATGCATATTACTAGAATGCTTTAGGAAGCAGAGCATGTCATAATTTCAGATCAAGCCAAGGAGCTCATCAAGAAATATGGAGCTTGGTTCATTGAATTCCCAACCTTCTCCTACATTCAGATTGATGGCTTCCAAAAGGCCCCATACAGACTTCCAAGGTATCCCACTGACCACATTATATTGTTGGAGGTAACAAGACAGATTTGTGATTTTGATGCCACTGTCAAGAAGGACAAACATAAGACTAGATTTGGTGGAGACTTTGAGGATTGGCATTGGTGAGGTTTGTCCTTCCATTGGTTCTACCTAGGCTTCTAAAGAAGAAATGAGTACCCTTGGCCTATCCTTCCATTCCAAGAGATCCAGATTTGACATCACAGGGGAAGCTCAAAAGAGGGCCAGTAGAGAATATAGCCATAAGGTTAATTTAGAGGACTACTAGACCAATTGTCGCGATGAATTTGAGGTCAAAAAGAAGAAATTATCATAGCTTCCAGTTGATGCAGTCTGATTATACAATGTAAGGGAAGTACCTGATCAATTGGAGGATGATGTGGAATTAATTTAGGATCATGCCTATGAGGCAATAAAAGGTAGGCCAATTGGTGATGTAGACTAGTTAGAGGAGGAGCAAACAGAACTGAAGCAACTAATGGATTCAGTTCTCAAGGTTACCAAGATGTGGCTCAAAACACTATGTGGGAGTTGGAAAATAAAGGAGTGAAATGCACTTATAACCTGATGGGAGACTTAGATTCCCATTCCACTTCTGAGGAGTCCACGGGGCAGCAACATCCTAAAGGTAAGGTAAAATTGGACTCCACATCCAAGATCAAGACAAAAGGTGTTAAGGAAATAGAGGTCCAAGAGACAGAGAAATAGAGAAGGCCAAAGGCTAAGAGGGGGAGAAGAACTAAAAGGTCTGAACAGAAGGAAGTCAAAGAACATAATCCCGAGACTGATGCTCCTATGAGGAAGAGAAGAAGAATTGTAAAATTGTCAGAGAAGGCAAGCTCCAAGGCTAGGGAGGAGGTAATTTCCCCACCAATTGTGAATGTTGAAAGTTCAGAGGAGAAAGCAAAGGTATATACAAGGAGGTCTAGTACTCCCTCTCCCAGGAATGATGTGCCTAAGGCAGATTTTCCTCCTACCACTCTTCATAAGGAGCAGCATGATGATGTGCCTCTCGCTCATGAAGCTCAAAGCAAACCAAGTGAGTCAAGGGATGCTGAAAGTCATCCAGATACTGAAGGGGAAGAGTTTCATGAAGGTGAACTCTATAGTGCAGAGGCCAAAATTGAAAAACAAATACAATCTCCTTTGATTGCGCATATATATTCTCCTATTAGGATTGAGGAAGTTGAGTCTCCTACAGGAGAAGTAGAGGCAATGAGAGATCCATCACCTGAACATAAGGGAAAGCATATTGAAAAGGAAGGCAAGATGGATGAGACCCCTAAGAAACACAATTTAGAGGAAAGGATATCAGAGGATCAACACGGAGAGGTGCAAGCTGATTCACAATTGGAGCCCACCATTCCAGAGTGGCTAGACAAAGAGATAAAGAGGAAACAAGTTGTGGTAGAGACACACCACCAAATTGGGATGCACTCCTAGCCAAAATTGGGAAAAATAAAGGTAAGAAGAGGGCTAGAGTGATCTCAAAGGTTGAAAGGGATGAAGCACATAACAAAGTTGTTCATATTGCTACCTTGCTCCAGAAAAAGATAGAAATGATGTGGTTGGAAAGGATTACAATGTTCAGACTCTCAATCTAGGGCCTACATCAACTAAGTAGGATATTGAAGACTATGAGGTCTCCAGTACTGTTATTGTGGATCGATTAAGGAAGAAATGAAGACCAAGCAGGAGCTAAAGAAAGAGAATGCAGATCTCAAGAAATGCTTGGAGGAATTAATGAAGCCATTGCAGTCCATTAATCCCTCTTCCTCTGCTACAAATCCTCTACCTCAGGAGACCATCACCAAGCTAGAAAAGATGAAAGCATCCACTATTGCCACTGTGAATTGGCTGAGAGGGGTGTAGGTAAAAGGTGATGAAGCTATCAAGGAGATCCTATCAACTGGGAAGGATGCTACAAGGACCACTAAATGCTTGAAGCAGGTAATGACACAAGATAAAGAGGACACCGACCTCCTTCTACAAAAAACCAGAACTCTAATGGAGTACACCTAGGACAGGTTGGTGAGTGACGGGATCCTTCCTTCTTCTAGAGCTGCCGAACCATGGGAATGGTTCGAGGTGTTGCAAATTAGGAAAAAGGTGTTGAAGAAGATTTACAAACAAAGAAAACACATTGACGACACCCTAGCTGGCATCTACAATGGCTGCATTGCTTTCTTTGAGATAATGATGGGAAGAAGGAAGATCACGCCCAAGTATCTGAACTTGGAATCATTGAGGAAGTGGTGGCATGATGTCTATGCACCACTTGATGATGGGTCCTTTTCTGAGCACCAACTGGATGATGCGGCCACCTACCTTGCTATTATTGATAAGTATTTGGAGTATAAGGTAGAATGGGATAAGTCGGTCAAACACTCAAGAGATGAGATTGTGTCCATTGAGAATTGACTTAGGGTTTTACCTCTTCCACCGGTCACGGGCTTGGATGAGATGTTCTTGAAGGTACACAAAGAGCTAGGTTAGAGCAGAGATAATAGGGAAGGGAGCTAATGATAGGCTGCGACGTGATTTGTGCTTCTCTATTATCTTCCCACGCATCGTCTGAGCTATGGATCTTAGGCCAACTTGGACGGGACATGCATTTAATGTTGGTTTGACCCATTTTGAAGACTCTCTTGGCTGGGTGGTTGTGCCAAGTTATTGTTGCGAAACCCTTGCCTTGCTGACGAATTCCTGGGGGTTTTCTATAAATTGGGCATGTCGCCTCTTTGTAAAGGGTTAGAACAGTTAGAAATAGTCAGAAGGTTAGAATTTGTAACTAGAGCATAGAGTAGAGCTAGTTAGAAGTAGAGTAAGTTAACGGGTAGTTTTCCTCAAGAAAATATTGTAACAAAAAGCTAGAATTGTTGCTACAGTGAACAATTTGAATACAAGAAATGACATTGTGATTTGGTGCCATAATTGTTTCTTTTTTTTTGCATGGTTCCTGTTATTCCATCTTTAAAATTGCATTGAGAGGGTTAATGTTTAGATTAGATTTGGGTTCAATATTGTTTGTGATTTAATACTTGAATGTTGCAGCAATCCTTCAGTCCATACTTTTTGCAACCAATTGATTGTTAGTTGCTTTGCAAAGTTAGCCTGGACTTCATATTTCAGTGTGCTTAGTTCTATTGTGAAGATTTGTTCATTATAAATGCAATAAGGTTGTTGAATAAGTGTTCATAATTTGAAAATTTTAACACCTCAGAAGATTGCACTATTTTCTATAAGATTGTATATTTATCTTGGTCAAGTAGAAATCAGTTTTGAAGGATTGGTCCATTTCGAGTATTGGTTACTTTCATTATTAAATCTTAGGTATAGTATTAAGTTTAGAAATCTCTCTGGAAACCTTATTCTTTTCAATTTCTTTGATTATTGATTGAAGTATCACTAGTTTATTAAATCTGATAGAATCAATTCAATATTTTGCTTGTAGTAAGGTCCCATTGTGATTACCAACATTTTCACATTTCATTACTAAGTTGTTTATGCACTGTCAAGACCTGACATTAGAGACCTTGGGGTTATCTCTTGAGGCTTGTGGATAGAGATTTACCTTTCAACAGAGATAGGATATCATATTCTGTCTGGCTGTTATTGTGCAAAAAACATGATCAACATGATTGATAGCATATTGTCCTCATGATAGGTGAGGAATGATGGTAGGATTGATAGCAAATCATCCTCATGATAAGTGAGGAATGATGGTTTGATTGATAGTAGATCGTCCTCATGATAGGTGAGGAACAATGGTAGGATTGATAGTAGATCGTCCTCATGATAGGCGAGGAACGATGGTTTGATTAATATAAGATCATCCTCATGATAGGCGAGAAACGATGGGTTGATTGATAGCAGACCGTCCTCATGATAGGCGAGGAATGATAGTTTGATTGATAGCAGATCATCCTCATGATAGGTGAGGAATGATGGGTTGATTGATTGAGATGTTGATTGTTTTGATTGATTTGATTTGAATGACTGCACATCTACTTGATTGACTGATAATCTTGATTGAACATGATATTGATTGACTGATTTGTGTTCATGATTAGGGAGATGGAGATGTACTCCAGTCTCGGGAGAAATTCTTGAAGACTTGGAACATGGTCTACCAGTTGTCCTTAGCTGACTTAGAGATTATCTACTATTGTGGGTTGAATTGTTAGATATTCTGCAATATAGAATCAACCAAGGTTTATTGATAGCATTGGTGGAGAGATGGCATAGTGAACATAACACGTTTCATTTACCGACTGGAGAGATGAACGTGACTCTAGAGGATGTCTATCATATTCTGTAGATCCTAGTGATGGGAAAGATAGTGGTGTATGATAAGATAGAGTAGGGCGAGATAGCTACATTGCAGAGGTTATGCCAAGATGATCATGTTACGGGCCGATGGATTCCTTGGACAAAGATGGTTAGTAGATATGATCCTTTGCCATGTGTGCTTTCCAGATTCATTGGTGGATTCCTTTGTCCTGATCGTAGGTCAAAGGGATTTTCAATTGGTTGGGGTTGTGTATTATCGTGGATAACACTTGATGGTACTAGATATGCATGGGGCTCATGCATGTTAGCCCACTTATACTGATATTTGCACAAGGTTGTTTATTACGGGGCGATGAGCCTGTCATGTGGCATCACATTATTGGAGACCTGGGCATGGGAGCATATAGCCATCACTCGGCCCATGGGAGAGAGACATCGACCACCAAGGAGACCCTATGTTTTCAGTTATAATGGTCCACATGTCCAGCATAAGCTTGGTAAGGTTGCCTATTGGAGGCGTGCTTTGGATGATTTGGAGACTATCACATGGCACCCATACTTGGATTGTGAGCAGTGGCCAGAGGATTAGCTGGAGATGTCGTATATGTTGTTATCCTGCTATCTGATTGGGTGGACACATGTTGTGCTTGAGAAATACCTGTATCTGTGAGTAGGTTGATAGTTTAGACTGGTTTAGGGGATGCCCCTAGGAGTTTCCCATTATGCACAGTGATGACAAGATGTTTTAGAGTGGGGACCCTATGTATCATATGAGGTAGCTTGTACAAAGTAGTATACCTTGACACCAAGTTTATGGGATTATGTTCCCTATATTAGACACTAGGATGACCGAGGATTATTTAGAGTTCTTCCACATCCAGAGGAGCTAGTACCACCAACTAATGGACAGGGAGGAGATGATGAGGGTGGTGATGATGGTGGGGAGGGTGTTTGTAGAGGTGATGATGGTGGTGGAGAGGGTGGTGGGGAGAGTGATGATGGTGCAGTGGGTGGTGGGGAGAGTGATGATGGTGTAGATGATAGTCATCCATTGGATTTTGCAGTTCTGAGGTGCAGGAGTGTTATTGTAGCTCAAGCAGTGCTTCCCAGGATTCAGATTGGGATACTCTATCATTAGTAGTCATCACAGATAGTGGCTTTGCAGGTAGAGATTTAGTCATTTTAGAGTGAGATAGCATAGTCTCGAGCACAAATTGTGTCCCTTCAAGATGAGTTAGGGTAGTGTCAGGCATAGATTGATATTTTGATGACTGATAGAGGGACAAATAGGCAATAGATACAATAGTTGCAGGCACAGATGATCATACTTACTTCAGAGAGGGATGCCTTTAGACACCGAACAAAGTAGGCTAAGGCCATTATTGAGAGGATACATCAAATGGAACCATCTATAGGTACAACAGATTTCTTCAGAGAGATCCGACACATTTCTTAGTAGTTGCAATTTTATAGAGGTAAATATCATGAGTTGGTTCCTCTTGAATGACACGAGAGTTTTGTATAGTCTTGTTCTAGCAGATTTCATACTCAAACTGTTAGCATGGGTGTTACACAACCATTTCCTAGAGATAGGAGAGATCTAGGTGTAGGTCCATCAGGTAGAGGAGGTACTAGTTCCATGAGAGAAACAACATCTCGTGGGAGTTTGACATATCATTTTGTGATGTTCCTTGGACATTGTGTATACACTTTTTGTGAGATTGAGGATGTGTTTCCCATGACACAGTGCCCTTTTGGATTTTGATGTATCTCATCCTATTTTTGGATATCCCTGTACACGTGGACATTATGACATTTTTGATGATATGTGATATGCAACGGTGATTATGATCTAAATGTTGATATGCATTTGATTTCCCTATTATGATATGCAATGTGATGTGATGATTATGATGTGTAATGCAAATGATTGAATGTACATGACTTCAAATGTTCAAGGCCTTAAGCTTGAATAAGTGAGTTTGTCCAACTTCCAAAAGTTGTGGGAAAACTATAGTAGAGTGATCTTTTAAGCTTCATAACTTTGACATATTTCCCAAATTTCTTGGAACTCTGAAGAGACTCACTTATTTAAGCGTAGTGGATGACATGATTTTGATGTTGGAAATGATATTTAATGTACGTCCTTTATTATTTTCTTTTGTATTTTTTGAGGAAAATATTATGATGGAATGTATGAATGTAAATGATGTGAGAATTTTTTCTAAGATATGAAAATGATGATGCAACTAGTGTACAACTAAATGAGAATGATGTGTTTTTGGTTAATGTCCAGTGTACTCAATCCATTAATAATAGAGATGACACCTTGTGAAATTGTTTTAGCATTGAAAAACCCCATAAATACACATGCAATACTAACATGAATGCAGTCTAACTTAACTATGCAAATCTCATATTCAAAAGTTGTCATTTATATTAACCAATTTGTCGTGCTTTTTATCATCATTGGGCCTTTAAAATGTTGAAAGTGAGTACAAGCATTGATGGCATATTTTAAACCAAGATGACCTAAGTACTACTCTCATGATGTTTTAAAATTTAAAGTAACACAAGCATCTAAGTATAATTAAACCAAGATAACCTAAGCATTACTTGCATAAACAAGCAAGAGTTAATCTTTTTCCTATGCAAATTCAGAATGTCATCAGTGATACTTTGTAGCACACGTCTCGCGACAACTTGCATAGTAATAATGATAAACTCACAGACAACAAAAAAAGAAAAATCATACAACAAACAAAGAAAAATCATACTCCTTCCTTGCTCCTCTAGTTTGATACATCATCGAGGACTTGAGAGATATGATATCAAAAATCAAAGTAGAAAAATTTGAACGTTCATGTTTAACATGATAAACCCTTGATTCAGAAAGATCACCATCCATTTGAAGTTTGTGTTTTTAACGTTGGTCCGATGACTGTTTGCTTGTTGGTTCAAGCTCAAAGTTTATTTTCCCCTAGTGAGTGCAGGATTTTTCCCCCAGTCTAGGGTGAGACATGACCATGACGATCAAGACCTAACCTAATGACCTATCCTAGGGGCCTCGGGGGCTGATCAACAAATTATCCTTGCCTATGTTATACAAGCAAAGACCACATAGTTTGACTAATGACACAACCAAGATTTACAGGAAAAAAATATGAACATAGCTGTCACCTAAAAGACTGACCTAAATGTCTTAGGGGACAATCAAAGATCACACTTGCCTATGTTCAAAGCTCAGATATGACGTAGTTCAAATGAGGACTATGTTTTTGACCTTTTGACTTTTTGACCTGTTTTTGGATTTTGACATGTTTTAAATGTTTTTGGGATTTTGATATGTTTTGAATGTTTTTGGGATTTTGATATGTTTTGAATGTTTTTGGGATTTTGACATGTTTTGAATGTTTTTGGGATTTTGATATGTTTTGAATTTTTTTGGGATTTTGATATGTTTTGAATATTTTTGGGATTTTCATATGTTTTGAATGTTTTTGGGATTTTTAATTTTTTGACCTTGAGAATGTACAAGAATCCAATCCAATGTAGGACATGCCCCCAGTGTGATATGATAGGACAAACTAATTTTTAGAATGGGTTGAGTAATGCTAGGGGATACCATGATACAAATACTGGATCAAGCTATGATGCGAACATGGAAGCGTGACAAATACAGAGAAGGAATCATGATGTGTAGCCCAAGATAGATGGAGAGTACTTATTTTATGACCAATTAAAGGAACAAGATGCCCCACAATAGAGATAATGCAACCATGGATAAATGATAGATCAAAATGAAAGTTTCACTGCAAAACATGTCACACAAGAAACATATCTCTTGTCAAAAGATGATAATGGTTGATTGATTAAGATGCTAGAAATGATTGATTCCATAAGGCATGGTGATGATAAGTACTTAGGATCACTGATTTCCTCTAAGTATGATAAGATTGATGATTTTTGATGATTGATTGACAAAAGATATGAGGATTGGATAATTTTTTACAACTAGGCTCAAATATGATTTGCATGATAAGATTCAAGGTTGCAAAGGGACATGATGACATGGATTTTGATAAGCTAGGAGATATGGAATGGAAGAAAGAAAGGAAAATTATAATTTATGGGATGATCAAGATCAACTAGATAAGATATGAACACAAGGCCCAAGTATTTTTCCCCTATTCCTCATCAAGACCAAGGAAAGGAAGAAAGGATGTATTTAGAAAGAATGATGGGATATGGATAAGGTGAAGGATATGGTACAGAAGATATGGATAACACATATAGGATAAGATACGTAATGTTCAAGAAGAACCTTAACTTTGTCAAGATCAAAGGTGGAAAAGTAAGGAATGAGCATAAAAGGGATAATGACCATAAATGATAAGATGGACAAAACTTGTCCCTAAGTGTAGAGTGCAAGAGGAATATGGGGAATAGGATATGGATGATAGGAAGATGAAGGAAGGACTTAAGCATCAAGTTTCACAACCAAATATCTCTCAAATACATGCTCTAATAAACCCTGGCAATGGGAAATTGGACTCCTAAATGTTGGAAGATTTAGGGTATGATGGGATAATGGATAGGAGGTTGAAAGGTTTGTTGATGAATAAATGGAAAGGATGGAAAGATCAACATTGGAACACACCTTGAAGGGTGATGAAGTGATGGAGGAAAAATGGATTTGGAAGGTGATAGGCTTTTATATGGAAGATTGGAGGAAACTTTTGGATTAGCAAATTTGGGTGCCGATTTAGATTTCATTGCTTCTATTAGAATTTTTAGAATCCACATTATTTTTGACTTTGATATTTTCTTGTGGGCCATTGTGGCCTTTGATAAATTTCTCTTTGATTTATAGACCTTTGTGGTCTTTGAAATTTTTCTTTTTGCTTTGATGGGCCTTTGTGGCCTTTTTGATTTTTCCTTTGATTTTGAATCAAATTTTCTTTTATTTTTGCATGCCTCTTCGAGGAGACATGTTGATCCTTTGATACATGTGAATTTTGATATGGAAGATTTTGACATTTGGCACCCAAATTGCTTCCAAGAGAAATAGGAGAGATGTATGGAGATGAATGGTATGGAGGTATCATGGATGAGTTGGTGGTAGAATTTTGAAAGGGCATCAAGGATGTGTGCCTTTGTTGTTCTTGAGGAATAGGATATGGACCTAGGATATAGGGAAGGTTTGATGAACTAGGATAAGGACCTAGGATAGATGGAAGGTTTGGTGGATTAGGATGAGGACCTAAGATAGATGGTAGGTTTGATGGACTAGGAAACTTAGGTGTATAACCAAGGCCATGGTAATATGGTTTTTCTTGAGCAAAAATGGGTTCTAGGATACCTTGTTCATTTAGGCCTAATCCTTTGCCTTTGTAGTTCATACTTTGACACATTTGTTTACCAATGGGATATGTGTTGTTTGTGAAACAAGATGTGAATCCATTTTAGGGAGGATGTGATATGGATGAAAGGATAGGTGTTGGAAGTAAACCGGAGTGGATGAAGGTGGAGGATCCCAATTTGTAGGTGTGGGGTTCATGGATAGCTTGCATAGGTGTGATAGGATCTTGACATGGGGATGATGGGGTAATTTTATGTTGACTTGGAAGAGGATCACGAGGTGTAGAATATGAAGTAGCTTTCTATTTGTTAGGTGTGGAATCATCATGTAGTGGTATGGAAGACATATCTTGATCTTGAGAAGGATGAACATCCTCATGGAATGAAGGGTTATCCTCAAATGGAAGCATATCTTGATCTTGATGATAAAGCATATCTTGATCATCGGGTGATAGGACATCATCAGATAGGATGGAAGAATTATCATGCTCATGTGATGCAATGAAATCATATGATATGGATTCATTAGATGGGGTGGAAGAAGGACTTGGAAAGATACTTTTCTCTTGAGATGGAAGGGAGTCATCGTGGATGAAAAGTGAGAGGAGGGGATCATCATATAATTCTTGAGAGATTCGGTCTTGGTCAAAGATTGGAAGAAATTGTGGAATTTTGGTATCATTGGATGAATTGGAAAGAATACTTTGATCTTGAGGTGAAGAGGGTTCTATGATAGCATGGTTTAGACTGAGAGATTGACATGAATCATTGGATGTAGAAGATATGATAGAAGAAGGTGGTTGTATGGAATCATTGACTTGGGTGAAAGAATCCTGAGATTTATTTTGGCTTATGGGAGATGAAGATAGATGCATGACATGGTATGATTGTTCAATATCATTTGTGTTTGAGGACTTTGATTTGGGCTTCTCATTTAACTTTTTCAAAAATTCATAGACATTGAACTTGGATGATGTAGTTGTTGGTGGAGAAGGTGTCATGTCCATATTTCTATTAGATGGATAGGAATAGATGTGTGGCCGCAAATGTATTTTTGTGGTTGTTTCCCCTTGTATATCCTAGATTTGTTGTTGAAGATTTTTCATTTGATGAGATAAAGCATTCAATTGATCCTCATCTATTTCAGCCATGATGGTTTGGATTTCACTGTTTTGAGTTTCAACGTTGGGGTCTTGTTAAAATGGGCATACAAGTGTTATGATTTAGACTAAGGTTTGATCTAAGTTTGAAATAGTGCCAAGGATTACAACTAAGTCAAATAGAATGACAAATTGTATTGATAAAACTAAGTTTGATTTGATTGCATGACGTCGTTTCATGATTAAAGGATGACAAATCTTGAAGATGAAACTAGGTTGTACAAGCAAAGATGTGATGGATATTGATGATTTAGGCACCTTGAAATGTTTAGATCTAGGTTTAGTTTGAAAAGTTCCACTTGTATAGGTCGATTTCAACACTTTTAGACTTCTACGGTATCTAAGGAATGACCTTGGACTTGGAGTTTTGATTCAAGATGGTGAGTTAAGGTACTCAAAACATTGGAAAAATCTTGGATTTTGACAATAGTACAACATGTATAATTCTAGGTTGTTCTTGGAAGCTCTTGTAAAAATTGAAGGTTAAACTTTCTCTAAAGTCGTAGAGCATAGACAAACAATTTTTTTTTTTTGACTGAAAGGTTTGATTTTGGTTTCTGAATCTTGATCTTTCATGAAATCATCATGTAAACCACATATTCTGACTCTATTTTTCCTAAGGAAAGGTTGAAAACTGCTGAAAGGACTGATTTTCTGAAGATGGATGGACCTAAGTTACTGACTTGTCTACCTCAATGAATGTAGTTCTGAATCAAGATTTTCACTTTCAAAATGTAACATTTTTTATGATGTTTTGTTTGAGTTTCATTTTGAAGACACATCAAGCAGAATATACACTCGTAAGGCTATGTAAGACTATATTCTTTTAGATTCCATGTGGGTTTTACCCCAACTGCACTATCTTTAGCAGATGAATTTAGAAGCTTGGTTGCATGGGCTCCCCCTTATAGTGCACTCTCTTCTCAGGCCAACCAAGCTTCCAGTCCCCATGAAACTCCCATGGTGAATTGATCACCTCTACTAAAAATTGTGAGAATGTGGATGCCTTGGCAACGACTATCGCTGCACCAAAGAATAGATAAAGGATTTTGGAAAATCTACAACAAGGGTTTTAATATGCACAATCCATTCGTGGGGGATAATCCATGCAGACAGAGTCCCTTTCGATCCATCTCATCAGAATTATCCTCGTGATACTTGAACTTTCCTCAAGTATCCACCTTTATATCCCAGGTGGAAGTCGCTTGGCTTTAGTGTGTTACTGGTTGGGTTGTTCCCTTGGGTGATTACTTTTTCTCACAAGGAAGGACCTCTAGGATAAACAAAAGCAAGCAAACATACCCATAGTTCGATCACTCTTTATTTCACATGAATAAAGAGAGAACACACACTATATGCTCCAATTACACTTGCACAAAAACAAGAACAAGTCTGGCTTTCTAGATCACCTAGTTAAGGGGAGAGCATATGCCTACCATTCATCACATACAAAAAATATGGTGTTTATTAACTCGTTAATTAAGCTAGATGTTCCTAACTTAACGAAAAGGAAACATGATATTTGTTAACCTTTTAATTAAGCTAGGTTCGTATCTTAACCAAAAGGAAAACAAGTGAATAGCGTCCAACCCCTACAATATGTTAGTAGTTTATGTTTTGAGTTTTTGACAGCGAATTCTGGGAAAACCTACAAATGCACAACATAAAATATAAGTTTTTGATTTGGTGAAAAACTACAAGAGGTGCCAAAACAGAGATAAGAGGCACAAAAATAGAGACAAGAGGCACCAAAACAGAGATAGAAAGCTCAAAAATAGAGTTAGACAAGCCATAACTCCCTGAAACAGTTTGCAAGAGGCACCAAAATAGGTTCAAGAGGCGCCAAAACAGGTGCAAGAGGTGCCAAAACTCCAGAAACAGTGCAAAAGGGTCCCAAAATGGGTGAAAATGGTCTTAGAACAACTTGCAAGAGGTGCCAGAACTCAAGCAAGAGGCGCCAAAATAGGTACAAGAGGTGCCAAAACTCTAAAAGTGGCCCAAAATGGTCCTATAACAGGTGAAACGGTCTCGAAACAACTTGTAAGAGGCATCAAGACTCAAGCAAGAGGTGCCAAAATAGGTGCAAGAGGCACCAAAACTCAAAATTTCCTAGAATGGTCCCAGAACAGGTGAAAATGGTCCCAGAACAACTTGCAAGAGGTGCCAAAACTCAAGTAAGAGGCACCAAAATAGGTGCAAGAGGTTCCAAAACTCTAAAAGTGGCCCAAAATGGTCCAGGAATAGGTGAAAACAATCTCAGAACAACTTGCAAGAGGCGCCAAAACTCAAGCAAGAGGCGCCAAAATAGAGACAAGAGGTGCCATAACTCCATAAACAACTTAGAATTGCCTCAAAACAGGTGCAAAAGGCTCCCAAGTCTTCAATTTGAACCTGTGATCACAAAATTTGTAAAAATGTTAGCAACAAGTGAGGAAAAGGCCCCATGTTGGGTGCCATTTTGTGTGTGTGTCGAATGTGGAGAGATCTAAATGTCAACACAAACCTTAATGAGACGGTTTACATTCAAAGTTTGAAGGAAGTAAAACTACTCTATTTGTAATACAATCAAATTTTTCAAATATGTATCATTGTCCTCTATTTCTAGGGATTTATTAAACCATTTGGCTCGCAAATTTCTATGGGCACAATGGTTGTTAAAATGACTACCTAGAAAACAATATTTGATGCTTAATATCAAGCTAAGATGATTCCTATGTGCAAATGTGTGCTGGAAGAATTAGTGGTATGCTTCTAAATGAAACAAGATGATGAATACAATGATAAACGAAGGATGATGTTGATGATGAATGAACAAGTGGAGATGAGTGAGATGATATGAAACTATAGTGAACTACCCATGATAATTCATATGATCAAATGCAAACATAAAACAAACTACCCTAAAATGCAACTATGATGCAATGGGGATGATAAAATGCAACTATGAAGCAATTAAGTAATCTAAAATGAGAATGCAAAGTAACACATGATATGAAAACTAATTATAAGGCTCCATAAAAGCTCCAAGCTCCTAAGATAAACCTGCATAGTAATTTTGCTCAAATTGTGGATGATAAATGCTAAGGCAAGAGGGTGTATTTATAGGGTTTCTCAAGCATTTTGTGAGGTGGCACCTATCAATGGTCTAGATTCAAAGGAGATATAATAGATGGTGGAGATGAAAGGAATCAGGAAGTTCTCCCCTTGACCAAAGACAACATGCCATGTGTGTGGAGATAATCCTTTGACCAATTGGAAACATGCCAAATGTATGGGATTCCCAAGTCTGTAAAACAAAGACCCATGTGCTCCAAATTTGTTGGAAGTGTGGGGGAATAAAGCCATGTACTTTTTCTCATTGGTGGAAGTGTGTGAGGATAATTCTAATTAATAATTAGGCTTATTTATTTTCATGTGACCTTTATGAGGTGGCACACAAAAATTGTAGAAATGTGCTCTAATTCTTAATCAAGATTAAGGAAGGTTAATTAAATAAACACGTTTAGGGTATTTTGTTTATTTAATTATTTAGAAGAATGTGATTTTGGAGAATTAAAAGAAGAGTGAACAATATAAATAAAGTAAGACCTTATTTATATGTAGTTGAAGCATTAATCAAATAGGTTGTATTTAATTAATTGAATATGATGACCGTTTTTAGGTGTATACATAAACCATAGTTGAAAAAATAAAACTCAATAACCCAAAACTTTAAATTGGTCATAGAACTTGACAAATATTTGGAAAACATTATAAAAAAAATAAAATACACAATTACACAAAAATATAAATGAATTCATCTATATAATACATAATTCTATTTTGATTGTCAATAATTCAAAATTTAAAATTTTCAAGTTTTAGAATCAAACAATACATTGTATTACTATAAAATTATAAATCTTAACTATATATTTGACAACATATGTTAAAGAAACAACTAAATACGATTTGCACCTCTTCTTCTTCCTCTTAGTCCAAATATTTTCAAGCCTTGAGGTAGAAGGTAAATTTGAATTTTCATCAAGAAAGAATAATTTCTTAAATATGTCTTCCTCCAAAGCCTTTGCTACTATTGCTTGTCTACAATTTAATGAGATCTTTATTAATGAATATGTTATCTTCTTATTTGATAGTCCAATAAAAATGGATCGATGTCATCCAAGTTGATGACATCATGAGAAAGACTCTCAACTTGTTTGGTTCAATCACACAACTTGTACTAGATCACGACATGGTCATTGAGGTGCTCCTAGTTCAACTTGTTTTTTCATGTCATAAATTATCTAAAAAAGGCTCTAATTGCATTTGTGCACCTAGAATCATTAAAAGGCCAGGAAAAAAATAAAGAAAACTAGCATCTAAAGATTTGGTGTGCCAACACCATAAATATCCCACCACAAATTTACAAATAAAACATTTCAAAAAATGTAAGAATTAGGTAAAAATTTAGAATTTAAAGCTTCTAACTTTCTAGTATTAAGTTGAAAATTAAAGGACTAATTATTTTACTTGGCTACTAGTTTTTCTCCTTCAAATGAATTGAAATTAAGAAAAGAGCCTCCTATCCACACCCTTCTAGACCTCCAACTCATATGAATTTTTGTCTTTTATGTATTCATTTTTTGCCCATCCATCTATCTATCTATGAATTAAGGCCTACCATGCTCTCACAATCAACATCAAATATATCACATAAATAAAGATTTTTGGTTTATGTAGTACATCAAGGAAAGTATTGACTAGTGAACTTGGTTTATTCACCTACAATCAACAATGTTTCAAATGATTGCATTTTTTGTTAACACCCTAACAATACAAATGGTCCCTTTGGTTCTATCCATAGTCTCATAGAAATAACCCATGATATTCCATTTCCATTGAAAAAATGTAAAACCTTTACCAAAGGCTGTCACCCAACAAATTAAAAAATATATTTTAAATTATTATAAAAAAAAAATCCTATAAAATTTATGCTTGCAATTGTTAGTTACCTTGAGTATCCTCTTCATTTTTATGAACACCTCAATATAAATTATTTTTGTGGCTTTCTTTTCTTTGAATTTTTTAGAAACATCTACTTGAGAAAAGGAATTGACGTTATAATTCTTTACAAAGTGAGGAAGTTGGTGGAAAATAATGTCACCTCAATCACATAAGATCCATTTATTTCATGTTCTCTCTTATCAAACTAAGGACCCACATATGATTGTAGATAAATTTAGTAATTTGTTTAATTTCTTCAACTACACTTTTGATCCATCCAATCCTCCCAATGTCCTCAAACATGAAATCCAAGCAATGTACATCACAATGAATCTAAAAAATGTTTGGGTTCCTTTTTCAAATGAGTGTTCCCATGGTTACATATGTTACTACATTAACCATGAAAATTTGAACAACATTCTCTACCCAACCTTCTAGATTACCTCCTCCAATAGATCACACAAAATATTAGCATTCTTGATTTCATGTAAGGTATTTATGGTTTTCAAGAACACATTTGTGCCACTCAAAGACATAATAAAGTTAATGAGTATCTTTTTCTTTCCATCTATTCATTCATTTGATAAAAAATTTTAAGGAGAAAGTTCAAAGACATGTCATACTTTAGGACTGGTGAACATCCATAATACTGAGAGGGGGGTGAATTAGTATTCCACAAACCGATAATAAAATCCACTTAACCATTATTACAATTTTGACTAAATCAACAAGAGAGAACATAGAAATAATTCAAAGAAATCACACACATGAACACCAAGATTTTTACGTGGAAAACCTAGAATGGGAAAAACCATGGTGAGGGTTAACTCACAATATATTATATCTAGATACAAAATATTATGGGGCTCACTGCCAGGATTCAATGTCCTTAAAAGGCTCATAGCATGAGAACAAAAGATAGCCCAGTGCGAAGATACAAAGATAGTGGCTCACTTCCAAAAGAATGAACTGATGGAATACACCTTCAATGTGTAGGGTTCAGTTCTGCTGAAGCTAAGAATATAGAGTCTGCATTGCTCAACAAATCTCTACTACTGATAAGGCATTTAGGCTCTGATATTTTCCTCTATTCACTTTCTCGCACACACACTCACACTTTTTCATTTTTTCTCTCTTGTGTATATATTTCATTCCTTAAAGCATCTTATATATACAAGAATATCGTATTCATCAATTAGGTCAGCCCAATTGGATGAACACAAAATAACCAAAACCTTTCTTCATCGACACCATATAAGATTTAAACATTTTATCCATGTAGTGCAATATGCCAAGTTGGATATTAGTCTTCATAATATATTGCATTCGTTGAGTTGGCCAATACTAAAACACAATTCTCCAAACAAACAAATAATCCTCAAAGCAAAAAACCTTCTAGATCTGAGAACAAATTAATTTCCCATCATACTACCACTAAAGAGACTATTAGCCAAAACCGCAATGCAAGAATGTTCACCTTAGCAGAATGCGGAGTCTCCCACATAGTATACCTCACAAAGAACAATTGTAGGATATAGATTTAAACTTTGTTAGAGATAACTTTCTGTTCATAGAAAAACATGTGTCAAGATCTAGGAAATAACAGTCTGAATGAGTCAATAAAACATGGCTAAGAGATTATAGTCATAAAATATTGCGATGAGTTTCGGGCTCAAATACCAACACACTTATCCATCACAAAGGAGTATTACCGACAAAGAACAACTTCTAGTAAATCAAACAAAATTCTCATATAGTTATTACAATGTAGTTATTACCATGTTGACATTAATGACAACATAGGAACAACCAACACAACCATCCATACTTCATGCTTATGTTGCAAAGATTCCAACAATCTCCCCCTTTGGCATTGATCACAACATGCATGACAAAAAAATTTCAAGTGTACCACAACTGAATGTTCTGACTACTCCCCCTATCAAAACATTTCTTCACAAAAAGTTTTTCCTCTGACTCTTTATCTCTCAATCTCTTTATCTTCCACCTTTTGACATCAATGACAAAGGAAGGGGTCTGGTATAAGAATGTATATAAAAAATGTAGCCAAAAAGATATGAACACAGAATTAACCTGAAGAAGAACCTCTGAAACTTTCTAGGATAACCTTCCATGACACTTTACCTTCTTCCCATGAACCTTTTCCATTGACAAGAGTCTTGTAAAATAGCTCAAGTTTAGTTAAAGACTCTATACCATTTGATAACGCATTGGGACTAAGATTGATCTTTGATAATTCATCTGTAACATCTAGAAAGTGCATAAAGAAAATAGATTAGAGCAAACATGCAATCTAAAATCTAAATGCAATCTAAGTTAAGCAACAAAGAACAAAGGAAATTAAAACGTAAATAAAACTGAACAATCTCACCAAATTGCTACATATTTCCATGATTCATCTTGATTGCCCTTCTCCATTTTGCTGTTGTAGTAATATAATTACCCTCAAATTTTTCATAAGTTCTTGCAAGTATAGCCTAAGATAGTGATTTAGCAAAACACCGAAGATTCAAGATAAGTGCTCTCAAAAGTCATAAGATTTCACGAGTTTTCGAGAGAGATTGGAATGAAGAAGACTGGATCAATTTATAGAAAATTGATTATTCAAACGACAGGCCAGGATTGAAAGATCAACGGACGGTTGAGATTGACTGATTAGTCATGCATTCTAATAACAGTTAGTAATGAAACGAGTGATATAAATTAGAAATAGAATTAAAGATTAAATAAATGATTTAATCTTCAAGTTTGGTATTTGAAAACAAAAGAATTATCTTTGCATGAGAAAGATAAATATTGATTAAAGCAATTCTTGTTTGAATGCATGCACAAGGTTTAATTAATTAAATAGGAATATTTAATTAATCCACATGTACATGCAAATGAGTTAGAACTGGATGATTGAATGATTTGATGAAGAGATTACTCGAAAACGACACTCAAACATTAAAGCAAGAGTTAACTGAGCGATTTGAAATAGATCTTTGAGTCGAGTAAAAGTGAATACTTAGATAACTCACACAATTATCTAAATATAGAGGAATGCATTAAAATAGAACTCATGAATTAAATAATTCATTTAATTAAAGATTTGATATTTGAAGAATAATTAAATAAATAAGATTTAATTAACTAAGTGATGAAGGGATTTAAATGAATAATTAAATAAATAAAGAATTTATTTAATTATAGTTGAAGTATGATAGAGTAAATTAAATAAGAATTTATTTAATTTGACAAGAAGGATAAGGTTAATTAGTAACACAATTAAATAAAAAGTGTTTATTTAATTAATCAGATAGAATAAAGAAAAGTGTGAATTAATTAAATAATTAATATTATTTAATTACTAAAAGAAATAACAGAAGAATGAATTAATTAAATAATTAAGATTATTTAATCAATAGAATAATTAATGTTAAGATGAATTAATTAAATAATTAAGATTATTTAATCATGACCATGAAGAATAGGAATTATGAAGAATATTGAAGTCGCAGGCTTAGACCAAATTTCGGTGTCTACATTTGCCCCTCTTTGATACAATGTCATTTCGGCATTGTGTCAAAGAAAATTGATAACAAATATGCCCCAGTAACGCCCTAGTGTAAAACAGGTGAAGGTATGCCCCCTTGGGAAAATTAACAAATTTCCAAAAAGGTTCAGAAAATTTTGGAAATGATCCTGATTAGTCCATTAGATGTCTACAAATGCAGTGGAGTTGACAGAATTGAGTGTGGGAACATTTGATACAAATACGGGTTGAGTGGAGATGATAGTTGATAGAGCCATAGAAAAGAATGCCACCTAAACCCCAGGTATATATAGGAAGTGGGGTAAAAACTTATTCATTTTCACCCACCTAGCTTGGAATTTGGAGAATTTTCTCTGCACTATCAGTGACGATGTCCCTTGTTTTGAACACCCATCATCGAGCCTACAGGATCTGGACCTTCTAGAGGCCTACCGACACGGACCCCCCGGTATGTACCTCAAATTTTTCTATTGAAATTTTCTCTTTTCACGTACCTTTAATGCATTTAATGTAAAGTTTATGTATGCATCATTTTAACAAAACATTGCATGTGTGTGTGAATGATGCATCTGCGTGCGAAAAACCACATTTGCAAATTTATGTTGAATGTTTAGCATAGGTTTGTGGCGGTTCAACGCATTTGTAGGTTAATGAACCACATTTGATAATCTACATCGCATGTGCATTTAGAATAACAGCATTTGTTTATTATGAGATGCATTGGAATATCCCGCAACACAATGTTATTTATTTCAATGCAAATGATATAGTGCAATGCACATGTGATATAATTAGCCGCATTTGAAAAATATGGACGCATGTGAATAATGAAATGACACACCTGGATTTTATGCACCGCATATGTGAAAAAATGATGCATATGAGAAATAATGATGCATGTGCAAAAATAACGATGCATTTGAATTGCAGTTAGTATAGTCATTCTACACTAGAATAGATGATTGATGCTGACATGAGGCATGTATAATGTCATTGTAGGTTGTGCTAGATACGATATATACACGGGAGTCAGGACTGACGATGTTTCGATTCAGAGATAGTTTGCGGCCAGCAGAGTGATGGATCCTATGGCACCTAGGTCTGTTTCATGTGACGGACATGCCTGAGATTCAGGAAAATCATGGTTTATTGATAGCATTATGTGAGTGGTGGCACTTGGAAACATCCTTGTTTCACCTATCAAATGGAGAGGCCATTGTGACTTTGGAGGATGTGTACAGGATATTTAGAATTCTCATTAGAGGCACATGAGTGAGGTATGATACCCAGAGGGGTGCGGCCGAGATGTGCAGGTACTATCCACATGCAGACATTAGACAGTGAGGGTTCTACCACTATGAGATCAGGTGGCATGTGCTAGCTCAGAGATATAGGTAGCTAGACTGTTTAGTATGTACTTTTATAGGTGGTATAGTACTTCCTGACCGTCAAGGTCATGGGTTTCCTGTGGGGTGGGGGGAGATGCTAGAGAGACGTGAGGTGTATGCATGGGGTCCATGTCTCTTGGGTATGTTGTACTTCTATTTGCATGATATTTCCTACCGAGATGCACAGTCCATGAGTTGTGGTACCACGCTCCTGATGGTATGGGTGTGGGAACACATCGTCATTTTTTGGCCACCAGCTATAGTTGATCTACCACATGGAGCCCCTTATGCCTTCCGCTATGCGGGGGCTAACACTCAGCACCACATTGGAGATACGGGTTATTTCAGCCATGCTATAGACACGATGGTTTAGTTTACATGGAGGCCATACTTGGGCTGCACAAAGTGGTCAAACAAGGATGAGCATTTTTTGTTTTGCTGATACACTCAGTTTTTGACTAGATGGACAATGTCACATGTCCATATTATAGAGCATTATTTGCCATATCATGTCCTGTGACAGTTTGGAGAGGTACAGGATGTGCTGAGAGGTCAGGTTGAGTTCGCGAGGTCATTGTGAGAGATCCCCTTATGGGGTCTAGAGATTCTAGTGGCCATAGCAGAGGTAGTCATTGATGCGTTATAGGTAGTTCCATGGGGATGGAGGGATGGTCCAGCAGACCCAGGGACCACAAAGGAGTATGATCATTGGTGGGTAGTACATAGACCGATTCCACTGATAGATCTAGAGTGCCAGCCAGTGCCGGTAGAGTGGCGAGGAACAGGTCCGCGAGGTAGGTGTGGCAGAGGTAGAGGTCGGGGAGACAGAGGAGGTCATGGTGATCGAGGAGGGGGCAAGAGAGGGAAACATGGTCAGAGGGGATGAGGGCCACCATTGTCACCTATCCATGAGGAGGGACGAGGAGAGGAGGATGTGGCCATGCCAGACATTGGGAGAGGAGGGGAAGAGGTAGATATTGTGATAGGCAGAGAGGAGGTGCAACCTACAGAGGCGGCTATTCCAAACATCCCAGCAGAGGAGGAGGTAGGTACTGAGGAGGCAGGCAGAGAGGAGGCAGAGATTGATGCCTTGGGTTTGTTGGGTGCCTACTAGGAGGATGATGAGGAGGATGATGATCAAGAGAGAGAGGTTCATGATCAGATCTTAGAGGAGTTAGTTGAGGAGGAGGATGGGGTAGGGAGGGTCAGACAAGATGAGACAGGGTCAGTAGATCTTGATACTGCTACATTACGAGCCCAAGTTGCCTCCCTAGAGGAGCAGATGAGAGTCCTGATGTCAAAGAGGGATGTGTTCCTAATAGAGAGGGACATAGCCATCATGGATAGAGATTAGGCTATAGCTCGGCGATAGGAGACAAAGCAAAGATTCTCAGAGCTCAGAGCCTTATGTACTGGACCATCAGTTTCCTTTGCTAGAGAGTTAGTCAGAGCTGGGGAGAGAGAGAGATACTATCGTGATTTATATGAGGCAGAGATTCCTCCCGAGAGACGAGCTCCCAGCTTCTCATAGGCACATAGTATCAAGTCACAGACCATAGTATCAAGTCACAGACTAGGATCCACACCAGGACAGTTAGCACAGAGGGGGTGGAGCAACCACCTAGAGCTGGTCCATATGACAGACCTCCCTTAGGTCGCAGGTCATTGGGTTCCCATGATCATTCCTCCACACACTCCAAGCATGATAGTAGTGACAGTTTAGGATAGGGATACTTCTTGAGATGCATCAAGACATTGTATTATGATCCTATAGCCTACGGGCTTCCATGTATTATTGACACATTATGACATTGTGATGTGACACTGTTGAGTGAGATATATATATACATATATATATATGATTTTGTTGGTGATTCTCATGATATGCATTTCTATGTAGTGATTATGTAGTCTTTATTTATACATTTGATGTTTATATGATATGCCTATGTGATGGATGATCATATTTATTTTATGATGTTTATGCAGCTAAGGATATAATGTTGATTCTATGTGATGTTGATTCTATATGATGTTATATGTACAATGCTCTTTACATGTGATGCTATACAAATGCAATGTGATGCATATATTTACATTTGCGTTGAATATGGAATGCTTATGATATGTATTGTCTGATGATGAATGTCTTTTATGTCATGATGATTTAGATATGATAAATGCCTAGATGTATGCATTTTTCTAACATGTATGTGTATGCAGGATGACTTGTATTGTTGTGTGTCATAGGACTCCATCATAATGCAAGAAAGAAGAACTGTTAGTGCGGAAGGAAAGATTGAGAAATAAAGAAAGAGATGTGATAGATGTTAGTATTAGGAATCTTCGATGTTTCACTGTATCATCAAAGGTATTTCACTTTATCATCATTGGGTGGGAATAATACAAATGGAGACAAACACCATGATATGACATAGATCAAGGTGTGCAAGGTCATCCACTTGCTAATAACAGACAATCATAGACAAGGAGTGTTGTTAAATCATACTAAGGACACATGTTGCCCTAGTATTTTTGTCAAGACAAACCACATACATCAAATAAAAGAAAAGACAGGTCATGAGACATCATTGATCCTCTAAATCCTTCATGGGACATCCTTGAGGAAACTAGTAACATGACTCAAAAATCAAAGTTAAAAGACAGTCGACAGACAACAGTCAAAGAAAATAGAATTTTGATACATCGTTGCTTCTCTAAATCCTTCATGGGAAATCCTTGAGAAAGCTAGTAACATAATCCCTAGTCATCAATTCAAAGATAAATGATAAGATAAATAAGCCATAAAGTCAAAAAGCCAGTGAAATATTTTCCAAAACTTGATCTATTTATTTGATTCGTTTTGATTAATAGAATGATTGATTGATAGAGCCTGATGTCAGGAAATACACATATCAGATAAGACTGTGATTCTGGTTTTGATGTTATGACTATCTGTATAAGGCATGACAAAGCTTGGTTTCAGAAAGACATGTATCGTATAAGACGTTGAGTTAGATACCATTGATGCGATAACCTATGTAACTCTATGTTTGATTGTTTGACCTTGTAAATTATGTAGGAAGGAATCATCCTGTATAAGACATAGATTGTTTTGCCGATATCAATATTCAGGAAGGACTCATCTTGAATAAGAAATAGGTGGATTGCCATGATGATGTCTATTTCCAGAAAGGACACATCCTGTAGCAGAAATTAGTTGATCTATTTTGATTTTTTTGTTTGGCAAGTTGTTTGATTTGACTTAGAGACATTGCTGACTTGTTCACCAGATTGATGCATGATTTGATATGACGTGTTGACAATGGACTGTGTGATGACAAACCCTAAAGGACTGACCTAGTACGGCCTCGGGGGCTCATCGATTGATGGCCTTGCCTACATTATACACACAAAGACCTCGTAGTTCAACTTGAATTTGACTGACAAGATTGACTACAAATAGAAAACGTGTGTGAAAGTGAATGTGATGAACCCTAATGAACTGACCTAGTGTGGCCTCGGGGGCTCATTGATTGATGGCCTTGCCTACGTTATACACGCAGAGACCTTGTAGTTCGACATGACCAATGATCTTGTTATATAGACATATGGATTGAAGCATGATTTTATATAGGAAAACCTAAATAGATTGACCTAATGCCTCAGGGGCACATCGACAGATGGCCTTTCCTACGTCTAGTCGCAGAGGCAATGTAGTTCGAAAAATGACAAAGACTGACAAGTGCGACTGACTCTAACTCTATTTTTGGATTTTTGAAATGTTTTGATTTTTTTGTCTTTTTGAAGTTTTTTGATGTTTTTGTGTTTTCTCAGGTCATTTTGAGATGTTTGTGGATTTTCCATGGTTTTACGTCCTCAACATAGCCAATATAAGAACCAATATGACACATGTTAAGTGTTTTCCCTCAGTCGAGTATACGACCAATTGATTATGAATAGGATAAAATGAGGGATATGAAATGCACTCAATGTTAATCGTTCTAGGTTATGGGAAAGACTACCACTTATTATGAATGGTATATACACGCGATGGATATGAAAGATAAGGGATATCTACAGGGAAGTGGACTATGTACAAGTTAGGTAGATTAGAATAATAGTAGACAAAGGAGCAGAGTGAAGTACACATGGCGCCTGTTTGCCAGGTTTTCATTGTGGTACCTATCCCAAGCACCACCAAAATGGTTTTCACTATTGGATGAATAATTTGTCTTTACTATTTTCTTGAATATCTAATTTTTTTGGTGTTACCAAGATGCCTGTTTGCTAGGTTTTCACCTTGGTAATGATTTTTTTGTGATTTTATGATTTTTTTGTATTTTTACTAATTAAGACAAAGGCTCTCAGAAGCTATGCATAGAACTTCTTCAGATGCAGACTATTGATTGGCGAGGACAATGGTTCCCCTTCAGGAGTAGAGAGTTGGTATGCTCCTAATCCAAAAGCTTCCATAACAATATAAAGTCCTAACCAGTTTGGTTCAAACTTTCCTGGTTTGTCTCTTTTTGCTTGATTCTTTGGGTTCTCTATTAAAACCAAGTCACCAATGTAAAAGTTTATGTTCAAGACCTTCCTCTTATAGCTACAACGAAGGTGATTCTGATATGCTTGAAGATGGTCTAATGCCTTTTGTCTTCACTCATCCAGGAATTCTAGCTCATGGAGTCTCGATACCCAATACTCTTCATCATTAATGTGGCCTTTCAAGGATACTCTTAGGGAAGGAATCTTGACCTCAATAGGCAGAATAGCTTCAGAACCAAAGACTAATGAATAGGGAGTGGCACCAGTGGGAGTACAGATACTTGTGCGATAAGCCCATAAGGCAGGGTTATGCTGTAAATGCCAGTCACGACCATCATCATTGATAGTCTTCTTAAGGATTCTAATGATGTTTTTGTTAGATGCCTCTACTTGGTCATTACCTTGTGGGTAATATGGAGTAGAAAAATGATTTTGAATATGAAATTCATCACAAAGGTGGTGGAATTCTTGGTTCTTAAATGGGCGGCCATTATCAGTGATTATGGACTAAGGGACACCATACCAACAGATGATATAGTTCAAAATAAATTTAGAAATCTGTGTGCCGGTAATGTATGTCATAGGAATGGCTTCAATCCACTTCATAAAATACTCAGTGGCAGTGATAATGAATTTGTGTCCATTAGATGATGTGGGGTGGATCTTACCTATGAGGTTGAGTCCCCATTGGGAAAAGGGCCATGGTGATGTTATAGGATGAAGCTCCTATGCTGGCGCATGTATCAAGTCTCCATGAACTTAGCATTGGCGGAATTTTGTTACAAAGACATATGAGTCTTTTTCCATAGTAGGCCAGTAATAACCTAGTCACATGATCATTTTGGCTAAAGTAGGACCACTAGAATGGGAACCACATATACCCTCATGCACCCCACTCAAGGTCGCTTGTGCTTTAGTAGAATCAAGACATCTTAGTAGGGTATTATCTAAGGCACGTCTATATAGGGTGTCTCCAATGATGGTGTATTTGGTTGACTTGCGAAGGAAAGTCCTACGTTGGTTGTTTGATAGGCCAGTGGGTATGACATTGGCATGAAGATAGTCATAGATTTCTATGTACCATGGGGAATCAGGACCAATAATTTCACACACCATTTCAGAATCTGGGATATCGTAGGCTGGGACTAAAAGCTGTTCTACCAAGAACTCAAACTTAAGCACATTGCTAGGAATGTCAAGAAGTGATGCAATTGTAGCCATAGCATCTGCTGTCCTGTTTAAAACACGAGGTATTTGATGAAATTTGACTTTGTCAAAGTACTCTTTAAAGCTATCAGCCATGCATTTGTAGGGAGCAAGCTTCTCATCCTTAGTCTCATAATCATCATTTACCTATTTGATTACCAGTTGGGAATCACCATATACCTATAGGTTCTTAATTTTCCACTTGACTGCCATGCGTAACCCTATCACTAGAGCTTCATACTGTGCTATGTTGTTAGTGCATGGAAATGTAATCCTGAATGACTTAGGGATGGAATCACCCTATGGTGTGATGAATAGTATACCAGCCCCTGAGCCATGATTTGTATGTGAGCCATCAAAGTACAGTTTCCATGTTATGTTTGTGTCAATTGTGAATATGAACTCATCAGGAAAGTCTGTGACTAATGGGTAATCTTCTTGTATGGGTGCATCAACTAACTGATCAACAATTACCTGTCCTTTAATAGCCTTTCTTTCTACATATTGGACATCATACTCACTAAGTATCATAACCCATTTGGCTAGTTGCCCCGTTAATGCCACCTTGTTGAGAAGATATTTTAGAGGATCTATTTTAGCAATCAACATTTTTTGGTGGTTTAGCATATAATTCCTTAGTTTTTGGGTAGCAAATACTACTACAAGACAGGCACATTCAATGGTACTATAGTTGAGCTCATAACCTACCAAAGTCTGACTGATATAATAGACTGCCCTTTCATGACCTTCATCATCATTCTATGCAAGCAATGCTCCGAGTGATGAATGGGTTGTTGTAATATAAATAATCAATGGTCTTCCTTCAACAGGTGGCATTAAGACTGGTGGTGTGAGTAAATATTCTTTAATCAATTGAAAATCCTCTCCACACCTAGCTATCCATGCAAAGGGTACTCCTTTCTTAAGTAGATGTTGAAAAGGATGTGTCTTATCTGCTAACTGCACTATAAATCTTCTGATGGATTGCAACCTTCCTTATAATGTCCTCAGTTGACTGAGATTAGTGGGTGGAGGCATGTCTATGATTGCTCTCACCTTAGTCGGATCCACTTCAATGCCTCGTTTGGAAATGATATAGCCTAACAACTTTCCTGACTTGACTCCAAACACACATTTCTTTGGATTGAGTCTCACTTTATGCTTTGCCAGTCCTTGAAATATCTTGTCTAACACCTGCAAATGTTTTTCCCTTGTCTTGGATTTAACAATAAGATCATTGACATAATCTTTCATAAGAGTGTGTACCAGATCATGAAAGATGGTGGTCATGGCACGTTGATTGGTTGCTCCAGCATTCTTGAGTCCAAAGGGCATAACATTCCAACAATACGTTCCCCAAGGACAAGTGAAAGCCGTCTTAGGTTGGTCTTCAGTTGTGATTTTGATCTAGTTGTATCCTGAAAATCCATCCATAAGGGACAACATCTCATATCTTGCTGTCATATCAACTATCATGTCTATGTTAGGCAAAGGAAAGTCATCCTTAGGACAAGCCTTGTTGATATCTCTAAAATCAGTGTAGATGTAGATGCCCCCAGTTGGTTTAGTGACTGGTACAAGATTGGAAATTCAATCTGAATAGTCGATAGATCTAATGAAACCAATGTCTAATAGCTTCTTGAGTTCTGCCTTGACTAGTAAAGCAATCTATGGATGCATTTTTCTCAATTTCCGTTTTACTGGCTTGACACCTGGTTGTAAAGGAAAGTGATGTAGAACAAGTTTAGGATCCAACCTTGGCATGTTTGCATATGACCAGGAAAAATTTATTTGTCTCTGTGCAAAGAAGTTATGGAAATCTGGCTGCTCTTTTGTTGTCAATGATGCTACAAAATAAACCAATCGAGTATGCTCTTTTGTGCCTATGTTGACTTCTATCGGTTCTTCCATGAGCATGGGTGACTTTTCCTGTGCAATGGGGAGAATGTTCAAACCTCCATCCTTAGGTGCCTCAGAGAGGTTTTCACCTTTGGATGTGTCAGTTCTTTTTACTTTTTCATTGTCTAAAGGTGCCTTCCGGTTTTCACCTAGAGACTCATCCTTTTTATCTTGTTTATTCTTTTTCTCATTTTTGCGACTGGAGGGTGGAACAAATTCCCCAAAATATGCTTTTTTGTCCAAGTCAATGGTAAAACCAGCCTTATGATCACCATTTGATATGCCTTCTCGTAATCCCAGGGACTCAGAAATTGTTTTGTCGTTCTAAAAAATGTCTAAGACGGGTGTGTCTTGTTGGTCACAATCAATGAGTTGGGGATAAACTAAGGGCATGCCATCGTTAGAGTTATCAAAGTTTAATGGGGTCAAGGTAAATATTGAGTTATTCATGTGGTCACAAAAGTCTTGTACTAGGTCCTTTTTGCTCTTAGGTTTGGATCTAGGTAGATTGATAGGTGGGTCTAATGCCAAGGTTTGACTATCTAAAACAAATGGCTCAGGTTGCCAAGAGGTAGGATCAAGTGATTCCCAATAGTAGTGTTTAAACCATTCCTCTTTTGTCATTTTCTTTGGTGGACAGGAATTCAATGGATTTGGTGAGGAACTTAACATCAAGTCAAGTTCTCCAAATAACTTGTCAAGGTCCATGGAAGAAGTAGAGGATAGGGAATCCCACTCATAATTGTTAGAGTCGGGGGAGTCACAATGGTATTGGTCCATTGGTTCGTGAGATGTCTTAATATCTTCTGAAGCACTTACTTCCTCAATTAAGGGTGATGTGGTACTAGGAATGCCAATTTTCATTAGTTGAAACCCTAGCCCCATGCCTTTTGGCCACTGAGAAACAAATATTGGTTCAATCCTCCAATCTTGTTTTAAGCCTAAACCACTATGTCCATCATATCCCTTGCTTTCCATGATTGTGAAACCCTTTCCATATAGATCTGTAGGAATGTGAGCAAGCAAAAGAGGTCCTTCATTATCTTCTCTATACACCAGGGGGTGACATCTTCTATATTTATGGCCTCTTTGCTTAATTCTCCCCATTTAATGAAAGTTGTTGTAGGAGGAACATTTATAGTGACCTTAGACTATCCCCTATCTGATGTAGGTAAACCATATGACTTAGGAGGAATCAAATGGATAACACAATAAGATGTCATCATGAAATACTCTCCACAACCCTTGTCTTGGATCTCAACCCTAGGAGTGGTAGGAATTGAGGGTGAAATAGATGTTCGAGTGAGTGTCGATGGATCAACATAGGAAGATGGATTGGATGATGAAGCCTCTTGGTTTATTGGCACTTGACGTTGGGGGATCTCTTTTAGATTGGTGCAATATTTAAATGGATCGGGATCACCATCTATAGTTATTTTTGTGCCATTGTAAGGGAATTTAAGACACTAATGATACATGGAAGGGACCGCCTTCATGGCATGAATCCATGGTCTACCTAGTAGAAGGTTATAAGGGAGGGTGAGATCCAAGACCTAGAACTTTGTCTCCATTACCGCAGGACCAATTCTGATAGGAAGTGTTACCACCCCCTTTTATTTTCGTTCCTCATCATCATAAGCTTTAATGACAATACTTTTGGTCGTGTCTACACATGCTTTCGAGATACCTAATGCCTTAATTAGTTTTAAAGTGCATAGATTTAACCCTGCTCCTCCGTCTACCAAAACTTGTCTAACTTTGGTATCATCAACAAGGACTTCTAGATGTAAAGGATCGTTATGGTTCGTCTTTTCAGTTGCATAGTCTTGTTTAGAGAATGTGGCATTGTGATTATTAGTCAAGTAGCCCACCATTTCTTGGAAATGATTGACATCAAGATCATTAGGGATCATGGTGTTCTATAAAGCCTTATCAAGAATAGATCGATGTTTAGGGGAAATACGCAACAATTCCAAGATTGAGATTTGGGCTAGGGTCTTCCCCAACTGGTCAAGGAGGTTATATTGTAACTTGGAAGGCTGTGGTGTTTGCTGCGATGGAGGGCCTTGGATAGTGATCTTAGTATGATGAGTATTGACTACGCACTCAAGATTTGTATTGATAGTAATGGTATTAATATTCTCATCAGCGGCACAAAGGCAATGAATGATTTTGCCACTATTATAATCATGCTTGATACTCGCATAATTGGCTGACATATTGGTCTTAGTACTCGAACTGGGAACGGTTCCTTTTCCATGGTCATGTAGTGGATCGAAAAAGACTTGATGATTAGTATTTGATGACTTTGGTTTCTGTCCACCAACTTAAATAATTCTCCTTTCGACAAGATCTTCTATGATATTCTTTAGTTATCGACAATTTTGTAGGTTATGTCCCTTAGTTCTATGATAATCACAAAAGGCATTGTCATCCCACCAAGTTGGTTTAAATTGACTTGGATCGTATTGTTTTGGTTCCTGCAACTGTATAAGATTATGTTGTAATAGTTGTTTGAATACAGACTCAATGGGTTCCCCTAAGGGAGTGAACTCACATTTTTGAAATCTCCTTTGTTGTTGTGGACATTGAGTATTTTGGACCATGTTAGGAGGTTGATTGACAACATTGAGTATGTTGGCAAAAGTATGAGGTCCTTGTAATGTGATGAGTGGTCTTGCTTGTAGAATTTTAGCATCAACTACCCCATCATTGGTGAAATTTTTATTGCAAGACCAAAATTTGTTTATGTCAGGGGGGTGTTTTGTACAATCGGGTTTCTATTGAATGTTGTTTTCTCAAGTTCACCCTTTTTAATGAGATCCTTCTCTATTATGACCCCTTTTTTCACTAGTTCTGAAAAAGATGTACAACAATGTACCCTTAAGTTACTCTTGAGTTTCGCATGGAGGTTTTCTTGAAACATAGTAACTTTTTGTTTTTCTGGTATCTCGACAGGACACCTGCTAGCTATAGTCCTCCATCTCTGGAAGAAAGCAATGAATGTTTCACCTTTGTCTTGCATTGTGTGACACAAGTTTGCTATATTTATCTCGTGGTCTATGTTGAAGGAAAATTGCTCCACAAATTTCTCAACTAGTTCACCCCAAGATCTGATGCCAGAATCTAGACCTGAAAACCACTCTAGTGCAATTCCTACAAGACTTCTTGGAAATAGTCTCATAAGATACGTGGGGTCATAAGTGACATCTATGCATATGGTAGAAAATTCCCTTATATGTTCTATTGGATTTCATTTGCCATTTTACTTATGGAGGTTTGGTATGACATATCCGTGAAGGAAAGGGGTCATATACAATGATCTATCAAAGGGAAATGGGCATATGTCCTTTGCTGAAAATGATTTCTTAGTTGACAATGACATGTTATCCATTTGTGTTTGTAGTGCCTGCATTTGTGTTTGTAGTGCCTGCATTTGTGTTTGTAAGACATCAACTTGAGTCAAAGATGTGCTAGGGGGATTATGCAGATTCGTGTATGTATTCTGAAATCCAAAGTCTCATGATGGGTTTTGATTAAACGTTGGTATTTGAGGTGGGTTTGGATTCAAAATGTTGGTAAATGTGTTCTGGTCTGGAGTTCGCATAAATTGGTGTTGACCTGGGATCTATGTAAACGGATTCTAGTTTAGAATCTGCGTAAATTGTTGGTGACTTGGAATTTGTGTCAATGGATTATGACCACCGATCTGAGAGAACGGATTCTGATTCAAAATCTATGTGAATGGATTCTGATTACCAATTTGGGAGATTGGATTTTGATTGCCATATTGGAAAGAGGGAATACCTCTTGTTTGTGTAATCCGTGGTATAGTACTAGTGACTTGGGCACTAGGTATGGCCATTGACTGTGGCATGGTACTCATGATACTAGCATGAGGTATGGTCATTGACTGTGAACTTGTGACACCAAAATAAGGTGTAGAGGCTGACATTTTAGGTCTTTTACTCCCAACAAGAGGACCGAAGGGAGTGGATGATGAAGCCCCTATAGTGAAATTAAATCTCGATGTCATGCTAGATGTACCAAATGGAGATGTATGGACTATTGTACTCTATGTAGGTGTGCCAGATGGCATAGTTGTGCTGACCTGAGGTATAGTAGTACTAGCAGTCATGGTATTTGTCCCTTGTGTATGTTGAGTTTGTAAGGTGCTGATATCAAATCCTATAGGTAAGGTAGCACCTTCAGCTAGCAATTTGGCTAAGTATCGTTGTCGATCATTTGCTAGGTACTCATCTACAAAAGAGGAAAACTCAGGGTCCTGTGCGATAGCCTCTATGTCTTCTACCGCAATATGTCCTTGAGGGTTTCTAGTGGTGAATTTTTCTAATAGAGTCTTATGAGGTCTTGAAGAAAATGGATTGATGAATTTGTTTTGGTTCGACATCTTTTCTCTCTCTCTTCTCTTAGACCTAGTTTCGACCATGTAAGATTAGCTCAATATGCAAGGAATGCAAAACTACGTCTATGGACAGTTTGACTCTAGTCTATGTTTTTGGGATTTTCTGAATGCAAAATAAGGAATGTTCTAGGATGACACTAGTCTAAACTCTAAAGATGCAAAGTCTAAGCAAGACCCTAAAGTGATCAATTCTATAAACCCAAGACGGAGGGACCAACTACCTAAAGTCTAACCAAGGCATCAATTTCGTTAAGTCAAGGAACCAATGTAGGATGAAGATCAAAGACAAGTCGAGTTTCCTAACTAGACTGATGAGCTAGGAGGACTCTTGGTAGGACAAAGGATAAAGTGATAAGACTAGGTTCAATGACAGATTTTGTTGATGCTATGATTTTTCTAGAGTGTAGATGATGGACCTCTTCTAAAGTTTGTAAAAGTGACCTTCTTAGAAGTTTGAACTAAACAAAAAATGTATTCTAAGATGAGACCAAACTCTGAATTAGGACAACTATGGAAATGACTAAATGAACCTAAAGGGTACAAAATTGAGAAAAATTATTTCTTATTTCCATTCAAGGACTGTTTGTGGAAAGACAACTGAAACTAATATGATCATGTTGACTAGACAGTGGCCATGAATTCTGAATTTCTGATAATCAGATGAATGCGTCGCAATATTTCACATATGCGATTAAGTTTACCAATTGCGGTTTTCCAGCAATCAATTGCGTTTCTCTAGTAAAGTTCAATGTGTGACTCTGACATATGCGGTTAACTATCTAACAGATGAGACTCATAATGACAATTGCGACTCAGAATATAACATATGTGGTTTATCGCAAAGCAACTGCGAGCTAAACTAGAAGATACGACTCTACGCTAGGAAGATGCTACTGATACTGACAGATGCGACTCAAAGCTAAACAAATGCAACTCTAAATAAGAGATGCGACTCTAAATAAAAGATGCGACTCTAAATAATAGATGCAACTCTAAATAACAAATGTGACTCTAAATAACAGATGTGACTCAATGTTAAACAGATGCGACTCAAAAAATCAATTGCGACCTTCTGGTGAACAGTTGCAACTCTCTGTGTATTTTCAGTGATGAGATTTTAAAACCAACTTTGTTTTATGTGATAAAATTTTGGCAAACAAGAACAATCATAAGACAATTTTTTTTGAGTTTGATTTGGACTCAAAGAACTTTTAAATTGACATCAGACAAGTACATTCTAATAGGCCAAAAGGCCTAGGGTTTGTATACTTGGTATAGCCCACTAAAATACCCCGGATTGGTGATAAAGACCTTTCCTTCTTGAGAGCGAATAGATTAGAAATTTGGTGGCATTAGCTCCCCTCCACGGCTCATTAACGTCTTTCGAGCACACCAATTTTGAATTCTTGGGCAATGACCTCCCAAGAACTGCTATCTCTACTCAAGGGGATCAGTAGTGAGTGTTTTCGGGCATGATACTGTACCCTACACTATACCAAGCAACGACCAATAGAATGGTTGGACACTAAAAAAAAAGGTGTTTAATACGGGCATTCCATTCGTGGGGCATGATCCATACAATGAGAGTCCCCTTTCAGATCCATCTCGTTGGAACCACACTCGTGATTCTTGGGTTTTCCCCAAGAACCCAGTTTTATATACCGACTGGAAGTCCCTCAAGTTGAGGGTGCTACAGGTTTGAGTCGTCCTGGGGTGAGTACTTTTTCCCACCAAAACAAGCTCAAGTTCTAGAGTTGGTAACCATTTCTCTTACACCTAGGATTGCACGGATGTGCAAGGGGAGAGGATACTTCAATGTACCAAATCGTGAGGGTAATACACAGATGTGCTTTCACACCAAACACAGTAAACACTCGTTAATTTTAATCCAAATGAAAGATTTGCTACACTACCAAACAATCTATTTCAAAAGAAAATTTACCTAAGGTCTTCGACATGCGTTTTGCAGAAAGATTCGTTAGTAGTTTCAAGTATTTTCTTCGTCAATCATCCTGCAGAAACTTGTTAACTCTAAAAACAAAAAAGGCCACACGCTGAAAAAATTTGATATTAGTAACACACAAATCAATTGAAAACTTCAAATTTTTGAAACCAAAAACAAAAAGTTACCAGTAAGATGCGTTGATTTTCTGTGCAATTGCGTCTCGGTATTTACCACTCAGTTGTGGTTCAGGATGTTTTAGATGTGTCGTGGTTTTTTAGATGTGGCGTTTCTAGTATCAAATGTGGTTCAGGAAATCAATTGCATCGCTTCATCAAATTGATGCATCTATGAATTTCAATTGCGGAGTTTTGTCAAGCTGATGTGTCGTTCCATACAAAAAACCTGAAAAAATCAAAATAAAAGTCTACGGATACGCGAAGATGGTGTCTTCACGTTGGGTTCACCAAATGTAACATCTAGAAAGTGCAGAAAGAAAATAGATTGGAGCAAACATGCAATCTAAAATCTAAATGCAATCTAAGTTAAGCAACAAAGAACAAAGGAAAGTAAAACGTAAATAAAACTGAACAATCTCACCAAATTGCTACGTATTTCCATTATTCATCTCGATTGCTCTTCTCCATTTTGCTATTGTAGTAGTATAATTGCCCTCAGATTTTTTGTAAGTTCGTGCAAGTATAGCCTAAGATAGTGATTTAGCAAAACATCAAAGATTCAAGATAAGTGCTCTCAAAAGTCATAAGATTTCACAAGTTTTCGAGAGAGATTGGAATGAAGAAGACTGGATCAATTTATAGAAAATTAATTATTTGAACGACAGGCCAGGATTGAAAGATCAACGAACGGTTGAGATTGACTGATTAGTCATGCATTCTAATAACATTTAGTAATGACATGAGTGATATAAATTAGAAATAGAATTAAAGATTAAATAAATGATTTAATCTTCAAGTTTGGTATTTGAAAACAGAAGAATTATCTTTGCATGACAAAGATAAAGATTGATTAAAACAACTCTTGTTCAAATACACGCACAATGTTTAATTAATTAAATAGGAATATTTAATTAATCTGCATGTACATGCAAATGAGTTAGAACTGGATGATTGAATGATTTGACGAAGAGATTACTCAAGAATGCCACTCAAACATTAAAGCAAGAGTTAACTGAGCAATTTGAAATAGATCTTTGAGTCGAGTAAAAGTGAATACTTAGATAACTCACACAATTATCTAAATATAGAGGAATGCATTAAAATAGAACTCATGAATTAAATAATTCATTTAATTCAAGATTTGATATTTGAAGAATAATTAAATAAATAAGATTTAATTAAGTGATGAAGGGATTTAAATGAATAATTAAATAAATAAAGAATTTATTTAATTATAGTTGAAGTATGATAAAGAGTAAATTAAATAAGAATTTATTTAATTTGACAAGAAGGATAAGGTTAATTAGTAAAATAATTAAATAAAAAGTGTTTATTTAATTAATCAGATAGAATAAAGAAAAGTGTGAATTAATTAAATAATTAATATTATTTAATTAATAGAAGAAATAACAGAAGAATGAATTAATTAAATAACTAAGATTATTTAATCATGACCATGAAGAATAGGAATTATGAAGAATATTGAAGTCGCGGGCTTAGACCAAATTTTGGTGTCTACATCATCAATACAACCATGACCACTCAAAACATAAGTATGTTTGTATTTAATCATGTCTTTGAGTGCCACAAACTTCTTGATAACATATGTTCTTCAATCATATAGAGAGAAAAAATTGTCTTGAAGTTGTACAATGTAGGACCACCTCTAATTGTCTTTGTCTTCTGCTAACTTGTATGTATCTGACTGAGTGCTCAGTCGAGACTCACTCATCCTTATCTCATTTCTCATATCCAATGTATTACCAGACCAATCTAGAAAAAAAGAAAGTAGTTTTTGTGCCTCTTTTTCACAACCTTATACATTTTCCAATTTCATCATTACTCGATCATGTGCATTCACACATTTTCCTTTGATATCATTCAAATCATCTTCATCAGATCTAATTCCAAAAAACTTTGAAATTCAAAGATGTAGACTTTCAAGGAGCTAATCATGCCACAAAGATTCTCCACAATAGGGATATATGAATCAAAATTAGCATCAATAATATAACGTTTTGCAAATCTTCCAAAGCTCTTTGAATCCTTTTTCTTTCATGCTCATGTTCAAGATTACTTTCTTCTACATCTTCTAGCTTCACTACACTTCATTTTCTTCCCTGTTCCAGTCACACTACTAGAGGTACTTTCTTCATTGAGATGCTTAGGGCTTTCTAGGAGAATTTTAGAATATTTATCAATTTCAGCCTCTAACACTTCTTAATCCAATTCATATATCCAAACTAACCTTGATTCAATTGCTTCCATGTGACAAATTTGTAGAAATAAGAAAAATTATGCTTCTAGAGTATCTTTCCACAACACTTACTGGAATCCTAGACCATTTGTTCAACCTCATCTGAAATGTTCCAAAGAATGCAGTAAGGGAAGATTCTTGTGCATCCAAACTACCAATATTTATTATGAAGTTCCTGATTTGATAGGCAATGGGCTCTGAATTTGATCATGTTGGATGTTGTGGTTGTTTTTCTGATATGTGGTTGTCATTGATGTCAACACTATTAGCATTAATGTCATTTGAGGCTGTATATGTCAAGGATATTGAGAAAATTGTAATAAAGAAAGTTACTGGTTGTCAAGTTTAGTGTGGCCAACATGATGATGGTTCACTCAGTATGTTGATGATCAGAGGTTTTGGACTAAAGGGTTTGTTGTCGAGTATATCCAATTTATCCACGTTGAGTTTTAGAGATCCACGTGAAGATTTGATCAAGTTATGAGTATTTGTGTTTAGATAGTTTTTTTGTTGCTTCAGTTGGTGTTCTTGAATGAAGATGTTGTGATTCTAGTAAGTTCAGTTGTTGCGGATGCTTCTCTATTGATTCTTGATGCTTGTGGATGTTTCTAGATCATGCTCTATCTTTGTTGCATGTCTGCATTGATTGGTGTGTTTGCGAATGAATATTTTCTCTTGTGTGTTCATGTTTTTCATGTTCTTGGCTAATAGGGTGATTGTAGCATGTTGTGGATCTTTGAGGAATAATTTTTTAAAGTGTTTCATGTTTGAGGATATTATTTTGGGTCCTCACTATGTTGTGGCTGACGGTGGTTGATTCACATTGCTAATTATTTATGTTTTGGGCCAACAATTTGTATTCATTTTTATATTTCATTTGAAGCTGACATGTAGATGATGTTATCTCTTGGTTGTGGATATATATGAGTGATTGTTTTATCATTTGGAGATGTATGTGGAATAAAGTGAGTGAGGTGTGTGCAAAGTGTGTGAGTTCTATGTGTGAACAATGTTCTAATCATTCGAAGGAAAAAGAAAAGTGTGAAGAGTGAGCATATTTTCTCTGCTTAACCGAAATTGTAATCAGGCATGATCAAATGCTATTTTCTCAGTTCAATTTGATGGATGTGATCATAATATTTCTTTTTGATGCCTCGTCATGTGAACCCCAAAGTAAAACTAACACTAACAAAATTACAACAGAATTTTTTCTTTTTGAAAGTATAACATTATGTAAGATGAACATGAACATATATTACATATAAGGCAATTATACAATTACAATGACCATTATGTCCTCTAGGGTACACGAGATGGCATCACAAAATCCTGAACTAAAACCATACGATAATGAATGAACCAATATTACATAAAGATAACATACAACCATCCATGATCAAAAGAGATGAGAAAGATACATACAACATTTTATTACATTTCAATTCATAGTTCAATATAACAATTGTAGATTATATTTCCATAGATACAACACATCAAATAATGACTACCATGAATCATTAACCACATAAGGGCTACTAAGGTAATATAATGCATTACAACCATTTTAGGAGTACATTACATCACTTCGGGAGTACATCACACCACTTCAGGAATACATTACATTACTTTAGGAGTACATTACATTACTTTAGGAGTACATTACATCACTTCAGGAGTACATATGCATCCTATTGCATAGAGGAAAAGGTACATCAAATACAAGAATGTTACATACTTAAACATAGTACAATAGAACTGAGGTGGAGTTTTGGATCAACTGCATCAACACGAACTCAGATTGGGGACCTAATGGGGTGCATAGCACATTCCACCTGACCATGTGGACTTGACGGACCACCCCCTGCTAAGAGATGACAAGAAAGACCCACAACCAAGAATAGTCAAGCGGAAAAGCTACAAGACTCCTCCCAACATGAGTAATAAGAGACATGAATAACAAAAACATCAAAACGGCTACTTGCAAGGTGACAAATGAAAAGTCAAGTGGAAGAGCAACAAGACTCATCAACACAAAGTAACAAGAAGTGTAATTAACAAGTATATCAAAAGGCTACTTGCAAGATGGCAGAACAGTCAAGTGGAAGAGCAACATAACTCATCAAACAATAAACATAAATAATTCAACAACATCAAAATGACTTCCTACAAGATGACAAAACAGTCAAGTGGAAGAACAACAAAACTCACCAATAATAAACATAAATAATTCACCAACATCAAACAATTCAAAAAACACTCCCAGAGGCAACCAAACAAGGGACAATAAATGGGCATTGTAAGAGAGTGTCATCGCATGGCCTTACGTGGATTATCCAAACAACCTATCCCAAGGTGTTGCCTCCATCTATGGTTATCCTGATTGCCTATCTCAAGGCACCGCTCCATAGGGTGACTCATGTGGGGCCACTTACCTTTCGTGAGGACAAGGTAGTGATCTTACCAACCAGGTCTTCTCACCCCATCCTTAGCCTCTGAAAGCACTAATGGTATGGGTGAGGCACATAATTAATCTTGTTCAACATGTTTAACTACCCAAACCCACTAGTTAATTTGATTAGGTTATCACTTATTAAACAACTCTTCCATGGGTTACCTTAACAGCCCCTTTGTGTGTCGGGCCCCCATGAAGATCCACTCTCCCTACGACCTCGAAAATAAACCTCAACACATCAAGGGGTGTACCAAATCACACAAAACACTAAAATCATGAGAACCAAGTACGTATGCAAGGCATGAACCTTATCACCCAAAAATCCATATTAAAAGTCAACACCATGGTATAAGGTAACACCCACAAGAACTCAAAATCAAAAATAAGATCAATGAATCACAAAGGTCCAATCCTGGAAAATCAATATAATTCAAGTTTCTCCATTGCCTTTGGAAGGCTAAAATACCAAAAATCCACAAACTCCCACTAAAGTTAATTTAGCATTTCGAGTTCCCAATTATCTCAAAATATGACTAAAATAAAGTCATTGCATAAAGTCTCCTCAATAAAAAATAACACACATAGGAGTACTCACAAAATGACAAAACTTTCATGATCGCAAAATGACAAGTGTAGGATAATAGTAGCAACATCATAACAGAATCTTGAAACTCAAACAAGGCTAATATAAACAATTACAATATCAACAGTAAATTCATCCAATAGGGCATCCAAGGGAGACCTCAATTTTCTCCACACACGATACCCTAACAACTAACAATTTGGGTCAAACCAACTTAAACCAATTCAACAAACACAATGAAATTAGAAGCCAACACTTCTAAAAGATTATCATCTTCATACAAGATCAAACATGAAAATCAAATAGCAAATCCAATTGACAGTACATCCAAGAGAGACATGATAGGAAATCAAACAAGCAATAACAATTCATCCATAATCTCAAACTAAAGGTTGTGAATGAGTTCGATATTAAAATAAGCTATTTACTTGATCAAATCAAAATATTATAAATCCATATTCAAGAAAACTCTAATTACTTGCAAACTATTAAATCTCATGGAACATCTTGCTAAGATAAATTAATTAAATCCTTACTTTCCATGAGGTCTTAATATCATTTAAATAAAAAATTGTTCATGTAACCATAATAAGAAGTCAATGTCTTACTATCGCTTCACTAATGAACATTTATAATTGACAATTAATAACATTCCACTAATTTATTATCTCTATTAATCCAATAATATTAATCATTTTCCAAATACAAATAATTTTATTAAATCATTTTACTAACTAAATTAAAAGAATCATTAATAAATTAATATGAATTAACATCTTACTAACTTTATTCATAAAATTATTAATAAAATTACTTAATATTAATCATATTAGTAGCTTTATAAATATTTTTGTAGCTTTATTAAAGAAGTTACTAAAAGAATTAGGTTACATTTTAGATTCCCTTAAATAGAGATAAAAATTCACATAATTAAATTTTCCTAATCTTAATTATAAGCCAAAAGCAAGTGCCCACGTATTACTATTCTCCAATACAAGTATATGTGTGTGTGTGTGTGTGTGTAAATTTCACTTAATTTCCATTCATGAGTATCTTGACTTGCTTAGCTCTTTTAAACATAGGGCACAACAAATTTCCTATATGAAGAGATATTTTTCTTTTCTTGTTCTTGACATCGTTTTCTGACAATTTGTGCATAGAATCATTAAAATTAATATTGTATAAATACCAACCACTTCTAGTGTTGTAAAATGCAATGATTTTTGGAGTTGTCTTCACATATAGTGAATAGTAGAGTTTAGACCCTCTTCATATGTTGATATGACTTTAGAAACTTTCAAGTGTATGCAATTGGAAGGTGTAAAGCCAAGATTACACTACCTTTACCACATCCTCCCTACCTGTGCTAAGAGGCCAGTGTAGGGAAGGCATGCAAACTATTTGATAGAATGTCTCAAGAAGATGTTATCTCATGGACTACATTGATTGCAAGATATGTACAAATTGGATTTGTTAAAAGGGCTTAGAAACTTTTAAACAAATGCTACTTGCGGTTCAAAAGCCAGATCCTGCTACTGTTGCTAGCATCCTCCTTGCCCTTGCCAAAATGAGAACTTTGGAACAGGGTATGGTCATCCAACAATCTATAATGGTAGGGGAATATTTGTCAGATGATATAGCTGCAAGAGCATGTTAGCACTCTCAAATTTCCCAAATTTGAAGTGCCCATTTCAAAATTTTGCCTCTGCACTTTTAGAAGTGCACCTGATGAAATATGTCTAAGTGATCTACTTTGGAGGGTCATAGTTTGATGCCCATTGATTTTAATGCAAAACCGTTTTGAGTGCTCGCTCATATATCCTATGCAAGCGGGCATGTCAATTTTTAGCTTCTCACGATGAGTTTTGTCACTTTTATGTTTGCAAACTTTCAATTTTGCAAAGTAAGCTCCTATTTGAGCTTGCATTTTGCAACCAGTTGATCATCAAGAGAAAATGGTTGTTTTGCATTCTCCATATCAAAATGATCTCACATGTCAGTTTTCAGAGCCTCACAAGTTGATTTGCTATTTTTAACAAGTCAAAGCCAAATGAAATTTATTTAGTTTTGCATCTGCATTTCTAGAAACCTTTCTGAGAGGTCAACTTCGACCTTGAATAAATTTTGATGAATGATGTTTCAAGCCAAGACATTTTTCACATGTGTTCACTATGAAAAAATGAGCTAGTGTGTCCGGTGGCAACTCGCCAGGAGTTGATTTGGTATTTTTCCAACCAGGTGATTTCTTCAGTTTCAATTGGTTCAGAATAGTTGTTTGTTGCAGAAAGTTCAACTGAGCAACTTTGATAGTTAATAACTTTTTCCTCATGATTGATTTCTTTGATCCATCTTTTTCATTGTATTCTTTGGACCAATGGTTGCATTCCTGCAAGTTTTTATGTCTCCAGGAGGTTGTTTGCCCAGTTTTCAAAGCTAATTTCGGGGCCAACTTGGATAGTTTCCACCATTTTGTAGAAGTACCTGAAAGTAAGTTTTAATGAAAACTCATTTCATGTTTTCACTCCAAAAACACTCTAAGGTAGTGTTAGGTGAAATTGAGAACAAAATTTGTTTCAAAATAATTTTTTTTTTAGTTGGGCCACATGGGGCCTGACATGCTTTGCATTGTTATGAAGTATGCTCAAGGATGATTAAAGGCAAAGATGTCTTCAAAATGAATGCAGATATTCCTGATGATATGCATTGTGGGATATCTCCAGATTTGTTTGAGCACATGTTTCTAAGTGTGGTGAAGGGTTTTCAAGTTTAGCATTTCCATTTTATGTTAGAGGTTGAAAATATGACATTACTTATTGTAGGAAAAAATATTCATATTGAAATATTGATGCAATATCTGAATACCTTTCAAGTCTCCTAAAGGATTCAATGTAGGTTTTGAAGTGAAATTTGAATATGCTAAGCAAAAGGTACTCCAGACATAGTAGCCTTGAAGGAAAAATACATCATTTTAATTTTTGTACAGTGGTGTCATGAGACCACATGAAAGAATTGGAAAGGAATCTAATCAAGTGTGTATTTGATTAAAGAGGCATTCAAGATAAACAAGCAAATTCATCAAATTTTTTGCATGCTTGGCATCAGGAAGCACCAATGAGTCATGTAAATCCATTAATTGGTAAAAATTGATAATGCTTTAGATACTTGCAAACAAATGCCAGTCAACACACTTTTAAAGGGGGGAAGCCATCAAAAATAGGGTACGCACTTGAAAAGTCTTTAAGACTCATAAGCAAGTGGAGAATGCAATAAGAATAGAAATCCCATGTAGGAAGTGATGAGAATGGAGGAGAACGCCAGCCTACTGATAGAAAAATGTTTTGGTTGAAAAGCTTTAAGACAACTTTCAAGCAAAAGTGCGAGTAATGGAGGAACTGCTCCCAACATGTAACAAAGTAAATTTGCTAAAGTTTAGAAACTTTCAAGCAAATGCATATGGCTTGTGGACTTGGAGAGGATATGGGCATATTGTTGGGTTGAGTGAAGCCCAAATTAGCATGTTGCCTTCATAATTCAAAATGCTTTCTCATTTTGTAATTACTTCTATTGGCATGTGTGGCCAATTTAGTAGTTGTCTATTTTGAATGGATTTTTCCATTAATTGGTTGGAGACTGATTTATATAATTAAAGCTGCTGGCTGAATGTAATCAATTCAGAGTTTGTGAATAATAAGAGATAATCCCTGAGTGTGGACGTAGCCATCAAATTGATGGTGAATCATGATAAATATGTATTCTTGTTTTGTGATTGTTTTTAATCTTTTATTTCTGCAATTTCTTTTTCACTTTTATTCTGCAAATTATATTCAACAATTGGTATTAGAGCGGATTGGAGAAATTTGGTGCAGGAAATTGTGAAGAACTTCTATAGCCATGGAAGATGCAGACAAGTGGAAAATTGAAAAGTTTGCAGGACAAAATTTTGGGCTTTGGAAAGTGCAGATGGAATCCCTTCTCATCAAACAAGACCTTTCAAATGCATTGGTTGGAAAAGCCAAAGGGAAAGGATCTCTATCTGATGAAGAATGGGAGAAGCTGGACAAAAAAGCAAGAGCTACAATTTTCTTGTCGTTGTCCAACAATGTCTTATTTAATGTCTCTATAGAGAAGACAACACATGAGTTGTGGGACAAACTGTCTTCAATGTATGAAATGGCATTTGCTTCCAATAAGGTATTTATTATGAAGAAACTGTATAATTTAAAAATGCGAGAAGGAGGCTTTATGTCAAATCATTTGAATGAATTTAATACATTAGTTACCCAACTGATTTCTGTAGGCATAAATTTGGATGATGAAATAAAAGCTATTTTCTTACTATGTTCTTTACCAAATAGTTGGGAAGGTGTTGTGATGGCAGTGAGAACCTCGGTGGCTGCCAAAAGCAAGATGAAATTTGATGATGTTGCAACCACTCTTTTGAGCAAAGATACGCGGAGAAAAAATTAGGAACCCTCGTCTGGTGAGGAATTAACAGCTGTAAGTATTGCTAATAGAGGTAGAAGTAAAGAAAGAGGCAAATATAATAATTGAAGGAGGTCAAAATCTAGATCGCAGTCAAGACAAAAAATAGGTGCCTATTGGTTTTGTGGCAAGCTGGGCCACACAAAGAAAAATTGTTGGAATTATAAGAAGACACAGGACATGGTCATTAAAAATCAAGCAAACACTGTAGGTGAAAAGGATGACGATGTTTTGATCTTGGTTGCTAGAGAAAAAACTGTAGACTCTTGGGTACTTGACTTTTCCATGCTACTTCATGTAGGAAAGCTTTCACAAATTTTAAAGAAGGTGTTTTCGGTAAGGTTTTTCTTGGTGACAATAAGGAGTGTGAAATTGTTGGTAAGGGTGATATAGTTTTAAATTTAAAAAATGGCAGTCAATGGATTTTAAAGGATGCTAGATATGTTCCTTTGTTGAAAAGAAATTTAATTTATGTGAGTCAATTAATTGCTTCTGGGTGTGATGTTAAATTCTCTTTAGAAAATTGGCAAGTAACAAAAGGGGTTTTAGTGGTTGCAAAAGGCAAGAAGTTGGGTAATCTTTATATTTTAAAATGCCATGGTGAAGTGGGAGCTTCCATGACAGTCATGGATAGCAATTCAAAAATTTTGCATAAGAGGCTCGGTCACATGAGCAAGAAAGGGATTGAAGTAATGCTTCAATGAGATCATCTTCCTGGCTTGCAATCGGTGGATTTACAGTTTTGTGAACATTGTCTTTATGGAAAACAAATTCGGGCCAGCTTCTTGAGGATAGGCCATGATCGTAAAACTACTCCTTTGGCACTTGTGCATTCAGAAATTTTTGGTCCCACTGAGGTAACTTCATTTGGTGGTGCAAATTACTTTGTTACTTTCTTGGATGATTGCACTAGAAAGGTTTGGATTTACATACTCAATAAAAAATTAGAATTTTTTTCAAAATTTAAAAATTTCAAGGCTCTTCTCGAAAATCAAATAGGGCATAAAATTAAATGTTTGAAAACTAACAATGGAGGAGATTTTTGTTCCTCGAAGTTTGATAATTTTTGTGCTAACAACAACATTCATAGAATCAAGGTGGTCCCATTCACCCCTCAAGAAAACGGAGCAGCTAAGCAGTTGAATCAGACAATTTTAGAGAGAGCTCGATGTATGCTCTCCAATGCTGGTTTGGAAAAAGAAGTTTTGGGAAGAGGCATGCAATAGTGCAGTATATTTGATTAACCGTGCCCCGTCATCTCATTTGGATTTTGACATTCCTGAGGAGAGATGGCTTGGGAAAATAATTTCATATCATCATTTGCGAGTGTTTGGCTATGAAGTGTTCATGCATATACCCAAAGAACAATGAACAAAGCTTGATTTTAAATAAAAAAGGTGCATTTTTTTGGGCTATGGAATAGATCAGTTTGGTTTTAGGCTATGTGATCTCGTTGCAAAAAATATTGTTTGCAGTCGGGATGTTGTCTTCAATGAGAAAAAATTCCCAAGTTTGCAGCCTCTGGACAAATCTTCTGATGAATATTTTGATATTGATATTTTTGACAATGGTCGTGTCAAACAAACTTCTATTTCTTTCTCCCAGCCCTTAGTAGTTTCTTCAAAATCTAGCACCCCTGTTTGTTCGTAGCCATCCAATTTACACACTCTGCCTTCTTTGTTTAATACATTTCCCTCACAATCTCAAGCGCTTCCTATACCATCTTTTGTGTAGCCTTCCTTGGTATATACACTGCCTTATACATCATCTAAACAACCTCTTGAAAATGAGGCGCCTCCTCCCCACAAGCCACTGCCTTTATTTAGTCAAACAAAGCCTTCTACACATAGAATGCAAGTTGTAAATGGTACACAACCTTCACTAACTAATTCACTGCCTCTTTTGCCATCGCAGCCTCCCTTACACTCTACACAGCCACTAAGTCTCCAGTCGCTGCCTTTATTAGATCATATGCTGCCTTCCTTATTTAATATGCAGCCTTTACTAATAAATCAGCCGCCTTTAGAAACTATTTCACAGCCTTGAACTGTTAGTATGCTGCCCTTATTCATCAATTCACAGCCCTCATCATTTCCAATGCAGACTTCATTAGGGGAAACACAACAATAAATTTGCTGCCTCTAGTTAATTCACAGCCTCACACAATGCCATCCTTAATGCATCCTTAGGGGCAATGCCTTCATAAGCAGATCTTGGGAGAAAATATACAAGAACAGAGCAGTGTGCAGGTGAGAATGGGAAAATAGGGTAGTGGTGTCCATTTAAAGAACAATCAAGAAAATATAGAAATAGAGGGTGTTTTGAAATAAAAATTGATCCTCAATTGAGGAGATCAACACGAAAGAGGAAGCTACCAACAAAGTATGATAATTTTGAATTATTTTCTTCTGATAATTATGATTATGAATTATTGCTTTGTGGTGAGGCAGAGCTAGCGACATTCAAACAAGCTTACAAAGATGCAAATTTGGTCAAATGGATGGAGGCGATGAATGAAGAAATGGAGTCTTTGCGTGCTAATGACACTTGGGATTTGGTTCCTCTTCTACCAAATCAGAAACCTCTAAAAAATAAATGGGTGTATCGTGTCAAAGAGGAAGATGGAAATCATCAACGCTACAAGGCTAGACTAGTTGCCAAGGGTTTTGCTTAGGAAAAAGGCATTGATTTCAATGAGATATTTTCACTAGTTGTGCGAATGACCACTATTCAAGTAGTGTTAGGCTTGGCAGCCATTTGGGATCTTGAACTTGAGCACTTAGATGTCAAAACTACTTTTCTTCATGGAGATGTTGAAGAGGAATTATACATGGAATAGCCTAAAGGTTTTGCAAAACCAAGTCAAGAACATTTATATTGCAGATTGAAGCAGAGTTTGTATGGTTCAAGCAAGCCCCCAGGCAATGGTATTTAAAATTTGACAGCTTCATGACTTAGCAAAAATTTATTTGTTGTGATTCAGACCCCTATGTTTATTACAAGAAGCTTCCAAATGGTGAGTTTGTCATTTTATTAATTTATGTTGATGATATGTTGGTTGTTGGCAATAGTGTGAGGATAGTTCGTGAGTTAAAACAACATTTATCTCAGAGATTTTCCATGAAGGATTTAGGGACAACAAAGAGGATTCTTGGGATGAATATAATCAAGGATAGGAAAAAGAGAGAACTTAGATTATCTCAAGAAAAATATATTCTAAAAATCTTAGATAGATTTAATATGAAGAATGTCAAATCCGTGAGTACTCCTTTGGCTGATCATTTTAAGTTATCCTTAGCTATGCGTCCAAAAATAGAAGAAGAAAAAGAGTACATGAAGCATGTCCCATACTCATTCGCAGTTGGCAGTTTAATGTATGCCATGACTTGTACTTGTCCAGATATTGGTCAGGAATTGGCAATAATGAGCAGATTTATGAGTAATTCGGGTAAACAACATTGGCAGGTAGTACAGTGGATATTCAGATATTTGAAAGGTACTTATGATTGCAGTTTATGTTTTGGTGGTAAGGACATTCATATACGAGGTTATGTTGATTCATATTTTGCTGGAGATCTAGATAAAAGACATTATACCACCGGTTATGCATTCACTTTTGTTGGGGCAGCGATCAGTTGGGTTTCTCAGTTGCAACAGGTGGTTGCACTTTCTTCTATAGAAGCATAATATATTGCTCTTTCTGAAGGGGCAAAGGAAATGATTTGGTTGCAGTGATTGATAGTTGATTTGTGGTTTCAGAAATCTATTTTTACTCTTTTTTGTGATAGCAATAGTGCTATTCATTTGTCAAAGAATTTAACCTTTCATAATCGAACGAAGCACATAGAGCTGCGATATCACTTCATTCACCATTGTATTGAAGAAGGCAAGCTACAGGTGGCAAAAATTGACACAAAATTGAATCCAATTGACATGTTGACGAAAGTAGTTCTGAGGGAGAAGTTCGAATTATGTAGAGCTTCTCTCGGACTTGTGCAGCTTTGACATTAACTCTGCAGCGGTGGGATATCTCTGAGCAGCAATTTGGTCTTCAAGTGGGAGATTGTTGGGTTAAGTGAAGCCAAATTAGCATGTTTCCTTCATAATTCGAAATGCTTTCTCATTTTGTAATTACTTCTATTGGCATGTGTGGCCAATTTAGAAGTTGTCTATTTCGAATGGATTTTTCCATTAATTGGTTGGAGACTCATTTATATAATTAAAGTTGTTGGTTGAATGCAATCAATTCAAAACTTGTGAATAATAAGAGATAATCCATGAGTGTGGACGTAGCCATCAAATTGATGGTGAACCATGATAAATCTGTGTTCTTGTTTTGTGATTGTTTTTAATATTTTATTTCTACAATTTATTTTTCACTTTTATTTTGCAAATTATATTCAACACATACATCAAAGCTTGAAGGAAATGTGAGGATAGTCATCGAAACATAAAGAATGGAGATGCCAGCCCAGAATAGAACAGATACAAGTGATTATTGAAAGACTTATATTTTAAGAGGGAAATGTCGCACCTTGCCCACTGGGAGAAGGAGGCTTGAGAAAAGAGAAGTCTTCACACCAGCTAGGGTGCGACCAGTGAGTAAAGTAATGATATGCTGAAAAGGTCTAAGAAACTTCCAAGCGCATGCAATGAAGAACATAGCACACTATGGTCACATGGTATATTTACAAGATGCATCTGTTGAAAATGCAGCCTCCACATGCTAAATGGAATTGAAAGACTTTAGTAAATTTCACGCAAACGCATTTGGAATAGGTGTCACTGGATCACGGTGCACAAAAAATAGAAATTGAAGACTTAGAAGCTTCACAGCAAATGCTACCACTAGATTGAAGGACAAGGGAATGCCATGGTGGCAAGAAACTCACATAGAATGATCTATTAAAGACTTTAGAAACTTTCAAAATATGGTGAGGGCTGTGCTCGCAGCGTATGGGTGTATTGAAAGAGTCTTTCTTCATGTCATGGAGTGCAGCCTGTACATCAAAATGAATTTGTTGAAAAAGCAGGTGCATAAAGTAAATTTGCTGAAGGTTGTAACTTGTGCCAGTGGGAGGAAGAATTCATAGCAACCATTGAGGCACATAGGATACTGGATACTGTACAGTGTAGGAGAATTAGATCAAGAGAGATTGATCGATGCTCACCAGTGAAGTAATACACTTTGACAACTAAAGAATGAGAACACATTTTGAAAAAGAGGCTCCAGTGCTGTTTGGAGGAGCTTGCATAGAGCCTGCGCTAGATTGGGGATATGGAACATCCATCAAAGCACAAAATAGACTGTGAAGACTCCAAAGACTTTCAAATAGAAAAGGGGAAATTTCATGAGATGCAGAGTTAACATGAGCATATATGAGAAAAGAAATTAGGGCACAAAAAAGGGGAAAATAAATGTCAATGGTTAGCAAACAAGGTGCAAATCCAACACGATCTAAACCGTCGCCCGCCAGCTCACCACTTTAAGGTACCTGATTATTAATTCCTACAGGATGGCAGGGTGAAAGGGAAATGGATGGTGGGGTCCTTGGTATTAAAAAATATTAATGCATAAAGTATATCTTAAGTGGCTCGAGTGAAATATTAAAAGGTTTTTAATTTCCCCGCTTGTGAGTTTGAAATGCTCGTTGATTAATTTATGTGGGGCTAGTGAGAAGGCTAGTGTGGTGGGCCTGAGATATTGTTAATGCACAGGTGAAATGTAATTTGCCCGATGGGTTTTATTTGAAAGAGGATTTTGCACTTTTGTAAAGTGTAAAGTGAAAGGGTGAAACATGTGCATAGGTGCAAATAATTTTAAATATGAGATAAGTGGAGATTGCACAGGAAGTGAAAAGGGGAAGATTACAAATGTTGCTACTGAAATATGGGTAAATATTTTATTTTCCCAGGCACAATATGTTTAAATATTTGCATGTGAAAGTGCACAAAGGAAATATTTTGCTGGGGAATAGAATGTCAATGGTGAAATATTTTATTGCTAGGCAATAAAATATAATGTGAAAATACAACAGCATTGTCAAATAAGCAAAAAAATGATTTTCACAAGAGAACAAGGAAAATATATTTTCTCTTTGTTATTGGGTGAATTATGGAATTCATCACATGGGCAAGTTTTTTGTTGCTCAACAACTGGGTGTAAAGACAATTTGGAGGAAAAATTAAGTTTGTTGCAGAGAGAGGAGAGATTCTTTGCTTGTTGTTGACTAATGATGGAAGAGGATGCCATGTTTCTACAACAAATTGGTTTTAGGGTTGCTCCTATTTCCCTTTTATTCTCTTCTTCTCTCATTGTAAAAGGTTCTAATTCTAGGGTTCCAATATTCTGAAAAGATCTACAAGGCAGGAAGAAGCTCTGGGTAGATTGTAATGCTAGGATGATTGTAGCTGAGTCAATCTAAAAGTGTGTGTTCTAAATTATGCTTTCATATTTATTTTAGCTGATAATTGTCTCCATGGCTGAGATGTACTGCTCTTTTGGATTCAATAATAAAAATTTTTGAGTCTTTTCATGCACATTTGTTGCATTTGAGTTATATCTTTTGTTTCCTTCTATTCTGTGAATGATATAATTACTTTAATGAAACAAAATTTGCATTTATTATTGCCTATTATTTAGGGGATAGTGTAATTGCTTCAACAAATGTGACAGGAGTGTTGTGTTTCAAGTGGATTTATAAGAAAAATTATTAGATAAAGCTTCAGTGGTCTGGTTGTCACAATGTGATAACATTTACAAAGATCTTCAAAGCATGTTTAACACTGTAGGATGAAGGGTTGGTTATATGACTCCATAGCCCATTTCTTGACACTAGTCTATTATTATGTTTTTGTTGCTTTCAGTTTGGCCCTAAATTCTTTAAATCACAAATCATTTCAATTTTGTGTTGTGAGTACTTGTACCTGCCATGTTCTCCATGCTGGTTGATGAAATTCATTCAATATCTTGCCAATGTTGAGTAATATTTTAGGTTTCTCAGCATAACTTTGTGAGAGCACTACCTATTAAGCAATATCCTATCAATTGTGTGTTTGAATCTTTAGGTATTGTTAAAGGATCACCCCCCTAGGTCTTACAGAGTCGGAAGTGCAAGGGAAATGTGTTCTCATTCCATTTCCTATCAGTTGGCCAAATCCCCTTTGAATCTGAGTATAAGACATTAGCTAAGTCTTTAGGATTCACCGGTCCAATTCAATTTGGAGCACCAATAGAGTGTTGATAGATATGTATGCAAAATGTGAAACCCAGACAAGGCATGTGAACTGTTTTACAAAATGCCTCAAGAGATGTCATCTCAAGGAATGAAATGCAATGATTGCAGAATGTGCATAAAATGGATTTTTTCAAGGAAGCTCTCAGAATCTTTAAATTAATGAAGCACTCTATAACACATCCTAACACTGTAAGCTTTGTGTGTGTTCTAGGTGCTCGTAGTCATGCAGGTCTGGTGGATGAGGGTTGCACATACTTCACACATCCACAACCCTTATTGTATTACATAATAGCTGATCATAAGGAGTGCATGGTTGACCTTAATGCCCATAATGGCTATCTTGAAGACAACCCAAAACTTATTACTAAGATTCTAGTTAAACCTGTGGTGCCTGAGGGTCATCTATGAATATAGGCTAGGCATTTCCAACAACACTGTTGTTTAGTTGGATCCTAAAAAAAAATATTGCGACTTAAGTTCTTGCAAAAGTAGACAGGTAGTAAATAAAATCACATCACGTAAAGTGCAATAAATACACAAAGAGAAATCATCATACATAAGATATATTCATCAATTGCAAAGAAAATAGAGGTGCGACCCAGACCAAACTCATTAAATGGAATGAAATGGACATGTATTACAAGCATATGACAAGCCATCAATCCAAGGCATAAGTTTTATTCAAAACAAACACAATGCAAGGAAACCGCAAGAAGGGGCTCTCTTTTTGCAACACTCAACATGCAACAAAATCTAAGAGAATTCATTTGTGAGAATTTGAGAAACCAGTAAGCTAAAAGATAATATCACCATGATTAATCCCAAGCATACCAAATGAAACGGCTATCATGCATGCATGAAAATAATTCACACTAAGATTATATACTGGATTATTAAATAAGCAATCAATAGCAAAGATGGAAGACTCATCTATACAATTTGATCACTTCCCTTTGGCTATCCTGCTAAAATTTATTTTTCTAGAAATCTTGGTGGATATGTATGCACTGTTTGGATGCATGGACCCAACACATGAACTGTTTGACATAATGCCTCAAAAGATGTGGCCTCTGGGGATGCCATGATTGAAGGGTAGACACATCCATCAAAGAATAATTGAAGGTGCATCTATTATCCCCTCTTTCATTTTAAAATGCTCTTCTAGTAAAATGTATGCAACATGTGGAAGCATATACATGGTACATCCACTGCAATATGAGGATGCATAGACAAGAAGTCTCCTTTTTTTTACTATATGGCTCTACAAAAAAAAAAAAATCCTAGAATCCCCTCCTATTATGTGCAGTTTCCCTTTCTAGAAAAGCATGCAGAAAGAGGATGCAGAGACAAGGCATGTGGCACTTGGAAGGAGTGACTTGAAGCAAGGTGGAGGGCACATGCAAGGGTAGGTGTAGATCTATTAGATGCTTTTATAAGCTTTATTTATTATATCAATTATATATATATATATATTCTTTCTTTTTTTTTATTTAATTGATTACTAAATAAACAAAAAATAATAACATATTTATCTTTTATTAATATTTTATTCACTTCTAAGAAATAGGTTTATGTAGGGAATTACAAGAATTAAATATACATACTATTTACTTTTACATTTTAAATTTTTAAAACTTAATCATATACTTCCATTTTTCCAAAGGACCCTTATAAAATTTTGATATATTGTATATACGAGTTTCTCAAATTTAAAAAGACACCCTTTATAATTATCAACGAAATCACAAATAACACTTACACAAAAGTCCAGGAAGACCGATTCAGAGGTACGCTACATTTTCTAAGACAGTGTGTCTTGGGTAGCAAGCCTTGTATTTGAGCAGTGAGCTCTAGGAAGTGTGCCTGAATGCATGTGCATTCGCATTTATTCCTTTATACTTTTAACATGGTATAATATTGTGGATTGACCTCCACCGTAGTTTTTCCCCTAACAGGGTTTCCATGTAAAAATATTGGTGTTATGTGTGTTTTTGATGTGTCGATGATTTATGCTTTCATGGTTATTAATTAGATCTAAGAATAAGGTTAAAGAGTTTAATAAGTTTGAAATTTTGTGACAATTGATTCACCCCCCTTCTCCATTGTCTTCCCTTGTGTTACCAACAATTGGTATCAGAGCAGGTTCCTTGGAAGAAGTTTAATAGCTTGAGGTGATCTGGGATGGTGACATATAAGAAGGATAGTCTGAGATTTGATGGAACAAATTATTCTTTGTGGAAGAAATGAATGGAGTGTCATTTGAGATGCATTGGTGAGCCTTTTTGGAACATTACAAAGAACATATATATCATCCCATAGAATGGACCTTCTACTACAAATGAGATCAAAGATGTTGAGTACAATATCAAGGCTAAAGAAGCATTGTTGAGTGCCTTGATTGATTCTGAGATGACTAATGTGATGGATTTTAAGACTACTTATGAGATCTAGAAAAAATTTGGAAACTTTGTATGAAGGTGATGCACATGTGAAGATTGCTAAGTTGCAAAGTCTAAAAGGGAAATATGAATCATTGAAAATAGGTGAAGATGAGAACATTACTGCTTTCATGAAAAGAGTGAATGAACTAGTGTGTAATATCAGATGTGCTGGTGGAACATTGGAAGAATCAAAGATTTTTGCTAAAGTGCTTAGATCCTTGCCTGCTGCATACAAACAAAAAGTTGTTGCTATTGAGGAGATCCAAACTGTGACAAATGTAACCAGGGACATGTTGATTGGTAAGCTTGCTGCTTTTGAGTTAAGTGAGTTTGGCGATGCTCTTCCTAAGATAGAATCTGCATTCAAAGCTACTACTTCTGAAAGGGATAAGTAGAGATATGATCTAGGAGAAATTTCTTCTAGAAAAGTGTTCAAGTATGAAGAAGAAATGAGAGAGATTGAAGAAGAAGGAAAAAACTAGATGAGCTTGAAGCACTTCTTGTCAAGTGAGTACCCAGAGGAGAAGGTAAGTACAAAGGGAAATTGCCTCTTAAATGTTTTTCTTGCAACAAGATAGGTCATTTTGCTTCAAAGTGTCCTAAAAGAGTTCTTAAGCCAAGACCTAACAAGCCTAGATTCCTAAGAAAATGTTATTATGTTGTTGATGAAGGTGTGACATGATGAATCTGATAAAGGGAATGCAAGTGAAGATGATTTTATATTTATTTCTATCAAGGAAAATGGTACATACTGAATTTGCTAGTTGCATGAATGTGGAGAAATCTTTGGAAGCCAGAATTGAAGAAAAGGGTGAATGGGTGATTGATAATGGTTGCTCTCATCACATGATAGGTGATAAAAGCAAGTTTGTGAGTCTTGAAAAGTATAATGGTGGTGTTGTAAGATTTGGTGATGATAAAGTTGGTGTGATCTGTGGCAGAGGATCCATTTCTCTTTATGGTAAGAATAATACTGATGATGTCCTATATATTGAAGGTTTGAAGCATAATCTTTTAAGTGTTGGGTAGATGGTTGACAAGGGATACAATTTGCAATGCAAGAATGGAAAGTGTAGAATATTGGGGAGTTCTAGAAATGTGATTGCTTTAGGTACAAAAACAAAAGGTAATATCTTTCACCTAAATGTTTCTACTAAAAGTTGTTTGATTGCTTAAGTTGATGAAAGTTGGTTGTGGCATAGGAGATTGTATCATACAAACTTTGACAATATTATCAAGATAAGTTCTACTCATGTTGTGAGAGATCTTCCTAAGTTGGTAAAGCCTACTAACACCATATGCAAGGAATGCTAGTTGGGGAAGCAAACTAGATTTTCATTTCAGAGCAAACAACATTGTTCAAATGAAGTATTGGAGCTTGTGCATATTGATCTGTGTGGTCCTTCTAGAGTCAGAAGTTTACAAGGATATAGGTATTTCATGTTACTCATTGATGATTATTCTAGATTGATGTGGGTTGCTTTCTTAAGAGAAAAATCTGAAGCCCTAGAGAAGTTCAATATTTTTAAGGCTAAGGTTGAGACAGAGACAGGTCTGAAGATTAAATGTCTAAGATCAGATAGAGGTGGTGAATTCATTTCTGGTGAGTTTAATTCTTTTTGTGAAGACCATGGGATAAAGAGACAATTATCTGCCTTGTGGACCACTCAACAAAATGGAGTTGTGGAAAGCAAGAACAAGATAGTTCTAGATGCTGCTAGGACTATGATGCTTGAAGGAAATGTCCCTCATATCTACTGTGGAGAAGCTGTGAGTATTGTTGTTTACACTCTCAATCGGGTGCATATCAAAGGTGATATCGGTAAGACCCCTTATGTACTATGGTTTGGTCATAAGCTTATTGTTAGATACTTCAAAAAATTTGGGAGTAGATGCTACATCAAAAGAGATGAAGATATAGGAAAGTTTGATGCTAGGAGTGAAGAAGGTATCTTTCTTGGTTACTCTACTAAAAGTAAAACCTACCAGTGCTTCAACAAGAGATTGAGGAAAGTGGTTGAAAGTGCTAATGTCAAGGTTGATGAAGATACAGTTATACCATCAAGAACCTGTGGATATGATTCAGATGATCAAAATGTCAGTTTAGTTCAGAACCAGAATCAAGTGCAAATCATTTCGGTAAATCAGGAAAGTCAAGAGGAAGGAGCTAGTGAAAATGTTGAAGTGAGAACACAAGAGCCAGAAGTTCAAGAACATCCTAAGACTCCAAGGTATGTAAGACTTAATCATTCAGAAGATTAGATTATAGGTGATAAGAAAAAATGTGTTCAAACTAGAAGAAAAATTGTAGAAGAATATTGTTTGATTTCAAAGACTGGACCTAGTAATGTCAATGAAGCATGCAAAGTTGAACATTGGATGGAAGCAATGAAAGAAGAGCTACAACAAATTGAGAAGAATGATACATGGATTCTTGTTCCTAGACCTAAGGAAAAAAATGTAATTGGAACTAAATGGTCTTTCGGAATAAACTGAATGAGAAAGGTGAAGTTGTTAGAAACAAAGCAAGATTGGTGTGTAAAGGATATTCACAAATGGAAGGAATTGAATTTGAAGAGACTTTTTCCCCTATTGCTAGGATTGAAGTTGTGAGACTGTTTCTTGCTTATGTTGCTTACAAAAAATTCAAGGTTTATCAGATGGATGTCAAGTCAGTGTTTGTAAATGGAGAACTGGAAGAAGTGTATATTGAACAACCTGATGGATTTCAATTGATTGATTAGGGAGATATGGTTTGTCAGTTGAAGAAAGCATTGTATGGACTTAAACAAGCCCCAAGAGCATGGTATGCCAGATTGGATAATTATTTTTTGAAACTTGGATTTAATAAAGGTACTACTAATAGTAATCTGTATTTCAAGATTGAACATGATAAAGATTTGATTGTTGAATTCTTTGTTGATGATATCATTTTTGGATGAGATAGTTTGTGCATGAATTTTTTTGATGAGATGTAGAGTGAATTTGAGATGTCTATGATTGGAGAGATGAAATTATTTTTGGGATTGCAAGTTACTCAACTAGACAAAGGCATCTTTATATCTCAGTCCAAGTATGTGAAATAATTGCTAAAGAAGTTTGGTATGGAAGATTCAAAGCTAGTTGGTACACCTATGATGACTAGATGTAAGTTGAATTAGAATGATGATTCTTCTAAAGCAAACCAGACTAGATACAGATCCATGATTGGTGGATTGCTTTATTTGACTCAAACTAGACCTAATATCATGAATGATGTATGCATTTTTGCTAGATTTCAAGCCGATCCTAAGGAATCTCATCTAATTGTTGTGAAGAGGATTTTCAGATACTTGAAGAGAACAGTTGATTTTGGCCTATGGTATTCTAAAGAAGATGAATTTAATTTGAGTGCTTTTATTGATGCTAATTGGGCAAGAGATGTGGATGACAGAAAGAGTACCAGTGGTGGTGTAATTTTCTTGGGAAAGAAATTGATTTCATGGTCAAGAAGCAAAATACCATTTCCTTATCTACTACAGAGGCATAATACATTGCTACTGTTAGCAATTGTACTCAAGTATTGTGGATGAAACATATGTTGAAAGATATTAGAGTTGTGTATGATGAGCCTATTGCTATATTTTTTGATAATTCAAGTGACATTATCATTTCTAAGAATCTGGTGTTGCATTAAAAAACTAAGCATATATCTATCAAGTTTCACTTTTTGAGAGAGAAGGTGAGTGAAAAGGAAGTCAGACTAGAGTATGTGCCTACTAAAGAATAGATTGTAGATATATTTAATAAGCTTTTTCCTAAGGATACTTTTGAGTATCTTAGAGGGAAGCTAGGGGTGATTATCCCTCCTAATCAGAACTAAGATGCATTGCATTGCATCAGTCCATGCATTTCATAGTCATATCTTGATCTGGATTGATGTTGTGGTGGCTGCTACTCAAGGGGAGTAGTTAGATGGTTTGAAATGTGTTTCAGAGCTTGTGTGAGAAAGATAATTCTTATCTTTGTCATTGATGTCAAAGGGGGAGAAGAGTCATGTGAAAAACTTTGTGAGGAGAAGAGTTGAGGAGAAGAGTCAAAACCTAAGGAGAAGAAAGTGCCAAGAGCAAGTTCAGTTGATGGTGTTTTTCACATCATGTGTTGCCATCAATTCCAAACGGGGAGATTGTTGGATGTTGTGGTTCTGTTGCTAATATGTGGTTGTCGTTGATGCCAACACTATTAGCATTAATGTCATTTGAGGCTGTATATGTCAAGGATATTGAGAAAAATATAATAAAGAAAGTTACAGGTTGTCAAGTTCAGTGTGGCCAACATGCTGATGGCTCACTTAGTATGTTGATGATCAGAGGTTGTGGACTAAATGGTTTGTTTTCAAGTATATCTAGTTTATCCACATTGAGTTTCAGAGATCCATGTGAAGATTTGATCGAGTTATGAGTATCTGTGTTCAGACAGTTTTTCTGTTGCTTCATTTGGTGTTCCTGAATGAAGATGTTGTGATTCTAGTAAGTTTAGTTGTTGTGGATGCTTCTCTAGTGATTCATGATTCTTGCTGACTTTTCTAGATCATCCTCTATCTTTTTTACATGTCCGCGTTGATCGGTGTGTTTGTGAATGAATATTTTCTCTTCCTTGTTCATGTTTTTCATGTTCTTGGCTAACAGGGTGATTGTATTGTGTTTGGGATCTTGGAGGAATAATTTTTGAAGGTGTTTCATGTTCGAGAATATTATTTTGGGTCCTCACTATGGTGTGGTTGATGGTGGTTAATTCACATTGCTAATTGTTTATGTTTTGGGCCGACAGTTTGTATTCATTTTTATATTTCATTTGAAGCCAACATGTAGATGATGTTATCTCTTGGTTGCAGATATATATGAGCAATTTTTTTATCCTTTGGAGATGTATGTGGAATGAAGTGAGCAAAGTGTGTGCAAAGTGTGGGAGTCTTATGTGCAAACAATGTTCTAATCATTCAAAGGAAGAAGAAAAGTGTGAAGAGTGAGAAAATTTTCTATGCTTAACTAGAACTATAATCAGGTATTATCAGATGCTATTTTCTCGGTTCAATCTTATGGATGTAATAAAAATCTTTCTATAACACAGTGTGTCTTCCTTGGGTAGTAAGCCTTGTTGTATTTGAGTAGTGATCTCTAGGCAGTGTTCCTGAATGCATGTGCATTCCCATTTATTCCTTTATGATTTTAATAGGGTATAATCTTGTGGATTGACCTCCACCGTGGTTTTTCCCCTAACAGGGTTTCCACATAAAAATCTTGGTGTTATGTGTGTTTCTGATGTGTTGATGATTTATGCTTTCATGGTTATTAATCAAATCTGAGAATATGGTTAAATTTTTTAATAAGTTTGAAATTCTATGACAACTGATTCACCCCCCCTCTCAGTTGTCCACCCTTGTGTTGCCAACAAACCATTCTAACCTTCCTATTACCAGTAACTCTTTCAAAAAGTAAAAGAGTAGACAAACAACTAAATTTCCATACCGAGAAGTATTATTTTTTCTCTTCTTAATCTCCTTTAAATTCTTCAAAATATGTATGTGAAGTAGTTCACATAAGTCATATTCCATACCTCTTAATACCATATCAACGACAATATTCACCGCAACAATAGAAACTATAGAGTCATTGTTAGGGATACAAAATTTATGACCAATGAACATAGTAGCATACCTTATCACTGAATCAACAATCGATCTCAAACCAATTTCTTTTCCTTTAGAAATCGCACCTATAACCTCAATTATTTCTTTATCATTCATAGACTTTAGTTTAGGAACCGGTCTAGAGAAACATAGACATGTTACATCTCTAATTTCTTCTTTGGTAACCAGATGTGCCTCATTAATCCACAAAGATTCTTCATGAATTCTACTCAATACCATTTGAATATATTTCTTCTCAAATCCAAACAAAGGAACTTTCCTCCAAACATCCAAATTTTTCTCAACTCATACTATGTAGGCATCATGATTCTCTCTCAATTCATTTTCCCAAAACACATTCAACTGAACTGATGAAATTTCTTCAATCTTACTATAAACAAATGCATAAATATCTTCTGTAGGAAACAATCTCATAGGGATGCAAGAGAATGCACCAATAAATTCTTCCAACACATTCCTCATATATTTCTTCAACCTAGCTTTATCCGCATAATTCACAATCTTTGAATTATCCATCAATAAAAGTGAAAGATTGTGCAAATAGGAATACCTCAACTAGAAATTTATAGACGTCCTATTTCTGAAGCTCACTTTGAATTCATCTATTATTTTCTTCAAATTCTGAAACTCTGAATTCCCTTCTAAACTTCCTTCACACGCTTCTCTGAAAATGCATAGGCCTTTAATTTTATTTGATCTTATTCCTTTCATTCTAAATGATTTTGCAATAAATGTTTCAACTTGCAGGTAGATTGCCTCGAAAGCTTTGTACGCTTCCATTCTTTCAAATTATGCAAACCTCATTCTTCACACATATGACTGATAAAATATCTTAATCTTGTTACCACATTAAATATACTTCTATCATGATATGACACAAGTACCAATAAGGGGGTTTATTGGATTTTCTAAAGATTGCTCCCCCTTAGCCACTGCTTTCATTTAGAAATTGATGGGAGTATCTGTACTAGAGGTTGGCACAAATAAGAATGATGATTCCCTTCTCCAAATTATTTCCATTTCTTTTCTTGTCATTTTTGGATCACAAGTTTGATCATTCTTCTTCACCAGATAGATGTTCTTCTTTCTTCTGTCATTACTACTAGGATTTTCCATTTTTTTACACTTACAACAAGTAACATTCATCTTTCCATTTTCTCTTTTATCTAACAAACTATCTTTATATCCATTCTTCTTTCCCTTAGAATTATTCACATTGTTTTTACAGTCATTTTCCTTATGACCAAACTTCTTGTAGGAATGAAAAACACCATTGAAGTATAAATACCCTTTTGCATCATGTCATTTTACATGAGTTTTTTTGGAATTGCTTCTTCACTTCTTGACTTGTTTATCTTTGTATCATGTCTTCTTACTAGTGAATTGCTTCACTTTAGAACTCTGACCTTTTTCAAACCCTAAAGTGCTCTTATCCCTTTTTTAGTCTTTGCGAGTTAATCAATTCATCAAGCATCGCTGACCTTATCTTAAATTTGTCTTCAAAACTCTTTTCTCTTTCCAGATTAGATCTTAGGATTTCTACTTCTAATTCAAGCTTTGTGCATTCATCCATCTTCTTTTCAATTTCAATTTCCTGACATTCTGCAATTCCTTTCTTCTCATCCAATTGTTCTAGTAGGTTGGTGATGATTTATTCTCCTTCAATCAACAAATTACATGCATCCATACTTGTACTTTGAATATTTTTCAATGTGCTCATTTTCTTTTATCAACTTGTCCTTCAGGGCTTCCATTTCTTCTAAAAATTCAATAGAGACTACTTTCATGGGAAAAAAATTCTCATGTTCAAATTATGGGACCTTCCTCAAGCTATTAGGATTCTTCCAAGGTACCAAGCTCTTGATACCAATTGTTGAACATCCAGAATATTGAGAGGGGGGGTGAATCAGTATTCCATAATCCAATAATAAAATCCACTTAACCATTATTACAATTTTGACTGAATCAACAAGAGAGAACATATAAATAAGTCAAAGCAATCACACACATGAACACCAAGATTTTTATGTGGAAAACCTAGAATGGGAAAAACCACAATGAGGGTTAACTCACAATATATTATATTCGGATACAAAATATTACGGGGCTCACTGCCAAGACTCACTATCCTTAAAAAGCTTACAACCTAAGAACAAAAGATGGCTCACTGCCAAGTTACAAAGATAGTGGCTCACTGCCAAAAGAATGAACTAATGGAATACACCTTCAATGTGTAGGGTTTAGTTCCACTAAAGCTCAGAATATAGAGTATTGCATTGCTCAACAAATCTGTACTATTAATAAGGAATTTAGGCTCTGATCTTTTCCTCTATTCACTTGCTCACACACACACTCTCATAGTTTTTCTTTTTTTCTCTTGTGTGTATATATTTTATTCCTCAAAGCATCTTATATATACAAGCATATCTTATTCATGAATTAGGTCAGCCTAATTGGATGAACACAAAATAACCAAAACCTTTCTTCATCAACACCATATAAGATTTGAACATTTTATCCATGTAGTGCAATATGCCAAGTTGGCTATTAGTCTTCATAATTTATTGCATTCGTTGAGTCGACCAAGACTAAAACACAATTATCCAAACCAACAAATAATCCTCACATAAAAACACCTTCCGGATCTGAGAACACATTAATTTCCCATCATACTACCAGTAAAGAGACTAGCAGCCAAAACCGCAATGCAAGAATGTTCACCTTAGTAGAATGCAGAGTCTCCCACACAATATACCTCACATAGAACAATAGTAGGATACAGAGTTAAACTCTGTCAGAGAAAAATTTATGTTCATAGCAAAAGACGTCTCAAGATGTAGGAAATAGCAGTCTAAATGATTCAATAAAGCATGGTTAAGAGATTAGAGTCATATCAGATCTTGTGATGAGTCACGGACTCAAATACCAACACACTGATCCATCACAAAGTAGTATTACTAGAAAAGAACAACTTCCAGTAAACCAAGCAAACTTCTCATATAGTTATTACCATGGTGACATCAATGACAACATAGGAACAACCATCACAACCATCCATACTTCATGCTCACATTGCAAAGATTCCAACAAGGACAACTAAGGAATTTCAATCAAAAGTATTTTATTCAAAACACTTTCAACTTGAATATCAAACTCTATAGAAATAGGATAAAACTAACACATGAAATTATATTGCAAACTCAATGCATCCAAGTACTTAAAATAGTGATAAATCATATATAGAAATGAAACAAAAATAAAAGAGATGCAAATTATAACACAAGATATACATGGAGAAACCCTTACAAAAAAAATTCCACATATAAAAATATCCGATAATTATATTAATCCTCAACAAGAGTTACACCAATATAACTTCTCCCTCTAAATTCTTACAACATTTTGTTACTACTACAACTTGCAAAACAACTTGTACTACCTCATCTTGTAAGCTCTACTTCATAGCCAAAAGTAATACAAGAAACCATAAATCGTTTCCAATATAATGGGTTCAAATTATAAGCCACATAGTCTACACGCAAAGGATACCTCATGAAATGTGCCCAAGAGTTACAAGCATTGTTCTAGAAGCTTCAAAACTTTTTCTCATGAACTTCGGTTCCAAATTCACTATAGAACAAAAATATTCCATAAAGTAATAACCTGTTAATTCTAAAAAGGCTATCAACTTCTTACACATAATAAAAGATGCTTTCTCACACCTCTTACAATGTTATATATGCTTCTTACACCTCTTACAACACCATAAATAGTTATATTCCTTTCCACTTCATGCTAAGTGTCCTCATATGCCAAATTAAGTTTTTCCACTCAATGCCACCTTTCAAAGAATATGCCAAGTGCCTAGGAAAATAATATTTAATTACAAAAATTATTTCTCCTCATGGAATGTCTAAATTTCCCTTCCATGATTCTTGGAGTGACAGGAAATAATAACCAACATTTAAAATATTAAATTAAAATACATAGTCCTAGACTTGCAAGGTTAATATCACCAATCTTAATAGGTGCCTACATGGATTTTAGCATTTTGGCTTTAAAACTTTAGGTTCCAACCATACGTAGAAGTAGGTTTTCAAAATTTATTATGAAATTATTCTAGCTAGAAGAATTTTGGTTAGAATTGTGTCACACCAAATTTTCTATGTTTTTTCAATTTTCCTAAAATCCCTATCTTTTTTATCATGTTTTCCTGCATTACATATATATTTTATGAAAAATATAAAAATATCTTTTGGTAGATCTAAGAGTGTAGATTTCAAAATTTAAAAATATTTATTATTGTTAGCAATATCTATTTTGACTTCATTACAAATAGGTCATTATAGTCAAACATAGACCTAATTAGTTTTTTTTTTAAATATGAGAAGAATATAATGTATTAGAGGATAAAATCCTTATTGAGATAATATATTTTTTCTATTTCTGAAAATATGAGTTAATATGTAAAAATGTTATAAATTAATAATTTCTAGGTGTTTTCTATTGGGTATGACCTCTCTTGCAAAGATGAAATACAAGCTCAAAGGGGTCGTATCACTATCAAATATTTTGAAAGAATTCAAAAATATAACATACATAAACTTAGGACATGCATTTTTGGAAGATTTTAACACTATGATTTCTATAGAGGATAATATGTCTAGGAAAATAAGGAATTTAATAACTAGTGGACTAGTACAAGTCGTAGGATTTCCAATCATAGTGCAATCTATAGATCTGGTAATGATATGTACCCATTATTAGAGTCCAAACCAATGAAAATTAGAAATCTTGAGGGCAATTTAATTGTATTGATATAACCCCAATATATCAAGGAAATATTTGGTCTGTCAAATAAAAATTCATATGTAAAGGTTTTTGTGGGATAAACCTAACAATATTATGGTGATAATTTGAATATTTTTTTAGAGTTCATCAATAAAGGTTGGATTTAGAAACCTAAGTCCACCATCTCATGAATCCCCAAGAGACATTTTAGGATTGATTTCATAGAAGATGTAAATGATTCCCTAACATTGTTAAGTAGAGTAATAAGACAAGAAGCTACTAGAGAACTACAATCCTAGATGTACTAATTCATAGTTAAAATATTATCTAGGAAGGAATTCATAGACCACACAACAATGATTAGTTGACTAAGGTAGCATAATTCAAGAAATTTTATATGACATTCTATTTAGTGTATTCCCTTGCTAGGAGGCAAATTTTTTTTGGGAAAGGTGTCTTAACCTTGCTCCTAATGTTAAGATTACAAAAGGTGTGACTTTTAGATATAAAATGGAAAGCTCAATTTCTAGGCTACAGACCTAGTTTTTGGCCCAAATAAAAATTATTAGTTTCTTGGCATCACCTATAGGGGTGTCAATTACATAGATCCATTTCAGTACTTCAATTAAAAAGAAGAAGGTGCCTAATTAGCCCACCAGATCAAAATTTGTGGCCTCTAGAATTTTGTGTAGGAAATGTAAAAAGTTGTTGGACGAATAAAAAGAGCTATAAAGGGGAGTTACACATGTTGATCAACTTATGATGTATGTTATAACACATAATAATGTATGTTTTATTTCCCATGATAATTTAGATACCACTTTTCGGTGGTTTTAGCTCATGGGTTTATAAATACCATTTGATGGTTTTAGGTTTTGTATATCCTATATATTATGAATAATCAAGTGTTATCAAAGGCTCATGATGGTTTTGTTTTCCCTACAATTGGTTCTATAACTCTCCCAATTATGGTAGGACCTAAAAAGTTAGATATTTTGTTTACCATAATCTTGATATTAAACTAGTTTCATGTGAAGTTAGGTCACCCATGGCTTAGCTCTATGAATTCGGTCCCATCGATCATTCATAAATTTCTTAAATTCCCATTTGATGGACAAATACATACCATTTATCATAATGGATTTAAGCATTTGGCCTCTCATGGAAACTTTTCACTAGATTACTTTTGGCCTCAACAACCCAATCCACTAAACCTCATGAAGGCTATCTATTTTTACCATATCAAAAATTTAAAGCTAATTGTATAGCCCAATTATCCCTAAGTAATATTTTTCTTGAGGCTCATCGGTCTCTAGTGGCTTCAATGATTGTTCCTCCTACCACATTGATAGTGAACAAACCTTGGCCTGAACCAAGTATTCTTCCTCATCCATTTGGAATCTATGTTGTGGTTCCCCATCCACCATATTATAAAGGACCTTGAGAAAACCATTTGGAAATTCCTTCAGGGATTAATTTTGTGCCTCCTAAGGAAAAAAAAATTCTGTACAAAAGCCTAAAACACTTAAAACACTTATGATTTCCCAATCTTTGATAGTTCCTTCAGTTCCTCCCACAAAGGAAGAGAGGGGACCAATTTTGGAAAATTCCTTAGTCCCTCCTTCACAAGTTGAAGCTCATGCAAGACAAAACAAAAATGAAAAGGAACATAAACAAAGACATCACACTATGGCTCTTCAGCTTGTTGAAGATAAAAAATCCTCACCTAATGATCCTCCATCCATACAATCAAATTTCAATGAAATACCTCTCACCCATCCATATTTTTCATTGCTTGACTCCACTCCACCACCCTCACCAAACCATGAAGCTGAACCTTATCTATCCCAACCAAAACAAATAATTAAAAGCTCACTAAATACACAAGATATGAACATAGATGATAATTCTCACAATCATGCTAATAGAACTAGTATGCAACCCATTGTGATATAATTTAATATTGAATCAAAAGATAAAACAAAAGAGCAAAAACAATATCATAATGAGTTATCTCTTATATTTTCCAAATCAATGAACCTAGATGGGGGAAACTATGATGATCCTCCTAATACAAGTGACCCACCATGTCTTGATGCTTCTCCTTTAACTGCACTTGTTGTAGTTCCTTTAGCTTATTGTCCACCTTCTATTTATGATGAGCAAGATTGGGATGCAGATGATTTTCTATAAATTGGCTCGCATGTGTAGTACCCTTTGTGTCTTTGTATTTTGATTACACATTATGTGATCTCCCCGTAATGTGTTTCTTGGTGTATATTTATGTTTTTTAGTTTTCTTTGGATGACCCTTGTTGTTCACACTGGTGCAAGGATACAAAGAGAACAATTTTTTTTGGCATTCCTCTATTTGTATCTTCATTCTTCTTTATGTTGTGCATGTCATGTTTGTTCTTTTGTTTCCTTTAGGGAATGATGCAAAGAGTTGAGACATTTAGGTCTCTTTCATGTTGACCCAAAATATTTTATTTTGTCTTCAAGTGTCATTCCTTATGCTCGTAGTTCCACTAGTATTTGGGGAATTATGTCAATTCAAAGCATGATCATTTATAAATTATCTCTCATCTATACTTACCCCAGATTTGTGGAGCCCTCGTGTGTAATTCTTGTCTTGTTAAATATGTCTTTGTTTTGGGGGAAACCCCTTGTCATGAGTCAACTTTGTTGGGAATATATCATTTTGGCATAAGGTTTCCCAACAAGCTCTCATGTATTATCACATGTCTATTTTTCTACTTTAAGGGAAATTTCTCCCAGTTGATGTTAGAAATCACTTTAAAGTGGGGGCATACATTACATTATGTGCTTCACTATGTTTCACACAATTAGAACTTTGTGATACATTTATGGAATATTGATTATTTTTTCAGCACCAAGGATTAGAGTTATTTTGCAAACAACGAGATTTAATTATAATTTTTGGTATGGTTTGCATGAGAACTCACCTAGTGAATATTGGAATTCACTAGCCCTTGTGTTTTTTCATTTTCTACCCTTTGTTGAAACTCACCTAGTGAATATTAGACTTCACTAGCCTATGTTGTTTCTTATCAAGATCACCTAGTGAATATCGAACTTCACTAGCTTGTGATGCCTCTCATGGGTCACCTAGAAAATATTGTACTTTGTTAGCATGTGATTTATAAATACCTTGGGTATGGATCCTAGTAATATATTTGTGGATCTTGCTAGTCCACAATGAAATACTCTCTTTTTCTTTTTTGCATTGTGTTTGTATCATGTTTGTATTGCATTCGTATCGTGTTTGTATTGTGTTTTTTGTTTGCATTATGTTTAATATGTGTCTTCATAGTGAATGTTTCGTGTTTGTATCTTTTGTTGCATTGCACCTTATGTGTGTGTGTTCCTTTGTCTTTACATTATTGTTCCATAGGATCTTGAGCTTGGGGGCTAGCGCATCCCTTAGATTTAGTGCCATCCTACCACTCCAATGTTTTGATGAAAGAACCCTTCTTGGATTTTCCTTACTTTAGTGTGAGCATGATAGTAAGTTCATTCTCTCAATAAAGTGGGGGCTAAATGTAGCATATAAATTGTCAACCTTGATAATTTCACACTAGGTTTAGCTCCCCCTTATGTGCTTGGACCTAATTATGCTAATAATTTACCCATTTTATTATCATTTTCAAAATAGGTTTGGTCTAGGGCACCACCACCCTTGACCAACCTATTTTGGCCCAATTTTGAATATGTTATTGTTGATATTTTTATGTTTGAAAATTCAAACTCATTTTTTGTCTTTTTAGAATTAATTTTGTGAGAAATGAAGAAATGCATATAAATACAAGTCCTTTTTACCATTTGAAACTAGAAGCAATCAAGAAGGCAATCTAATGAAATTTTGAGCAAGCAAACATCCTAAAAAGAAGTCAAGAGTAGAATAAGAAACATTATTACATCATTTTTCATCAATCAGATTCATGTTAGTAATGCATCAATTTTGTGAGTAATAATGTTCATGTTTTGTGTTCATTTATTTTATGAGTACTAACACTTGCATGACTTCCTATCAATAAGAAAATCTCCCTTGCATGAGATGTATAACATGACTTCATTCCATCAAGGAGATTAGATCTAAGTGGTAAGTTGCAACACTTGTCATTTATCACTTGTTTTTATCCATTTGCCTCTTCCCAACTTAGGGTAAGCACTCTTTACATCATCATAGCCATTGTGGAGGTGAAAACACCAAAATTGGGTTTGACCTAGGAAAGCACCTATATGGCACAAAAATTTCTCCCCTCTCTTTTTTGCAGGTGGTCAATATAAAGTGGATATGGGAGAATATTGAAGACCTAATAGCAAGATCAAGTGTTCAAGCCTTCTATTTCAATAAATTAGGGAAAGAAGAGGTATTCATCAATGAAAGAAGTTTCAAAGTTGAGTTCAGGAGGGAAGAACCTACAAAACTTAACCTACTGAGACTTGTTCAAAGATTCCAAAAAGTAGCATCTTCTAGTCTAGGGAACAACCACCCTTGACTAGATAGTTTTAGCCCCAATTTGCATGCCAAGTTCACCTGTCTCTACACTTGCTTTTCTATCATCAGTTTCTATGTGTCTTTTATAATTTTTTGAAATCATGTTAGTTTATTATAGATTCATAGTTAACCTAATTTTATATTTACATAATCAAATAAATCAAATCAACCTCAAAAAAACACAAAAGAGGACCAAAAACCTAAAAAATAATTTTGGCTCTTCCATTGAGGATAGTAGCCAAGTGATATTGTGATCAATTCTAGTTCATCTCTAATGTAATGTGGAGAAAGGTGTGATTTAGAATCTAGATCCCTTTTCACACATTGCAAAACCCTTGAAAAAGGAAATGAAAAAGATTGCACAAAATGTTCTATAAATAATTCTAGGGTTTCTTAGAGATTCCCTAATGAATAGGCCTAATAATAAAGTTTAAGAAGATATTTAAATTCCTAAATGAGATCAATATTATATCTATAATGGCATGAACTTGTACCCCTCACAAATTCCTTGTTTATGTACCTCCTACCTTAGATAAATTAAATTTGATAATGCTATTTCGTGTCCTTCATTCATTTCCCATCCACTTGGTAGTTTTTTTTAGTGTTAGTGGAGGATATTTTGTTTGGGATGATAGTGCGACGCATGGACATCTATGCGGTGCACTACAATCCTAATAGGATTCATGCCTCTGGAATCTGTAGATGTGTTACAACTCTCTATTGGCGATGAAGTGTAATGTCCCTGCACGCTTGACTGACCTCAAACGACTCTTTTTCCTCCAAATTCATCTTCAAATTTCTATCTCATTCATCTCATTCATCTTCTTCACACTTCTTAATCTCTCTATAGACTTCTTGATCTTTTCCAGCATTCTACTCACTTCATAGACACATTTTCATCTCCATTGAAGCTCCAAGGTAGCGCTTTGATTGGTATAACCCTCTCATTATTGCGACAACATTGGAATTCACAAGCTTGCAAGCTCACATATTCCCTCATGTGCCTTGAGAGCATCTTGTTGGGAAGGTGATATCCATTCACTTAGCATCATTGTATTATTTTTGTAGCATATTGTTGTAAGCATAGCACATAGTGCTTCTACTTCAATATCTTTCTTTATCATACTTTCTCTATCATTGTTATTTTGGTTGTCCATGGAGGTGGAAACACCAAAGCGAGGGATTGATTGTGGCAGTCCTCTATACACAACCCCAACATCTTTCCTCATTCTTCTATGTGTAGGTATTTCATTTGTGTGGAGCTTGGGAGAGGATAGATTGACCACAAGTTAGATTTTCTGCCACCTTTACTTTTTTCAAATTCTAGCTTAGATTTCTTAAAGTATTCTTCTTGCTATTTTAATCATTTAGCTATTTTTTGCTTTCTTTCATCATATCAAACTGTACTTATCTAGTCATTAGTAAATTCTCTTTGAGTTCTGATTGTACTTTGTACTCTCTGTCCATATGGACATCAACACCCAACTAGGATGCCAATGTGCCATGTTGTCATCTGTATTCTACGCTGGAGTCCTTTGGCAAAGAGCTACCTATGTTGTAGTCTAGACCCGAGAATTTGCTCACCTGACTTCCTAGACTCTCAGGTTGATAGAAGGAAAGTGAAAGATCAGTTGTCCTTTCCTTTTACCCCCTTTAACATCAAACTCATCTTATACAATCCCTTAGCGTGAGGTAGATCAGAGCAGTTGATTGTTCTAGACCCTCCCATGACCCAGGGTCTCGAGTAGTCAATCCCCCTCCTCTACATTTTGGTGAACTTGATGTGAAACTCATAGTATCTATTTCTTTGTACATTGAGATTCTTTATCTCATGTCTTCTTAGGTTGTGGGCTTGTGTACTGTGACACTTTTTGAGCTTCACAAATTAGTCTACAACTTTTGGGTGTGTGGTTAGGAGTGCAAAACAATGACACTTAGAGATGGACTTTACAAGGGTCACTATGACTCTTACCTCTCAAGATATGGTATCGATGAAAGAGACAATTTTCTTCGATGAAACCACTTATGCCCCTATTCCTCCTATCTCTCCTTTGGCCCCACCTTTCAACAATGATGATGCTCTCACTATTCCTACAAAGCATATCATCCCTCTAGATAAGAGGCTATTGAATCGTTCAAATCACTTAGGGAAGGATCAAAACATGGCTAGGGAGACTAGAGTTGTTAATAAGTTCAAATATATGCTAGGAAAGGATCAGACAGGCATAGAGTTCCTCTGTGGCCTTACCAATTTAATGGAAGCATATGTCCCTTCTTACAACCCTAGGTCAAGTATTTCCTGAGGTCATGAGTTTAATGGCTATGAAAGAAAAATTGACGTCTTGATGCCTATGACATCAGTATGCATGGCTAAAATGGGCCCTTCTGTCAATATCTTTGCTCATGCTTCGCTTCCTATTGTCAAAGTAAGAAGAATACCTCTAGGGTTCAATGTTATTCCTCCTGGGGGTAGTTTTGTCCTTGATAATAGGATTTATAGTGGAATGGGGGTTGGTGGTTCTAGTATGTCTAGTGGCTCTGATGACGGATTCGATGGTGGTCACAATGGTGGATCTGATGGTGGCTATGGTAGGAGCTTCAATGGTGACTATGGAAATGGCCCCGGCGGGGGCTCTGGTGGTGGTCTTGGTGGTGGTTTTGGTGGCAGCTCCATTGGCCCAACTTCTTCATCTAATCATGTTTTGAATGCCCATTACAAAACATGGGTCAAATGAAGAACAAGCTGGCAAGTCTATCCCAAGCCTTTGCCTAGCCCATCTTTCAACCTTTTTTTTGACATAGTCCTTTGTCGGTGACAATTTTGAACACTCCCATCCCTCAAGGGATGGAATTTTCTAAATTTGAGAAATATGGTAGTAAAGGAGACCCTCAAGCACACATGTCAGCTTTCAATGTGATGTGTATAGACTTCTTTCACCACGATGCCTTGAAGAGCAAATAATTTCCTCGATCACTCAAAGACAACACTAGATTGGTACAGTTCTTTTCCTAACAACTCTATATTCTTATTATCAATCAGATATGCACCCTATGTTAAATTTGTAGAATTTAACTATTTGTTGACACATGTAAACCTTCTTCAAATGTGGGTGGTCTAAACGAAGAAGGAATCTATAGAGTGAGTTGGTTCTATGAATAATAAATCCTACTCTAAATGATTTTCTGAGGGAAAGAGTTAGAAAGCTAATTGAAATGAAAACTATGACTCAAAGTGATTTTTAGAACAAAAAATTAATGATGACTTTGGTTTTTTACCAACAAACAGCTCTCAGAAAACAATAGTACTTCACAACCCCTCATGAACACTCAACACATAATTGATTTGCATGAAGATTCAAGCATGAATACAACATGCAACCCGCATTTTATGAACTTCCTACATCAAAAATACAATTCTAGGACATAACAAGAATTCTGTAAATAGAAATCACAATTTAACATCAAACTATAAATGCAATTGACACAAAAATTGAGAAATAGGAATGTTGCTTTATTCAACTGAAGGAGTATCAAAGTTTGAGACAAATTTTTGCTTACAAAACTCTCTATCTTAGCATGAGAGGAAGAAACAATGAATCAGAACTCCCAAAAAACTCTAAGTCCTTCAAGATATATTACAAAACCCTAATCCGAGCTCAAGAAGAAAGCTCAAGGAAAAGCATCTAAAACTGCCCCAAAATGTGGCATAAAAGTGGAAAACTCACACTTTTTGCATGTGCATGCCCTAAGGCTTCTAAAAATAGGTGAAATCTACTTTAAAAGAAAATAAAACACTTCATCGGCTCTCCATGCAGCTCAAATATGACCAAGGAAAATTCAACTTTTTTTTGTCTCACAAACTACTAAAAATAGCAAGAAAGAATAAAATAATTTATAAATCATTGTTTTATCTTCTGCTTTACAACATGTAGTTTTACAACTTGATTTATTTTGCAATTAAAGATTAAAAAATATTTGCAAAATATAAACCTTATTACTCCATTACAAATTTTATTTTTCTTATAAAAAAATATAAAAAATAATAAAGCCATCTCCATTATTTATCTAATTGATTATTTTAAAATCAATTGAAATCAAATGCCTAAGAAATAATTTTTATTTCTCTACTCTCCAAGGCATGAATATAAAAAAAATTCCACAAGGTATTTAATTTTTGAAAAATAAATCAAACCTAACTTAAGGTTTACACTTATTAAGTCTTATCAGCACTAAACTTTGACCTAGGCATGAAGGAATTCGGCCAAGACAAAGCATTAAAGAATTAATTCAAGTTTGAGTTCATAAAATAAAACAAGCTCCCCTAAGTCGAATTAGGGCAAGTTAAAAAAAACTTGAAGTAAACCCTAAATCACATATCATTTCTCCTTTGTCACTTTGGATAATTTTGCTCTGCATGAGGAAAACATGCCGCCATGTCTATGCTAGGGTTTTGAAGCTGCAAATGCTTGATACTTCATATTTCTTCCTCTAGCTTGGTCGACTCCTCCTTTGCTACAATAGTAATTTGATTTTTGACAGTATTATGGCTTCTCTTGTGTTTTGAAAGCAACAAAAAGGCCATTAAGGCCGCAACCAAGCATGTCATTATTCTAATTTTTTGTGTCCATTCTCTATGCTAGTTCATTACCTCCTTGGGTGCCATGAATGTGAGCTCGAGCTTTGCATTTGAAAGCTCTGTAAGAACTTGGCCACCATGAATGTGCTTCTACATGTGTGACTTGGTAAGCTATCCTACTCCATCGTTCTTTTGTATTTTTTTGTCAAACTAAAGCTCCTAGAAGCTTATGATTACAAAAGAATGATTGTCATTTTCTCAAAAATAATGAAGACCCATTGCAAGCCACACCAAGTATGAACTCAATCTGCACTTTTTCTAAACTCAAAATTCTGTCTCAACTTCAAAAATGGCCTTCTTTGTTTGCATTTTCTACTCAAACTCTCACATGGGTATCTAGCTATGAGAAGAAGGATGGCTTCTCCATGTGCGGCCTATCATGTCCATTTTGAGCATTTGAAGTTATTGTATTTTCCATTATCTTCACACAATCTCAAAAAGAGAAACTCTGTTTTGTAATAAAGAAAACTCCTTTTTACATTTTCTACATTTTCTTGTATCTACTGGGCTCGACCCATAATGTATTACATGCATTTCTTACATCTTTTGTATAAACCCCTACATGGGTAAGCTGAAAAATGGTGAAAAATATATATTTGAAAACAAAACCCCATGTGGGTATTCTATAACTTGAAAGAAACCACCCATTTCTGTACTTTATGTGAAAACCCAATATGGGTATGCTAAAAATAGTGGTAAATATGCATTTTAAATAAAAACCCTCATGTGGGTACTTATGAAAATGTAAGAAAATATTTTTGTTATCCTGTAGCAGCATTGCACTTGTAGATTATGACTATTTTGAAATGAACACCACCTTTTGATTGTATTGAGCATTTTGAGTTGATAACCCAACATGGGTATTCTGTTTTCAAAAAGGAAAAAGCACTCAAAGTTACACCAGTTACTGCACTTTTTTAACCCTAAGATTGTAAATGATCTTAGACATTTTTTCATTCCCTTTTTGCAGATTCATAACCTCTTTCACCATTCCTCCATTGTACTAAACAAGAAAACTCCTCTATCACTTGTGCTTCACATTACTTGCTTGTCAGAATGCAACATCACTTGTCCTAAAAATGGCATTCATTCAGTATGACACAACTATCGTTGTTTTTCGTGTTGGAATAGATCTAAGACAACCCCTTATCTTTTGCTTATACCCATGGTAGCAACATTAATGTTCCATAGGTCGCTTTGATGTTTACTATCATTCATCCTATTTACTTAAATTTTTTAGAATCATGCATTCTTAGTTCAAAACTTCATAAGATAAAGCAATACTTACTTCCCATGCTTCTAATCATATTCAGATTTAGCTTCTTTGCTCTACTTGCATATTGCATTTTCTTGATCACTTAGTTGATTTCCATAATGCTATCTTATATATGCAAGCTGGTCTTAAACACACCCAAAATTTCATTGACACTCTTGCATTCAAATGAGTGAACAATGCCAATTTACTTGTGCTTTAGCATTCCTCATACATTTTATAATCAAGTGAAGTTGTTGTAAATAGATTTCAATCCTCCAATTCTGTAGCTTGATTTCATGAATTTTATATGTATGCCTATTCACTATCATCATTATGACATAAAACACTTCTTGATTTAGAAAAACACCATGAAACAACATGAATAAATGTGAACAGAACACAAGGCATAAAAATGTAATTAATATGACAACAATATTTAACTTTTCAGAATGAAAATGATGGATTTCAGTTGAATTGAATCCGTTAAGTTTATTGTCCATTTGTAATCTTCATTTCATTACTCAGACTTGATTGTTATGAATGGACAATAAACTTAAAGCTTTGATAGCTAAAAATTTGTTTCACTCCATGAATGGCACAGATGAGCATGATAATTGTACTTTCTTATTCATCCCACTTGTAAGTTTAAGGGCCAGCATGCTGAGCTCTACCCTTGTGGGATCCCATTTTACTCCACATTCTTTTATCTTCATGAAATGGACAATAACATGAATTTTCCTATACCTGCACAAGGAAACAAACAGTGTTAGCTAAAAACAATATATTATTATGATGTTTACACTTTCAGCTCTGATTCCTACACTTTTCTTGATTGTTTTAGTGTATTTTCAGCTGTATTCTACATTATTGTTGGTGATTCATGTAGGTATGTTCACAGTCAGAGCTCTCACAACCCTCTTTTCTCCTACAAGTCAATCAAAGATTGAGGACGTAGGATGGTGCTCCACTTTTGCATTGGCCATCAGCAATAGGAAATGATGATTATGTTCATGCTTATGTGATTTCTTTTCCTGCATCTTCAATAGTGTAGCATGTTCCTTGTGATGCATTGTGATAGTTACATCCATGACGTGTGTGGATTCTTTAATTTCTCTTTCTACTTTTCATTTTGAAAATTTGTATTCTTCCAATCAAATGAAATATTGTAATGAGAATAGCATCATGAAATAAATGAAAGCACTTGTTACGCTTAATCATTTGTAAATTCATTTTTGAACTTCATTTGTTCTTCGAAACATTGAGCAATACTTTTGAAACTCACTTGCACAACTGATACTTGAAAAATATAGTGCAAACAACACTTAAAGCACATGCAAAAATAACTGAACTTTCACTTTAAGATATAACAAAATTTAATCAACTCTACCAATCGAGTGAAAGTGAAAATTGGTAACATTTTGGCAATTTCCGCTAAATGCTTGCCAGCTAAGCATTAGATCAGTTGCCTTTTAAAACTCCATTGGGCACGGAGTCAAATCTACCCCTTCATGAAACTCAAAAATTTGAACAACAATACTCCAAACAACAACAAAACAAAAACAAACAATGCAGAAAGAAAAACTAACAGGCCCTAATGGCCAACCAAAACATACGTAGCAATGCTTAGGGAAATCAAAAGCATCTTACTAATGAAACTACACTAACCTACTCTAACCAGCAAAGAAACTGGTCAAACAAAACCATTGACAGACTTTGCAAAATAACACCCCTTTTTAATCAGCAATTGATGCAGTACATGATTATGTATTGCTGAGAGAACATGAAAAATGCAAAGAAACCTACTTGCATTTTGAAAATGATCATGCATATTGCTGCCCTGAACTAGACAGGTGCACTAAATTTGATCACCTTTAGTTGCAACTGCAAAGTCAACTTCTCCTTCAATTGCATCCTCATACTTGGGTGCAAGCATGACCTCTGGTACTTCAGTGGCTTCTGAACTAACTAAGTATTTGATGGGGCAGCCTCTTGAAATGACAAAGGTTGAACTTCTATTATTGAACTCCTAATTAAGATCTGGAAGAGTAGTATCTAGCCTTTGCTCTTGTTCATCCTGAACAATGCTTGCATGTAGCTCAACCTCTTGAATACTCAAATCAGAATTTTCCTTTCCAAAGGAGGAATACAAATGTCCAAACAATGAAACGGCCTCTTCCAACACACTTTCAATCAATGTAACAACCTCTGGCTGTTTCATACACCAGAAAGGAAGCTACTTATAATTCTTATTACTACTCAAAGAAAGACCCTTCAAGCTCTTCATCATCACTGTACCAGTTGCATACTTCAAAGTAATTGTCATCGATATTCTGCTGTTCCAATGAACCGACCCTCTCCGCACATGCAACATTCATAGGTTCAACTGATAAAATGGTGCAATCAATAGCAACCTCCTTCTTTGTATGTTGTTGTGCTAGTTGATCCTCTAAATTTTTTTCATCATCTTCCACAAAACAAGGTAGCTCATTAGTGAAAACATGGAAGGTTTCATCAAGGGAAGGCCCTTCTCGTTCAATCATCTACTGCTACAAATGATAAGCCGCCAAAGTCAAACACAATGTGTTTACCTTTCTAAGCTGCTCGATGAAGAGTAAGGTATTCTGATCAAAGGGTTCACCCATGGATTCTTCAGGTGAAGAAACTTGGGAAAATTCTTGGGTTTCCTACAATGAAAACTACTACTCAAGGGACTAATCCGCAGCTATACTAGGATGGATATAATCATTTCCCTCAACTTGCAAGGGATGAAAGCTTTGGAAACTTGGGATTTCAAGTTTAAGAGGTTGGTTCAAGGATTTTAAAACTCTATCTTGCCTAAAACTTGGGATTTCGACTTTAGGTATGCTAGGAGGCTCACCTTGTGTAAAGCTTGGAAATTGATACTTACAAACCTCCTCTCGAGTAGGCTGACATAGGGTTGTAGGGGTTGTTTGAACCTCGTGCCTTTGCGCCTTGAATTATTTCTCATAGAGATAAGCCTAATAATCCATCTTCTCCTACTGCTGATTATACTCATGTTGTCTCTTGATCTCCTCTAGTTGCTTGTGAAATCAAACATCGTACTCTTTATGCTTGAAATCTCCTCCTGCTGATCTATTTCACTCATTTGCCTTTTATAGGTCAACAATATATCTTTGAAACTCAAATCTTCAATATTTTGGGGATGATTTTGAGCATATGACGATTGAGATGGAGGTTGAGCAGGGGTGGGTGGGTGCTAATTATATTGCAAATACTGGTTTTGAAAAGCCATGGAATTGAAACTAGCAGCGTGATTATGTGGATATGGGTGATATGAAAATGGGTAAGCAATATTTTCATGATATGATGGATGGTATGACATATTATCACGAAACATTGACATGCCTGTTCATTCAAAGGCTAAAAACAAGCAAAAATCAATTTTTTTTAAAGAGCATACCAACACATGATCATTATGAAACCAGAAAAAGCTTCTTGGAGTCACCATGGTGTTTGATGATTTTCCCTCCAAAGGCTACTAATACTAAAGAGAACTCTTGACCCTTCCGTATGTACACTTTTTTTGTGTTGTTCACACTAGATCTACTTGAAAATCAGAGAACAAAGTCGCTAGGTATGTTTTTTTCCACCTCTAAAGGTTGATAATCTGTTGTGCATACCAAGACAATAGCTTAAAAACTTGATGCTTTCCTCTGAAAAAAACTCTTAGAGTCCCACTGGGCGTGCCAAAAACTATTATTATTCAGATATGCACGCTATATTAAATTTGTAGAATTCAACTATCTGTTGACACATGGAAACCCTCTTCAGATGTGGGTGATCTAAACGAAGAAGGAATCTCTAGAGTGAGTTGGTTCTCTGAATAATAAATCCTACTCTAAATGATTTACTGAGGGGAAAGAGTTAGAAAGATAACTAAAATGAAAACTATGACTTAAAGTGATTTTCAGAACAGAACTTAATGATGACTTTGGTTTTTTACCCACAAACAACTGTCAGAAAATAACAGTACTTCACAATCCCTCATGAACACTCAACACATAATTGTTTTGCATGAAGATTCAGGATTGAATACAACATGTAACCTATATTTTATGAACTTTCTGCAGCAAAACTATAATTCTAGGACATAACAAGGATTTTGTAAATAGAAATCACAATATAACATCAAACTATAAATTCAATTGACACAAAAATTGAGAAATAGGAATGTTGCTTTATTTAACTGAAGGAGTATCAAAGTCTGAGTACAAATTTTTGCTTACAAAACTCTCTATCTCAGCATGAGAGGAAGAAATAATGAATCTTAACTCCCAAAAAACTCTAAGTCCTTCTTCAAGATATATCACAAAACCCTAATCCAAGCTCAAGAAGAAAGCTTAAGGAAAAGCATCTATAACTACCCCAAAATGTGGCATAAAAGTGGAAAACTCACACTTTTTGCATGTGCATGCCCTAAGGCTTCTAAAAATAGGTGAAATTTGCTTTAAAAGAAAATAAAACACTTCATCTCCTCTCTATGCAGCTCAAATCCGACCAAGGAAAAGTCAACTTATTTTTGTCTCACAAACTACTAAAAATAGCAAGAAAGAATAAAACAAATTATAAATCATTGTTTTATCTTCTGCTTTACAACATGCAGTTTTACAACTTGATTTATTTTGAAATTAAAGATTAAAAAATCTTTGCAAAATATAAACCTTATTACTCCATTACAAATTTTATTTTTCTTATAAAAAAATATAAAAAATAATAAAGCTATCTCCATTATTTATCTAATTGATTTCTTTAAAATCAATTGAAATCAAATGCCTAAGACATAATGTTTATATCTCTACTCTCCAAGGAATGAATATAAAATAAATAGCACAAGGTATTTAAGTTTTGAAAAATAAATCAAACCTAACTTAAGGTTTAGACTTATTAAGTCTTATAAACACTAAACTTCAACCTAGGCATGAAGGAATTTAGCCAAGACAAAGCATTAAGGAATTAATTCAAGTTTGAGTTCATAAAATAACACAAGCTCCCTTAAGTCGAATTAGGGAAAACTAAAACAAAACTCAAAGTAAACCCTAAATCACATAACATTTCTCCTTTGTCACTTTGAAGAATTTTGCTCTGCATGAGGAAAACATGTCGCCATGTGTATGCTAGGGTTTTGCAGCTGCAAATGCTTAATACTTCAAATTTCTTCCTCTAGCTTGGTTGACTCCTCCTTTGCTACAATAGTAAGTTGACTTCTGACAGTATTATGGCTTCTCTTATTTTTTCAAAGCAACAAAAAGGCCATTAAGGCCATGGCCAAGCATGTCATTATTTTGATTTTTTGTGCCCATTATCTATGCTATTTTATTACCTCCTTGGGCACCATGAATGTGAGCTCGAGCTTTGCATTTGAAAGCTCTGTGAGAACTTGGGCGCCATGAATGTGCTTCTATAGGTGTGACTTGGTAAGCTCTCCTACTCCATTGCTCTTCTGTATTTTTCTATCAAACTAAAGCTCCTAGAAGCTTATGATTACAAAAGAATGATTGTCATTTTCTCAAAATAACGAAGATCCATTGCAGGTCGCGCCAAGTATGAACTCAATCTACACTTCAAAAATAGATTTCTCCTTCTTTGTTTGCATTTTCAACTCAAACTCTCACATGGGTATCTACCTTTGAGAAGAAGGAAGGATTCTCCTTGTGCGACTTGTCATGTCCATTTTGAGCATTTGAAGTTATTATATTTTCCATTATCTTCACACAATCTCAAAAAGAGAAACTCTGTTTTGTAATAAAGAAAACTCCTTTTTACATTTTCTGCATTTTCTTGTATCCATTGGGCTTGACCCATAATGTATTACATGTATTTCTTGCATCTTTTGTAAAAACCCCTACATGGGTAAGCTGAAAAATGGTGAAAAGTCTATATTTGAAAACAAAACCCCATGTGGGTATTTTGTAACTTGAAAGAAACTACTCATTTCTGTACTTTATGTGAAAACCCAATATGGGTATGCTAAAAATAGTGGTAAATCTGTATGTAGACATCCAAATTTGGACACTTAATTTATCCAAATTTATCACTTTTCATCTAAACATCCTCTTATCTGAGTTAATTAAGTAATATTACTATTATTTAATTAATATCCTTAATTCTGCCAAATCCCTAAGGTATTTAATTAATAATTAAATACCTTACCCTCCTTAATCCCCTTTTCATCAAATGAATTAAATAAATATTACATTTATTTAATTCCTCACATGTCATTTTCATCTAATCCTAATCTATCTCCTAATCTCTTCATTAAGAATGTGCACATGCATAATCCTTGATTAGGATGTGTCACATCCTCCAACTTTTGCAAGTTGGCTTCTAATCCACATTAACCCCTAATTATCCTCTAATTACTAATTAGTTAAACCTAATTAGTACCTTGGTCAACTCTCCCCATCCCCCAAGTAATTTTTAATTCTTTTTATTCACCCTAGGCTCCTCCTTCCCCATGTGAATTTTTAATTCACATTTTATTCCTTCTAGAATCCCCTTTTTCCATGCACCTTCTAGAATATTTGACTTGTCACATCAAGTCACATGTGACAAACTCCCACCTTTTGGGAACATTGTCTTATCCACCAGATTCTTCCAATCATTGTGAATTTTTAATTCACTTTTATTCACCCAAGATTCTTTCCATCTCCCAATGTACTTGGAAGGTACTTGTCCTTCCTCCACCTCATGTACCTTTTTGACACCTCACTTACACCTCATCTCCCCTTAGCCACTTCACCCTCCACATGTCAAGATGTGAGGGCTTGTGGGTTCTCAACCCACAATAGCCCTTCATCTTGACCTTGTTAGATCAATCTTGACCATTGAATTCTCTAGAGAATTCAAGTTCTTCTATAAATACCCCCTCCTCAAGGGCATTTACAACACTTTTTGATTGGAGCAACTACATGCTGCCCATTTGCTTTCTCAAACAGTTAGTCATTTTGGAACTACATGCTACCATTTTGTGCACTCATCTAGCCTACAATTACATCCACTTGCATTCACATCCAAGCACATAGTAAAATCCTCCATTTTAGCCACATCAAGAGCCATCAAGGAGCACACATATCATTCTAAGCAAGGGCCAATCAAAGGGATATCAACAACAAGGAAGGTAAAACCATGTGTCTTATGTTATCTATTTTCCTTATTGTTTTATCACTCTCTTTTGGCTAATCTTGAGGTGTCCTTGGTCTTTTATCATTCGTATTTTGAGTTATTTTATGCACTAGAATAAGATAAATTCCAAGGTATACATTTCTGGCATGCTCGATGGGACCCACAAACGGGTTCCCATACTTTACGTTTGTTGTTGTTGCGGTTTTTGTAGGAACACGTCGCAGAAGGGCGACTACGCCCCTATTTTTCTACAGAAGTGCAATTGCGCCCTCCTATTTTCACTGCAGAAGTGCAATTGCGCCCCTGTTTTTACTGCAAAAGTGCAATTGCGCCCTCCTGGTCACTGCAGAAGTGCAATTGCGCCCTCCTGGTCATTGCAGAAGTGCGTGTGCGCCCACCTGGGCTGGAATTTTACTTTTTTACTAACACTTTTCTGCAGAAGTGCGTGTGTGCTCACCTAGGCTGAAATTTTAATTTTTACTAACACTTTTCTACAGAAGGGTGTGTGCGCCCACCTGGGCTGAAATTTCAATTTTTTCTAACACTTTTCTGCAGAAGGGCATGTGCGCCCACCTGGGCTAAAATTTCAATTTTTACTAACACTTTTTTGCAGAAGGGTGTGTGCGCTCACCTGGGCTGAAAGTTCAATTTTTACTCACTTTTTTGTAGAAGTGCAATTGTGCCCTCCTGCTGACTGCAGAAGTGCAATTGCACCCTCCTATTTACTGCAGAAGTGCAATTGTGCCCTCTTGTTGACTACAGAAGTGCAATTGTGCCCTCCTGTTTACTGCAAAAGTGCAATTATGCCCCCTTGTTTTCTGTAGAAGTGCAATTGTGCCCCCTGCTCACTGCAGAAGTGCAATTGTGCCCTCCTGTTCACTGCAGAAGTGCAATTGTGCCCTCCTGTGCACTGCAGAAGTGCAACTACGCCCCTGTTTTGTTGCAGAAGGGTGACTGCACCCCCTGGAAGGTAAAATTATCATTTTGGTTTCGGATTTAGTTACTTTTTCTCTCATTAACATTGTTCTTGTAGGCATACATGTGTTTTGCTAACTTTTTGCAGCATATCCTTGTAAAGTTGATGGAGAAAGCGGAATAAAATATCTAATATTTGCTTGCAGGGCTATCCATTTGCTCAATCTTTTTTTTTTTAAATTATCCTTGCTGTTTGCATTAATCTAAGAACATAGCTTAATTAGAGGGAGTAATATTTATTACTTGTTGTTCTTGTCTTTTTGTGTTACCCAAAGGGAGCATTAGCTTGTTTCCACTTTCCCCTTGCACTTCGTGTGAGCCTAGGGAGTAGTTGGAAGCAGTTAGTGCTTTCTTCATAGTGGGACCTGCTTGGGGATTTCATCACCCCAAGGGATGATTCCAACCATGTGTACCGGTGGGGTATACAAAGGGGGGAGAGCAAAAGTTGTACCCCAATCCAGTCACGTCGTAATTGGTGGAGCGTCGAAGCTAGGGTGATACCTAGATAGACGTGAAGAGTTGGTCTGAGCCCTTCAGTATCTCACTGGGGTTTCCGACTTACGCTTGTGATGGGCTGGTGTTCACGGTTGTGCCTTACATACCGAGAGTATATTGAGGACTCCCTAGATACCTTGTGCATCCTAGATTAAGACCACTTTGGCCATACCCTTAACACTAATCATAGGGTTGTATTTGCTTGAGAGTGTTTGCTTATGAAAAACCAGTGAACTTTTGACAATTTGGCCTTATCATTATCATTTTAAAGTCCTTGCCATAGTCATTTGCATCAAACCAAGCCTCTGTTTTACTGCAGAAGTGCAATTATGCCCCTGTTTTGCTGCAGAAGTGCAATTACGCCCCTGTTTTTGCTGCAGAAGTGCAATTATGCCCCTGTTTTTGCTGCAGAAGTGCAATTTTTGCTGCAAAAGTGCAATTACACCCCTGTTTTACTGCAGAAAGGCGATTACGCCCCTGTTTTACCGCAGAAAGGCGATTATGCCCCTGGTTTGTTGCAGAAAGGGCGAATTTTCCCTCCTGAACACCCGAAATCACCTCATTTGGATCCATTTAGCCTCTAAACCATCATTTAACCATTCCCAACCATTATCTCATCATCCCAAGCCTTTGTTTTGCCACTTTAAGCCTTCAAAAACCTCCATTTGGCCATTTTAAGCCCCCGTCTCATTATTCCAAACTTTTGTTCAACCATTCTAATTCCCCATACATTCTCCACAATTATCCTTAATCCCCCATTCATCCTAATTCCTCCCTAATCCACCAATAATTCCTTACCATTTGCATCTCCAAACACTACCCATAACCAAAACCGCCCTAACCTTGTATTACAAAGTAGTTACCCAAATTGACCATAGCACTTGAACTTGATTATTAGTCTTTAACTTCGACCCCAATCAATTTGCCTCCATCTTGAGGTGAATTCGGTGGCGTAAGTTATCACCTTCAACCCAATCAATCCATTCCTATCTTAAGGTGGATTCGATGTCGTAATCACCCTCTTAATCAATTAAAGCTCTTGGTTGTTAAGGGTAACTTCCTTTGATTAAACTCAAGGTCTCCCTCTCATCTCTTACCATCCAATCATACCCATCCAATAGTCTAAATCCAATCTAATCAAATCCAATCAAATCCAATCCAATCCAATCAAATCAAATCCAATCTAATCTAATCCAAATCTTATCCAATCAACATCATCTAATCATCTGATCCTCTCCAATCAAACCAATCCATTCCTCTAATCAAATTCATCCAATCATCTAATCAATCCAAGCACACCAATCCTATTAGGTTCATCCAATCACAACTATCCAATCAACATCATCCAATCATCTGATCCTCTCCAATCAAACCAATCTAGTCCATCCAATCATCTGCCTGATACAACCATTCGTCTACCCAATCCAATCAATCATTTTCCCCATCCAAATCCCTTGAACACCATTTTAGAAGTTATTTTCCAAATTGACCTAAGTGTTTGAATCCAATCATCATCATCAACACCTACTTAGGATTGTCATCCATCCTAAGATAATCATCACCATCGGCCCTATCAATTCACTTTCAATCTCAAGGTGGATTCGGTGTCGTAATCATCCGTTTGTGCTTTAAATCGATCAATCATCAATCAATCTTATCCAATCCGATTCAATCACATCCCTATCCAATCATCCATCTATCGAATCCCATCAAAATCAAAAGTAATCCCATCACATCATCCAATCATCCTAATCTGAGCTTTAGTCCAATCCTCATCTGAGCTTGAATTAAATCCCAATTTGAGCTTTCATCCATCCCCATCCAAAATCTTTGATCCATTCTATTTATGCTTTCATCATCATGAATCCTTATCCTCCATCAATAGTAGTCAAGGGAAACCCTAATTACATTGACAACGATAACGAAAGTCTTGTTGATCAAGAGGAATATGACATAGACCCGCTTGACACTATCATTGCTAGTAAGCTTTCTCCACCCACTTTCCAAAATCCAATCACCCCCTCGAGTTATCCCGTTATGTCTTCGTCCATGCCTAATCATGTTGCTTCTGCTACCTTTGACAAGGGATATCCATCATATCCATCATACCCTTCATCTACATCATCCTCTTATCCAACACCCGCATCCTCTTATCCTAGTCTACCATCTCAATACCCCTATCCTAATCCCCCATCCACATCCTCCTCTCTAAATCCTTCATCCGCATATACCCACTACCCTAATCTTCCATGCCAATCTACTCACTCTAATCCTACATTCATACCTTCCTATCTTAATCCTACATCCACATCCTTTTACCTTAATCCTACATACACATATCCTCATCCTAATCCACCATCCTAATACTCTTATTATAATTCATCACCCACATCCTCTTGTCCCACTACACCACCTATATCCTCTTGTCCTAATCCATAATCCATGTCCCCCTATCTTAATTCACCATCCAATCCTAGTCCTCCATCTACTCCTAGTCCTCCATCCAATCCCATTCATCCATCTACTCCTCGTCCTCCATCCAATGCCATTCATCCATCTACTCCTAGTCCACCAATCCATAATCCCTCATCCATTTCTACCACCCTAGCCAAGCCAACCATATGCAAGTCTCTCATTTTAGAAGTTCTCCAAGGACTCATTACAAAGAAGCCACCCCCAACTTAGCATCTTGAAGTCATGGAACCATGCCATCCCAATCCATCATCCACAGTAACTAGTGATGAGAGCCTTCTCCATACCACACCTATCATTGTTGTTACCACCCCTAGCACTGATCAAACCATTGAAACCATTGAACCCACTAAATCCATTGAACCCACATCTCCTACTATGAGAACCACCGAATCCATCGAAGACACCCAAGCCCAATCCACTCCCTCTACTCCTAGATCCACCCAAACCCAATCCACTTCTCCCACTCCTAGTAGCACCAAAACCCATTCCAATGAACCTCATGAATCTTCCAGCCCTCCATCTTCCCCACTTGAAGAGTCCCAACAAGACTCCATTACCATGCCTTCCACACATGATGAGTCACGCCAAGAGTCTAATCCAAAGCATGCCAGCATATCCCCTTTTCCAAATCAAGATCCTACCATCCCATCTAGTCCACCTCAAGATCACAGTCCCCCATCCATTCCATCCCATGATCCCTTGTCATTAAAGCTTCCACTACTCCATCTCATCTCATCGCGCCAGAGCCCACTACCACAAATCCAAAATCCTATCATATCCCCTAATCCCTCTCCTGATATCACCTATCCACATGTTGCTATCCCACCATCTCTCTCTCATGATCCCCCATCATCGCCTAAAACTACTATCCCTACACCGCTTGCATATCCCCTTGGTACTCTCACATTCTTCCATGGTGGCCTCCTCGTAGAAGAAAAGCATAGTGTATTTACCGCCCATCATCCTCCACCTAATGATGGACTCGCATCATGTTTCCAGAATAACACAAATCCTATCATGGACCGCATGCTCAAGAAAATGAACTATCAAGGAAAAGGTCTAGGCCTTCATGAACAAGGTATTTTAGAGCCCATCTAAGTCAAAGAACAAGTCTGCATGCAAGGTCTTGGACCTATTTCCCAAGACTCACAATCTAAAGATGTTGGTACAACCTCTAGATGTCCTCAACGAGCCTTTTCCAAAAGAAATGTCAGCTCTTCCCATCGCCCCACTAGATCATATGTTGCCATCCCTCCTCTATCATATCGTCTCAAAACCACCGTCCATATTCCTCCTTCATCTGCTCCCTCCATCTTGGGTCCTTACATCCCTCCATCCACCATATCCCATCCTTCATCTACTCCATCCATCTTGGGTCCTTCTGTCCCTCCACCCACTCCATTTACTTTGGGTCCGTATATCCCAAGATCACCTCCTCCATATCATCCTTTCATCCATTCATCACCTATCCATTTCATCCATCATAAACATCCCTCTCACATGTCCCCTAATCCGGATCAACAAAGGCACATACCCGCACATCATCCATCTACACATAATCCCCATACTCCTACCTTCGTCGCTCCACATCATCCATCTCCTCACACCCATCCCATTGCTACTAAAAGCACTTTGGTTGTTAAAGAAAAAATGCATCAATCTAAACATCCACATGAATCAAAAGCTTCCCATGTCCCCTCTAAAAGACATGTTAAAGCAAAGCAAAATCAAATCCCAGATCAAAATCACATCTATAGCTCGCAAAGAGCCAGCAAAGCAAAGATCAAAACCATGTGGATCCCAAAGAACAAAGATGCAATACCTTCAAATGAAAAATCTGTAAGAACATCCAAAGTTGCTAATCCAAAAGCTAACCATACCCACCTTTCATCTCCTAAGTCTGTTTTGGGTCCCTATGTCCTGAAATTCGCTATTCCATCTCCTCCATTATCCCCACATTCTCCATCCATTAGTCCTCTTATCTTTTCACATCTATCACCACATGTGCCAATGTTGGTCCTGAACTCATCTTCCCATCACGTACCCATCCCCTCGTTCTATCCATACCATTTCCAACATCCCACCCATTACCCCACATATCTCCCCCATCAAATCCCTCTCATTCATCCTCTAGCATAATCCATTTCTCCTAATAAGGTTGTACCAACATCCAACAGTCAATTCGAACATGAGCTCTTAATACCTCGTATAGAACTTGATGCTTGAGTCCTTCATCCATATCCTTATCCACTTATTCACCTCCCTATCCTTATCCATCTCCTTCTGCATGCTATGCAAAAAGTCCACAAATCCAAAAAACATTGAAAAAACGTTAAAAATAATAAATAGTAAAGAGAAATAATTCATCCAATGGTGAAAACTTGGCAAACAAGTGCCTTGGATAAGTACCATGATGAAAACCTGGCAAACAGGTGTCATGCATAAATCCCCATCTGTACTTGGGGGCAACTTCTTGATATGCATTCCCACTATGCTTCCCGCTATGCACCCGTCCTCTTCATCAAACCCCTCCATCCCACCTATCTTTTGCATCCTACCATCATATCCCATTTATCTCCCATCCCTCCATCCTTCTTGTGATCTTGATCAAAACAGGGGCACCTATCTATACATGCTTTGGCCACCTCTTGGTTTACATTCCCTTCATCCATGCTCTATTGTATTCCTTGGTCACCCATCCTACCCTCCTCTCGTTATCTCCTCTTCCCATCCACTTGTCTCCCATCCCTCATGCCTCATCATATATGCCATATCTAGAGTGGGGGCATCTGCTTCCTTTGTGACTTAGTCCTTGGAGACATTATTTATCACAGCATCCCTTCCATCTCCCTATCCTTATCTTTGTATCCATCTATCATAGCATTTCTTTTATCTATCATAACATCCCTTCATCTCCCTATCCATTTATCATAGCATCCCTTCCATCTCCCCATCCTTATCTTCATATCCATTTATACTAGCATCCCTTTCATCTCCTAATCCTTCTGTCCCTATCCATCTATCACAGCATCTCTTCCATCTCCCAATCCTTCTGTCCCTATCCATCTATCACAGCATCCCTTCCATCTCCCCATCCTTGTCTCCATATCCATTTATACTAGCATCCATTTCATCTCCCAATCCTTATATTCCTATCCATCCAAACAATCTATCCCATCCTTCATCCATTCTTTTGTCTTTATCTTCATCCCATCTCACAATCCCTTGTCATCAGTATTTGGCTATAGGCCTCCTTCCGTGCAACCCAATGCCCTTTATCTCATCGCCCTCACTTTTGCTTCTCTTACACATCTTTTCAATCTCTTATCTTTTCTCCGTGTTCATCGCCCTGTCCCTCTTTTCGCTTTTTTTTGTCGCAATGGCTCTGCTCCTCCCTGGGGCGTCTGCGCCCCATCGAGGCGTCTGCGCCCTCCCGGGGCGTCCCCACCCTCCTAGGGCGTGTGCGCCCCTCCGAGGCATCTCCGCCCTTCCGGGGAGTGTGCGCCCCGGCAGAGCGTGTGCGCCCCGCTGGGGCGTCTCCGCCCCCCAGGGCGTACACGCCCCGTCGGCCTTCCCGGGGCGTCTCTGCCCCCGGGGCGTACACGCCTCGTCGACCCTCCCGGTGCATCTCCGCCCCCGGGGCGTACACGCCCTGTCAGCCCTCCCGGTGTGTCTCCACCCCCCGGGCGGGTACGTCCCGTCGGGGCGTCTCCGCCCTCCAGGGGTGTGTGCGCCCTCCCTCCCGGGGCGTGTCCGCCCCGCGGCCTAGGGCGCATATGCCTCGCTGTGGCGCGCCCCTTACCTTGCCAAAATTTCACTTTTTTATAGTCTTTTTCGAAAAAATAGTCCCGACCCAGTTTCTAATTTTTCTCCGCCATCAAAACCCATGTTTTGAAATTTTCAAATTTGATTTTTAATTTTTACACCGAAATTTCTGGAGGCCATAACTTTTGACTCGGGTGTCCGTTTGAACTGAAATTTGACAGGTGGTTGCGTTATGAGATAACGAATGGATTTCCAACTAATTTATTTGAAAATCATTGGAACCTGTTTTGACCTATTTTCGGGGCCTCAAACTTTCATCTTGACCCTCAAAATCCTAATTTAGTGTTTTTTTCTAGCATTTAGAAAAATTGTTTTCACTCATAACTCGAAATGCATATCTTGAATTTGGGATGTTAGTTGGCAATTCATCCTATCTCAATATTGGGTATTTCTTGGCAAAAATTTGGACCCCCAAAAGTATATTCGTGAGGTTTCCTAAAATGGAAAAATATGACAATTTTTGAAAATTGCCAAATTTGGAAAAATCTGCTTGTCAACACCTTACATCTTTTAAACCCCAGAACTCGGTGTAGAATCAATCCAATCATATCCTTCAATCATTCCAGTCTTCAATCCAATCCTCATCTGAGCTTTAATCTTATCCCAATCTGAGCTTAGCCAAACCCCTAATCCGGGCTTTCATCCATCTATAGTCAATGTCTTTGGATACCGAACAAAGTCTTAAGATCCCTCCCTCCATCTTCTTCAATTTTGTCCTATTCATCTATTCTAATAAATCCATTCACTCATTCCATGTAACCATTCATCTACTTCAAACCTTCATCTATCATCTCAACACTTCATCAAATCTCCTATCATCTCTAACATTCATCAAACCTCCTTCTATCATTTCAAACTCTCATTCCATAATCTTGATCAATCGTTTACTCATTATGAGTAATCTTCCACCTGTTCCCACCCTTCACCTTCTAGTTCCAATAATCAGTCATCTATCCATTTGGTCACCTTTTCCTCATCCAAATTCTTATCCCTCTATCCAATCCACCCAAAATATCCTTTTCCTCCCCGCACCCTCTCCCCTCATCCCATCTCATAATCCCTTGTCATTGGTATCTAGCTATATGCTTTTCCCCATGCAATCCAATGTCATATATCTTATCGTCATCACTTCTGCTTCTTTTGCACATCTTTTCTATCTCATCGTTCATCACTTCATTATTCATCTATATGGCATGTCATTCGCCCACTTCATCTTTGATGATTTGGATAACTATCCCATCCCTGAGCTTTATATAGTCACTATCCTCCAATCCAATCCAATCCAACAGGTCTATCTTCTTCTGTCGTGTCAGTTCCGTCATTTTATCCCCTTATCTAGGGTTATCTCATCATCTTTCATCCATCACTTGTCTTTGGCTTTCTGTCGAACTACGTTGCCCCTGCGCTTTCACGTAGGCAAGGTCGATCATTTGATCCGCCCCCGGGGTTCCATCCATCATCAATCTATATTGTCCCCTTTTCTCCTGTTCTCCATCCTATCTTGGTCATCCATCAAGGTCTCCATCATAGTCAGTCGTCCGCCTTTTATCGAACTACGAGGGTTCTGCGCTTTTACGTAGGCAAGGCTAATCTTTGATCGGCCCCCGAGCCCCTAGGTCTTTAGGTTGAGTCTTGTCTCTCTTGTGGTTATGTCATCAAGCTATGCCTTTATCTAGCTGATCCTTAACAAGCAGGACCCACTTGTACCAATGAATCCAATCAATTTTGAATATCCTATGTCATATCGATCTTTTAGCTTAGTATCCATCATCGGTCTCAATAGGATGCATCCTTCCTAACAGACCTCATCAATCCCATCCATCCCCTTGATCCTATGGCAAATGACATTTGAAATTGATTGTGATCTTTTGATGCTTTTGGCTTTTATTTATCATTTGAGCTCCCTATCATCACTTGTCAAGACCGCCATAATCCATCATATTATGGTGTGTTTTGATTGGTCAACATAGGGGCATATCTTGATCTTTTTATGTCTATTTTTGTCTTCTTGGTTGTCCCACATATTACCCACCAAGATCCCTGAGGTCTTGTGTTATGCTGGGGCATCCTTGTGTGCTTGTGGTTATTCCAATACCTGGCCCGACCAAAGTCATCGTGACTTTGGGGTGTTGGGATAGCCTTCTTGTTTGTTGTGTGTTTTATGCATTAGACACTAATCCGCCTTGGTTCTTCATACCCTGACATCTTGTGTCTTATGCTATAGCAAAAATCAGTGCTCTGAAGATGGCAAATTGCATTAGGGCTACATTTCATTCTCCATTCCATCATCTTGCATATATCCCCCATCTTCTTGTATATCACAATCCCCCCATCCATTCATCCTTCATCCTTGTCTCACATCTCCATCCAACCACCATCCATTTCATTTAGCCTGAATCACCTAATCATATCCTTGGTCTTGTTCCAAGTCTTGTTACCAACCTTGACCCATCATCATCATCATCCATTCGTATCCTTCCCTATCCCTTTAGTGTTGTTTGGGATGTATCCTTCCCTCATCAACCACACTTTCATCATCCTCATCGGGAGGTACTCTTCCCTATCCTTTAGTGGTGTTTTGGGATGTATCCTTCCCTCATTAATACCACTCATTGGGATGTATCCTTCCCTATCCCCATTGACAACATTCCATCTATCATCAACCTATTTTGGCTTGTACCTTGACTGGGGCAATATCACTTTGTGCTTCATCCATCTCCATATCACTTACTCTCTTACCCATCACCTTGCATCATCTTCCTCATCTCCCTTGGCATCACATCATCTATTTCGAGAGCACACACGTGTTCTCTTCAACCCGCATGTCCTCTCGAGGGGGCATCAATCCCTACTCTTCATCTTGACCCCCATCATCTTTCTTCCTAGTCATCCCTTTGATGACCGGGGCATCCTTCCCAATCTAACCATCTTCTTCTGGGTTCTATGTTTAATATTCTTTGAAATGATGTTGCTTCATAACACCATCTCAAAGAGGGGTAAAATGTAGACATCCAAATTTAGACACTTAATTTATCCAAATTTATCACTTTTCATCTAAACATCCTCTTATCTGAGTTAATTAAGTAATATTACTATTATTTAATTAATATCCTTAATTCTGCCAAATCCCTAAGGTATTTAATTAATAATTAAATACCTTACCGTCCTAATCCCTTTTTCATCAAATGAATTAAATAAATATTACATTTATTTAATTCCTCATGTCATTTTCATCTAATCTAATCCATCTCTTAATCTCTTCATTAAGAATGTGCACATGTCTAATCCTTGTTAGGATGTGTCACATCCTCAACTTTTGCAAGTTGGCTTCTAATCCACATTAACCCCTAATTATCCTCTAATTACTAATTAGTCAAACCTAATTAGTACCTTGGTCAACTCTCCCCATCCCCCAAGGAATTTTTAATTCCTTTTTATTCACCCTAGGCTCCTCCCTTCCCCATGTGAATTTTTAATTCACATTTTATTCCTTCTAGAATCCCCTTTTCCCATGCACCTTCTAGAATATTTGACTTGTCACATCAAGTCACATGTGACAAACTCCCACCTTTTGGGAACATTGTCTTATCCACCAGATTCTTCCAATCATTGTGAATTTTTAATTCACTTTTATTCACCCAAGATTCTTCCCATCTTCCAATGTACTTGGAAGGTACTTGTCCTTCCTCCACCTCATGTACCTTTTTGACACCTCACTTACACCTCATCTCCCCTTAGCCACTTCACCCTCCACATGTCAAGATGTGAGGGCTTGTGGGTTCTCAACCTACAATAGCCCTTCATCTTGACCTTGTTGGATCAATCTTGACCATTGAATTCTCTAGAGAATTCAAGTTCTTCTATAAATACCCCCTCTTCAAGGGCATTTACAACACTTTTTGATTGGAGCAACTACATGCTGCCCATTTGCTTTCTCAAACAGTTAGTCATTTTGCAACTACATGCTACCATTTTGTGCACTCATCTAGCCTACAATTACATCCACTTGCATTCACATCCAAGCGCATAGTAAAATCCTCCATTTTAGCCACATCAAGAGCCATCAAGGAGCACACATATCATTCTAAGCAAGGGCCAATCAAAGGGATATCAACAACAAGGAAGGTAAAACCATGTGTCTTATGTTATCTATTTTCCTTATTGTTTTATCACTCTCTTTTGGCTAATCTTGAGGTGTCCTTGGTCTTTTATCATTCATATTTTGAGTTATTTTATGCACTAGAATAGGATAAATTCCAAGGTATACATTGTATTTTAAATAAAAAATCTCATGTGGGTACTTATAAAAATGCAAGAAAATATTTTTATCCTATAGCAGCATTGCACTTGTAGATTATGACTATTTTGAAATGAAAACCACCTTTTGAGTTGATAACCCAACATGGGTATTCTATTTTCAAAATGGAAAAAGCACTCAAAGTTACACCAGTTACTGCACTTTGTTAACCCTAAGATTGTAGATGATCTCAGACATTTTTTCATTCCTTTGTTTGTAGATTCATAACCTCTTTTGTTGTTCCTCCATTGTACTAAACAAGAAACTCCTCTGTCACTTGTGCTTCACATTACTTGCTTGTCAAAAACGCAACTTCACTTGTCCTAAAAATGGCATTCATTTAGTATGATACAACTGTCATTGTTTTTCCTGTTGGAATAGATCTGGGACAGCCCCTTATCTTTTGCTTATACCTACTGTAGCAACATTAATTTTCCATAGGTCACTTTGATGTTTACTATCATTCATCCTGTTTACTTAAATGTTTCAGAATCATGCATTCTTAGCTCAAAATTTCATAAGATAAAGCAATACTTACTTCCCATGCTTCTAATCATATTCAGATTTAGCTTCTCTGCTCTACTTGCATATTGCATTTTCTTGATCACTTAGCTACTTTCCATAATGCTATCTTATATATGCAAGTTTGTCTTAAACACACCTAGAGTTTCATTGAAACCTTTGCATTCAAATGACTGAACAATGCCAATTTACTTGTGCTTCAACATTCCTCATACATTTTATAATCAAATGAAGCTATTGTAAATAGTTTTCAATTCTCCAATTTTGTAGCTTGATTTCGTGAATTTTATATGTATGCCTATTCACTATCATCATTATGACATAAAACACTTCCTGATTTAGAAAAACACCATGAAACAACATGAATAAATGTGAACAAAACACAAGGCAACAAAAAGTAATTAATATGACAACAATATTTAACTTTTCATAATGAAAATGATGGGTCTCAGCTGAATTGAATTTGTTAAGTTTATTGTCCATCTGTAATCTTCATTTCATTACTCATACTTGATTGTTATGAATGAACAATAAACTTAAAGCTTTGATAGCTAAAAATTTGTTTTACTCCATGAATGGCTTAGATTAGCATGATAATTGTACTTTCTTATTTAGCCCACCTATAAGTTTAAGGGGCAGCATGTCGACCTCTACCCTTGTGGGAGCCTGTTTTACTCCACATATTTTTATCTTCATGAAATGGACAACAACGTTACTTTTCCTATACCTGCAGAAGGAAACAAACAGTGTTAGCAAAAAACAATATATTATTATGATGTTTACACTTTCAACTCCGATTCTTGCACTTTTCTTGATTGTTTCAATGTATTGTCAACAACATTCTACATTATTGTTGGTTGTTCATGTAGGTATGTTCATAGTCGGAGCTCTAACAACCCTCTTTTCCCCTACAGGTCGATCAGAGCTTGAGGACAAAGGATGGTGCACCACTTTTGCATCAACTATCAACAACATGCAATTATGATTATATTCATGCTTATGTGATTTCTTTTCCTGCATGTTCAATAGTGTAGCATGCTCCTTGTGATGCATTGTGACAGTTACATCCACAACTTGTGTGGATTCTTTAATTTCTCTTTCTACTTTTCATTTTGAAAAGAAATGCATCAAAATGCAAAAAATGTACCATCATTTGTATTCTTGCAATCAAATGAAATATTTTAATGAGAATAACATCATGAAATAAATGAAATCATTGTTTATGCTTAATCATTTGTAAATTTAGTTATGTACTTTTTTTCTTCAAAACATTAAACATACTTCTGAAACACTTTTTACTCAAAACACTTACACAACTGATACTTGACAAATATAGTGCAAATAGCACTTAAAGCACATGCAAAAATAACTGAACTTTCACTTTAAGATATAACAAAATTTAATCAGCTCTACTAATCGAGTGGAAGTGAAAATTGGTAACAATTCTCATTCAATCAACTTGTTAATCAGTTTCTCCGATAGTTTCAAGATAACATTGGGCCAAAGATGACCTTCTCAGATCTCATCTGATGTAATCAAGGAGAGAATGATAAGATTACTGATTTTATTTCTCAATATCAAGTACTCCTTTTGCAAATCTCTTACGCATTACCCGACTCAAATTTGGAAAAGGTGTTCATTGGCAACCTGCAAAGACCTTGGAAGGAGAAGTTTTCCTTAATGAAGTATCCTTCTTCCATGGATCTATGCACAACGTTGTAGGAGTATCAGTAGACAGTGGTTTAGTTTGGGGGATCCTCCTCGCGCTCCTATCTAGAGGGAAGGTCTAATGTATCAATCTCAAGAAAAGGATTTTTTTTGCAAATGTAGTCGTCACGTCAAGGACAATAGATAGTTTACAAAGTTGTCCAAATCTTACTCTTCTATTTTGAAAAAGTTGTTAAAGGATAAAGCTATAATGTTGGAAGATCCTCAGCCTCTTAGAAAACCTTACCCCGATTGGTATGATGGAAATGTGTTCTACCAATTCCATCATGTCCATGGGAATGATAATGAATGGTGTATGCACCTACATCATGAGATGCAGGATCACATGGATGATGATATCATTCACCTTGATGGTAAAAATCAGAACATGAACAAGTCAGTGGGTAAGGAAAATAGTGAATTGCAGATTTATACAAACCTGTTTCCATCTCACTCTATGAATTTGATTATTAATCCTTCTGGCACTTCTCCAAAGGCCTTAGTGTACATAAATGTGGTCTCATTTACTCACAATCCTCCTTCTCAACCTATGACTAGTTCACCAGATATAACTTTTATGTCATAGGATCTGCTCATGAATAATAAGGCTTCTTCTCTATATATTCCCACTCACATCAATGGAAACATTATGACAGAAGTCCTTGTGGGCCCTACGAGTCGCGTGAATGTTATTACAGAGAAGACTCTTTTGTTGAATTCATTATAGAGGGAGGAATATGAAAATATGAAGACCACTATACATACCCATGATGGCCTCTCTCTTGCTCCTTATGGTTCTATAACTCATTATGTCCTAATGGGACCTGGGGTTGTGAATGTTTCCTTTGACATCATTTTGAAATCTGACTTGTTTAGAGTGAAGTTAGGCATCCTGTGGGTAGCTTCCATGAGTGGATTCACTTCCGTTATTCATTAATGCTTGGAATTCTCTTAGGAAGGTGGAGTGCATGTCGTGCACAACATTGGATATCAACCATTGGTATTGTGTGGGGGATATTCACTAAATCATTTTTGGCCCTCCTTGATCGGTCCACTTCTTGCAAGAACATACCTGCTTTATCAAAAGTACGTCAAGTATAAGACCAAGGGCAAGGTGCATTGAAAATGACTTACCCTGCAATGCAGCAGTAGGTTGCTTCTTCCTCTCAAAAGTGGAAGGGGAGGCCTGCTCACGCTCAAGAGCCTTCTTCTTCTTCCTCTGCAATTTGACCTACTTCTACCTCCCATCTTGTTGTGGCACCTTTGAATTCCACCTCCATGCATCTCTTGGGGAGTCTGATGGTGCTTGCTTGGTGGAAGGCCAAGCGTCAAGTGTTCGACCTTCCTGTCTTTCCCATGGTGCCTCAGTCGATCTTGTATGGTAAGGGGAAGGGTCCCCATGGAGTCACCTCTATGTCTTGGCCTTTGTGTCCTACTACTCATTCCCTTAGGGTGGCGAATGGGAAGAGGTTCGTCGTTGAGGCACTTGAGTGTTCTTCTATGCCCGTTGTTGCCTCTTCTCCTGCATCTCTTTGATGACTAAACATGAGCCTTCTACTTCTAGACATCTTACCTTTTCCCAAGCCTATGGATATGTCAAATACCTTAGTGATGTCCACTGTTGTTTTCTTTGCTTCTTCCTAGCCTTTTGCCTCATCTATGGGGATATTGTAACCCTCAATGAAGTGCAAGCTGGAAGATGACCCTGCTTCTAATGGGGGTCAAAAGAAGGGGTCACCTTCTTCAGAAGTTGGTTCTATGTTGGATTGCATTGTCCTAGTGATAGAGCCAACCCCGGCGTTCCCTGAGTTCGTCAATGCCCCTGAGTCTTTTGACGAGATCAGGAGTGGATCTCTAGTGCCTCCTTCATTGCCTACTCAATTGACACATGTAACTCCCATCAAATGCATGTTCAACTCAATAGATGATTTCTTGGCTCTGTCAATGATTTTTGCAAAATCAATGACATTTATCTCATAGGAATTGAGTGAAGAAGACCTCGAGGGGCCCTCTTCCTTGGATCTTGTCACAAGAGAGTCAAAGGGAGCTCCCCTTTCCATTTTTCCCTTGTAGGATCGTCTGCCTTCCCCTTACAGTGATCTAGATTGGGAGAACAATGACCTCTTGGTTGATGAGGACTAGGAGGGCACCTCTTCTTTATTTATAGATTAGAATTGTGTGTGTGTGTTGTGTTTCCCTCATGCTTGTTTTATATGTTCCTAGAGGACCCTTGTCACCCTTATAGGTGCTTGGATATAGGAGTGTTTTTGTGTCATAAAATTCTTTTTTTTTCACATCATTCTTCCTCTATTGTGCCTTGATTTTCGACAATTGGGGATGATGCAAAGTGTTGGGGGCATTTAGGCCTACCTTCCATGTTGACCCAATATTTTACTTTTATTTTGTCTTAACGTAACTTTCTTCACATGGTCTGATATAGTAGGGGGTTGATGATAGTTCATATATGTTTTATTATATTATATTTATCTATTTATATCTATGAGTAGCTCTGACCCTGAAATATCAAATTCCCCTTTTCTCTTGATTTATGTTTTTTTGTTTATGTTGTCTTTTTATCTTTCTCTCTTCTTTGTCCATTTCATGATGTTGTGGTGTCTATGTGTTATCCCTAGTGTGTGCAACAATATTTCCATGATTACATCTCGTCATATATCGCAGGCCACAACATCACTTTCTCCTCTTTCCTTAGGATGTCACATGCCTTTGTGTTCAACACACACCATCCTAAGGGGGGCTACCATACCGCTTCAATTTTTAAAAGGTGTATTCAATGGCCAATGAATCCCTCGTTGAAAATCCTCTATTTTTCAAAAAATTCATTCTTCAAAAAGGACCCCTAATGGAATTTTGATTTAATCACAGATTCGTAAAGAAAGAATCTAAAAAATTTCCTTCAACAAGGGAGTAATTTTTCTAATGAAGAAGTCTGAAAACTTTCCCTTGCAAGGGAGTATTCTTCCTTTCGAATTCCTTTATGAAAGAGGTCTTTTGAAAGGATTCCATGATGCTAGAATCATTTGCAAAATATTATCACTGCCTTTCAAATAGAGTGTCGCTTCAGCAGACCCCTTTTCTTTTGAAGGGTTCTTGAGGGACCCCTTGAAAGCTTCTCCTTCAATTGTTGACTATTTGCATGACTGCCTATCTGTCTGCCTGCATGGATTTTCAATTATCTAGTTCATGTTTTGTCTGTGGATTAACATGCTGTTTTGTAGGACCTACGAAGCTACTTTTTCAATCAAGCTTGGATATTTGAGGACCTCGATCTTTCCTTAAAGGATTGAGCACCTATAAGGGCCTATCAAACTATGGATCCTTTCACATTTGGCCTCCCTCATGATTGAGCACCTGGGGTGCCTCCTCTATAGGACCGAGCACCTGTAGAGCCTTTTGTTCACCTTCCATAGGTCTACAGACATGCGACACATTTTGTTCAACTCTCCTTAGGACCGAGTACCTATGGAGACATCTCCTCTTCCCATGCTTTTGGTTGTGTCAGATTGCAGTATGCTTCCTTGACAGTTCAGGTATACATTTCTCAACTTTCACTCTACTTTATTGTGCATTCGCTGACACTTATGCTCGCTAAAGTGGGGGAAAATTGTAATGGCATGAATTTGCACCCCTCACAAATTCCCCATTTATGTACCTCTTACCTTAGATAAATTAAATTTGATGATGCTATTCCAAATCCTTCATTCGTTTCCCATCCACTTGGTAGTTGTTTTGAGTGTCAATGGAGGATATTCTATTGGGGATGCTAGTGTAGTGCACAGACGTCTGTGTGGTGCGCTACTGTCCTGATAGGATTCCTACCTCTAGAATCTGTAGAGGCATTACAAATCTCTATTGGCGATGAAGTGTAACATCCTTGCACCGTTTACCAACCTTGAACGACTCTTTTTCCTCCAAATTCATCTTCAAATTTCTATCTCATTCATCTCATTCATCTTCTTCACACTTCTTGATCTCCCTATAGACTTCTTGGCCTTTTCCAACATTCTAGACTCGCTTCATACACAAAATTTTCATCTCCATTGAAGCTCCAAGGTAGCGCTTTGGTTGGTCTACCCCTCTCGTTGTTGCGGCAACATTGGAATTCACAAGCTTGTGAGCTCACATCTTCCCTCAGGTGCCTCGAGAGCATCTTGTTGGGGCTCGATTATATCCATTCACTTAACATTGTTGTATTGTTTTCATAGCATACTGTTATTAGCATAACACATAGTACTTCTACTTCAATATCTTTCTTTATCGTACTTTCTCTATCATTGCTATTTTGGTTGTGTATAGAGGTGGAAACACTAAAGTGGGGGACTGATTGCGGTAGTCCTCTATACACAAGCCCAACATTTTTCCTTGTTCTTCTGTGTGTAGGTATTTCATTCGTGTGGAGCTTGTGGGAGGTTGGACTGACCGTAATTTGTATTTTTTACCACCTTTACTTTTGTCAAATTCTAGCTTAGAGTTCTTAAAGTATTCTTCTTGCTATTTCAATCATTTAGTTATTTTTTTCTTTTTGTCATCATATCAAAATGTACTTATCAGGTCATTAGTAAATTCTCTTTGAGTTTCAACTGTACTTTGTACTCTCTATTTGTACAAACGTCAGCATCCGACTGGGGTGCCAACACATCGCGCTATCGTATGTCTTTTGTGCTAGAGTCCTTTGGTAGAGAGCTGCCTAAGTTGCAGTCCAGGCCTAGGAATTTTCTCACTTGACTTCCTAAACTCTTGGGTTGACAGAAGGAAAGTGACAGATTGGTTGTCTTTCCTTTTCACCCCCTTTAACATCAAAATCATATTAGATAATCCCTTAGCATGAGGTAGATCAAGGTAGTTGATTGTTCTAGACCCTCTCGTGACCTAGGGTCCTGAGAAGTTGGTCCCCCTCCTCTACAATATCATTTTCCTTGTAGCATAAGTTTTAAGAATTCATATTATAATTAATTAAGTGGGAGAAAAATAATATAATTATAATTTATAGGAATATTCTAAACCAAATGCAAATAGTGAATTGAAATGATGTATTGCCTAACCTAGTTATTCAAATTTAAATTTAATTTTTTAATTAAATAATTATCTAGATAGGTATTCAAACATTGAATTAAATATTAAAATTATTTTTAAAAATTAATCCTTGAGGAAAATTAATCCAAATAACTTGTGGATAAATGTATATTATTCCATTAAATTTAATTAATTAATTGCTAAGGAAAATGGAATATTAATTTCACTTAATAAATAAATTAAGGGGGTAAATTTAATCTGCAATTCTTTATTTTCCTAAAAGTGGTATAATAATTTATTTTAACATTTTTTAAAGTATTTTCTTTAGTGAGTGTATTTTTATTTTTTATTTTTCATTATAAAATCAATGCTAGTCAAATATATCAAGCACTTAAATTTAGTACATTAAACCCAATGAAATTAGTCCAATTTAGGTTATAGGTCTCATCTTGAAGACTAAAACTCCATTCACTCGTAGAGTCAACCCTATTAGGAGTGATTCTAGGATGAAACTTCCTTGAAGCTGACTTGCTTAAAATACCTAACCTTGTTAGGTACCTCCATTGCAGGGTATGCAAAACGTGTTCTGTCACACCCAAACACTTTTTCCCCTTCACACAATTTTTGGGTGGCATGCTTGTGACAACATTGCATATATATTATCATCAAGTGTGTATGATATATTATCATGTAGAGCATGATCTTAGGTGAAATTTTATTATTTTGAGAAAAAAGTGCAAGTTGTGTATATGTTCCAACGTTAAAATTTGGGCATGGGATAATTTTTGTCTTTGTCTTATTTTATCATTAATTATTTTCATAGTTTAAATAATTTGTATGGTTCAAAAAAATCTCTCTTGGTATTTTCCAAGGTTGGACAAAGTATCTAAAAAGTATTAAAAAAATCACAAATATTGTTTTAGGCATAAAAAATAAAATCTCTCCTTTGTTTGAAATATTCATATAAAATCCTCCCAAATATATCTCAGCTTCATATAATTTTGAGCTCATGTATGTGAATCCAATCCATAGCCTTGCTTTAGAAAGAGGTAGCAAAAAATTGTGAGATCCACACCCTCATTGGTGATATGGTGCAATGCACACATATTGGTGAAATTTTTGTTGTGTTCTTCTATAATGACAAAATCATCCCTATTGAACAAGGGAAGAGTCTTCAAAAAAATAGGAGGTATCTCATCCTATTTAGTGATTTTTAGAGGGAAAGAATTATCCCATGAGACAAATTCTTCATTCCTCAAAAATGACATCATTCTAGTTATGGAGGAACTAACAAGATTGAAGAAGATAGACCTTGAGGAGATAGCTATCTAGGATTTATTCTTGTTGAAGGGATTTCATCTAGTTTGAAACAACTTAGAAGTATTTCTCTTGCCTAAGTCTTAGTTAGAATTTGTCTCACACACGGGCACATATTCTATGATAGAGTCAAATGATTAGATTTTTCAAGTGAATGGACACTTATTAGAACTGAATAGCTCTCTCAATATTCTTCGGGTTGGAGAGTAACTGGTAAAATTATATGACAACTCACATAAATAATTTTTTAAGTGTCAAAGCCAATGAGAAGATTGATTCAAGTCCCACCAAATGTGCCAAAAAGTTAACTATTGGGGGTGTATTTTCAACTATATACATTGGGAAAATCTCTCTTATAGAGGAGATGAGAATAGATCATTATTCTCATAGATGTGCATGCAAAACAAACCTCCTAGATGTATGATCCTTATGGCCATGACCACCGCTTACCAAATACAAAATAAATATGAATTGTGACAAGAAATTTTATTGGTACTTGAGAAGATCCAATAGATAGGGAATCCACATGCCAAAGATTGCTTTCAAATAGTTATGCAAATTTTTTTTAGAGGAGGTGGCTTCCTTTTCTATAGTTATGGGTAAACTATTTAAACACATACTATTGCCACAAATGATGCAAATAATAAAAATACTTTAGTGACTAGCCTACCTAACTAATTGGTTAGAGCAAATGGGATAGGAGAGTAAGGTTGATATTTAGGATACAGGGTTAGAGAAACAAACTTAGAGGGTCAACAAAAACAAAGGGAAAATATTTAGCTTTCTCTATAATGTACAATCAACTCTCTTGTTGTGGAAAAATATGTGGCTATACTAGAGCTACTTCAACTTGCATTAAATGATCCTACCTACATGAAATTACATTAAGTGGCATCTATGGCTAATGGGCATTAAAATGCACACAAATAATTCACTTTACTTTGTGGGATAAGAAAGCATGCACATAAATTCATAGTATCAATCCAAGGGCACTATCTAAGATGAAGTGCATGGAACAAAAGAGATAGAAAAAACTCACATCCACTACAAGTTATAGAGAATGAGAAGGGAGTGGGTGGGATATAATTCAAATGGGCTACAATATTTTTTATATGAATTTAAAATGATATTATATGGATGGGAAAGATGAGGTATGCATATGTGGTTGAAAGCTTTGATTGTATTTAATTAGATATATGCACACAATTAGGTCCACAAAGGAAACTATATCTATATATTTGACTCATGCATGCATGCACCATCTACTATATTTATAGCATAGAGATCCAATAGAATCTAGCAAGTAGAAAATTTTAATTGACCATAACAAACATTAGGCAGTGGTCATTTATCAATGGCCAATAAGATCAATGAGTCATGTGTCAAACATGAAGTAGGAGACATTAATTCAAATTGGTATTAGTCAACCATAAGGGTCAAATATACTTAGTCGAAGGAAGAATATTGTTGATATCACCAAGAAAGGAGACAACTTTCACATTAAGATATTTGGACAAGCCCAACTTCATTTGTTAAATAAACACTCATGAAGCTTCACACCATTAGACCATACTTTTGAATCAATCGTTAGCAAAATTAGAGAGGTACTAGCATGATTGGAGTTCAAAGAGGTCCTAAATATATGATAAAAACTAAAGTGAGACCCATTGTAGGGTTTATCTAATAGTTCATAGAAAACGTGATGTGAAATGATTTATATCATTGGTTGGTGCATCCTAAGGTATGTCAATGTGGTCATAGTCAAGAAAAAATGTCCAAAAGAGAAAAGAGGATGAGAAAGAGGTGGAACCCCTTGTTACATTAGTGTCTTGTGTGTGAGATGAAACAATGATTGGTTTGAAAATACTTAAACTTACAAAGTCATCAAGGTGAATAGAAGGATTGTGAATCTAGTCAAAAGAAATGCTCGTGCAACCCATGTGGTATAGTTCTCATGGGAAATAATTCTATCAAAACACAATATGCATATTGAAGATTTTTTTGTATAAGCTAAGAAATTAGAAAAAAATCAAACAAGGGGTCATGACTAACAAGGCATTAGAATCTAAGAGAAATATTTCATAGACACCATGACATGCATGGCTCAAGATTTGAGTGTTGATATGGGAATTAAAGAAGAGGAACCCAATTGACCATGGGAGAGATCTTAATCTCAAAGAAAATATTTAGAATGAATATGAGGAATCACTTTATGCTAGCATGAGGTTGCTCAAAGGGAGTGTATACAAAAAACACACTACATGATATGCAAATTATGATCAAATGATCCTTGAATGGTCTTCTTAGATGACTCCTAAATGTAGATGAATGCACATTGAATTCCTTTAAACACCAAAAGGTAAGAATATATTCATAAATTTGTAACGAGTTGTCTTGTAATAGCTCATGAAATAGGTATGAGTTGGTAAAGATTTATAATTTAAGCTTTAAAATTTTAAGCCAATTTTGCATGGTGTATGATCAATCATCCTTGTTATGGGATTGACTCAAGGTGTGAAATGCTTATACAAATGTAGAGAAATAATATATGAGAATGGGTGAAAGGATAAGTATAATCAATAGTGAGTCCATAATAATAAGTACATGTATGGATAAGATGAGATGAGATGCATAGAAAATGTGTTAATGAAAGGAAAAAAGTTGTTAAAATTACCTCAACTTTACACAAGAATGTACCATTTACCAGTGTATAATTATATTAAATCATCCCATGAAAATATTACCCAAATCTAAATAAAAATTGACACATGTATGTAAATTTTACCATTATAATAATATCTTTCAAGTTGACCCATACATTAATCCTAATAGGATAAGATTAGGTTACAAGGCAAAAGTAATTTGTTGTTCTTAGAGAATTATATAATTCAATGCAAAGTATAAAAGTGCTTCCATTGTCTTATTGTACTTACGATAGATAATATGTCGGTGCAACCTTAAAGTTGTTTAACCTTCATGTCATTAAAAAAAAAACTATGTAAGATGTGAAATCACTTAAAAGATCTTGCATGTTATAGTACATGTTGTATCCAAAATAAAATAGCTTTTCTAATTGAATATAGGTTAATTAAATAATTCATAAAAAGTGTAATGATTAATTTAGATTAAATAAGTTAGGATTGATAATTGAAATAATGTTAAATTGAAAAAAATAAATTTGATATTTAGTTTGATTAGTAATATTGGAAAAGTGACGAGTTAAATGTTAGAAACTAATTTGTCAATGCTCTATATTTTTAGGGTTGATTTTTATGAATACATTTGATTATGCAAATCAATTATTCTTTCTTTAGGTTGACGTACACGTGTGTGAACATGAACCTAAGCATGAACTTGAATTGATGCTTACAAATATGTTTTCATAGAATATAGCCTCTCAAGGGTATCTATTGTAAGGGTTGTGTTCTGCTCAATTGAACCCCTAACAGATTAGTTTTATGACTCTAAAGGAAACAATCAAAGACAACATACCTAAGATGATGTCATAATATAAACATAGAGTTATTTCTCCTTTAAACTCTTAGACCTAGATGTTTGTTTTTACATTTCAACATTGTAGATGATTTCAAAATGGGTGAATGAATGCCCTTAAATACAACAACCAAGTTCATAAATCCTCATAAGACGAATTAAGTCGGCTTGCAATAGTTAGTGATGTGGTTGGTAAGATAGAAATTTAAATTCTAAAAAGGTAAGGTTCAAGTTCACAACTCCAAAATTAACTTGGATTGGGTTAACACTTGTAGATATAATCCAAAGAGATGAATAAAAGATCTATGAATCAAAAATATAATTCTAAAGATAAATAATCACAATATGAAATATTATAAACCCATACTATAAACAATCATATTTCTTATAATTAAATTATTTCATTTACAATATTAATAAAAATAAACAAAAAACGGAGTGGGGGGCCTAGCTCGATTGGCTAAAGCATCCTGTAGCAGGCAGGAGGTCACGAGGTCTAGTCTCCCCTCATCCCCTTGGTATCAGAGGGTGTGTCGCGCCAATGTCGCCGGTCACGTGGAAAATGTTTACTAGACGCACTGCACTTTATAAGGAGGACTACCCAATTCTTACAATCTAAAAAATTAAAAAAATAAAATAAATAAACACAAAACATTAAAAAAACATGAATAAACAATTTAAAACATTTAAAAAACCATAAATAAACAATTTTAACCATTACCCATCTAAAATATGATCTTGTCCAAATCCTTAAGATTGCAAAATTACTCTTAAAACAATAAAAAAATACTAAACATAAAATGGGACTTTCTTTTAATTAAAATTTTAAAAAGGAAGTAAAACTTAATTTTTAAAACTTTATATTAAAGCTTAAAGACAAAAGAGATTGGAACTTGGATTTGATATTGCTTGGTGTCTAGCAATGTGAACAAAGCTTAATGACAAGCCTAACAACGTGTCAAGCATTTATAGTTTGTGGGTTAACTGTGAGAAGTTTGTGGGTTAACTATGAAGGACTCTTCTCATAGGATTGCTCATTACAAAAGTTCATAATTATCCCCAACTACTAAACAACCTACAAGCTTTCCCAACAATATTATCACATATTTGTGCATATCAAACAACATGATGTGTATACCACCACACGATGTGTATACCACCACAACATGACCTTATCATGAAGACCATATCTCTTTGTTTACCCAACACAACATTCTTCTACACAAGGAGGACCAACCCAAAAATGGCCTAACTTTTGACATATTGAATGTGTCAAATCCACGAGCAAAAAAAGACAGATTTTAAGATCATCTTTTATTTGAACAATGTAAGCCAAACAAATACAGTTCTATTGAAACCCCATGAATTTACTTGACAACTTTCACCATTAGAGTATCAAGAGTGGGCCCACCCCAAGGGCATAACAATGGAACATGTGCATATATATTTTTATTGTAATTATTATCTTTATTGGAATAAGGCATATTCTAATTACCTTAGAAATCCACAAAAAGATAAGCATTAGACTAAAAAAGGTCAAGAGCGTGATTGGAATAAAATAATATCAAATTAAAGACAAGTCTAAAACGGCAGAATCCATGCACCGAAAGAAAATTAAGTTTGCAATGATAATGCTTGGATAATATTATTAAAACTTGTCGTAACAAATTGTCATTGTATCGCATGGTGTGATGTGACAGGGTTAAAATATTATTTCTATTAAATAAAGTGGATAATGGAGCGAAAATAGGTGGATTATATTTTAGATTGGGTTGAATTTGGTAAAAAAATTAATTTAATTGTTTAGAGATAATTTTGATTTATTTATTATTTATGAGTAATGGTTTATAGAAACATATTATTTATAACATGTGAATGGTTTATTTAGTATCTATCACATCATGGTGATATTTATAGGGGTGAAGTATTGGGAGTTTCTAGAAATTTATCTATTTTAGTATTACTATGTCTTAGTCATGTTCAACCATGGAGTTTCCTCCATGATCAAGATCAATTAACTTGCTACTCATAAAAAATAGGTCAATAAAGATTGAATCAAAAGCTACATAATTGAATCCTAATAAAACATTATAGTGATACATACAAAAACACCATATGAATTTAAATGGTGAACTTACATACCCATGCCATTTCCCATTTGGTTTTGGGCCCATTATGAGAAGAGTGGTTTGATATATAAATATATTGGCAATGACGTAATCTTGTGCAAAGTCAAATCCCTTAACCTATGACACCTACATACTTGTTATACACATTCATATACACTTACTAGTTATCCTCATCTATATGTTTACCCATCTATGTATATTCACCCTATCTGCTTCTATATAAATATATCGACAATGTCATAGTCTTGTGCAAAGTCAAATCCCTTGCCCTTTGGCACCTACATACCAATTATACACATTCATATGTACTCACCACTTATCCTCATCTATATGTTTACACATCTTTGTGTATTCAACCTATCTACTTATTTATTGCATTTATTTACATACATATTTCCATACACATATTACCTACTTTGTTTTGGCCCCTTTCATTTACCAAGACAAGTTACTGGTTCTAGACTCATCCTTTGAAAATTCAATTTTTAAATTTAAAATTTGACCAACCCCCAACTAGGGCCAACTAAGCATAAGTTTGTGAGATGTGTTGATATGTCCTTGTATTTAAAGGCATTCAATGCATTTATTTTGGACATTTAGAAATTGAGAGTTATATTTGCATATTATTCACAATCACACTTTATTTGGAGCACTAAAAATAATCTAGATCTACATGACACATGTATGACTAGATATTGGTATTTTTAATCATTTGTATGCATTTTCATGGATTGACCTATGAAACTATGTCCCCTTGTGATAAACCAACTATCCGACCAAGGTATTCTTAAAGATTGTTATCCCTTATATATTCAAAAGAAATAAAATATGCATTGACACATCAAGTGAAGTGAAGAATAGATGCATGTAGATATCATAATATAAGTTCATGGGGGTATACCAAATTTGTGACCACATATTTGTTTCTAATCCCAAAATTTTGAAAGGGAGCAAAGGTGTGGAAGATGCCCCCTACACTAATCTATGAGAAGATATATGTGTAAAAAATAAACAAATCATACAACTAAAAGAAATAAACACAAAAAAATCTATCATAACACAATTGATTTGCATGAGGAAACCCTTTTAAGAGAAAACCCCCACACTCCAAAACATCAATGTATTATTTATTAATAAAAAAATATAATACACTTTCAAAGTATAAGCCTTTATAGGAGTATCACAACTAGAGATCTAGAGTAATTATGTTAGCATAACAATACCTACAAAACTCACTATTAAAAACCTCCATCTCAAACACCCAATAAATTGTTGGCAAGAGACACTGCACAAGTTCTCTGGTGTTGTCATTGATGAAAACCCTAGTCAGTAATCCTATCCACACTTCAGTATTTGCTCGTACCAGAAGTTAGATTGAAGACATGTGTAACCGTCAAAGTTAAAAAAGGGCATCCGACAGAGTTGTGTACATCAATTCATGTGTAAATTCCTGTTATCATTTTATGTTGTGGATCTTAGGGAAGGTCTTTTGATGTATGAACTATCTTATCTTTGAATCATAGGGCCTCGTATTCATTGGTGTGCAAGTTAGAAGATCTAGTTTGATGATTTTTCAGTCTAACAGTGCAAAAAGGCTGACTTGATGATTGTAGCATGTTGCAGATATTTGAGGAATAATTGTTTGAAATGTTTTGTGTTCGATCATGGTGTTTTCAGTCCTCACTATGTTGTGGCCAAATTTGGTTGATTCACATTGATAATTATTTATGGATTGAGCTGACAGTTTGTACATGTTTTATATTTTGTTGAAGCCAACATGCAGTTGATGTAATCTCTAGTCGCAAATATATATAATCAATTATTCATATCATTTTGGTGTGTGTTGTGATATGATGAGAAAGTTAGAAGGAATATAGATCAATTGTGCATAGTTTCACCTGCGCAGAATAGAGATTGGTGATCTAAATTTAAGCAGACAGAGTTTCAAGTGCAAAATTAGATAGAATGTGAAGAATGCGATCAATGTGCTTAATCGAAACTATAATCAGGCATTAGCATATGCAATTTCATAGTTCATCCACTCTAGTTGTTTTCCAATTGTGATTGTAAGACAATGAGTCTTCTTTTGGGAAGTAAGCCTTTTTGTATTTGAGCAATGAGCTCTAGGCAGTGTGCCTGAATGCATGCACATTCCATTTGTAAACACTTATTTGAGTATACTCATATTGGGGATTAATCTCCACCATGGTTTTTCCCCTAACATGGTTTCCATGTAAAAGTCCTTATGTTATGGTGTTGTGGTTGATTTCCTTGTGTTCTTGCATCTTTCTTTTGGTTTAATGTTATAAGTGGTTTAAGGATCAAGTTAATAAAGTTAAATTCTGCAGAACACTGATTCACGCTCCCCTCTTAGTGTTCCTTGATTCCAACATAAATAAGATAAGTAATACATAGAAAATTATCAAATGGTAATTATATAATTATAATATAAACCCAAATCCCAAGATGAATTCATAGACTTAAAATAACATATTTCTTCTCCCTACCATATGGGCCTCATGGTTCACTCATGGACTTGGGTATTCTATTTTGGCTTCATTATCTCCATTCAAAAATGGTTTATGACACATCACAAGACATGACATAAGTTGGTCAACAAGTGTAACTCCCTCTTACAACGATTTTATGTGTCCTAAATCTTTTAAAATTTCCATTGTAGGAGAGATGACTATACAATTGTGTGCATTGCATAATTTGTTTCACAAGAATAATAGGACAGGAGTTCCTTATTCGTTGACTTTTGGGAGAGGTTTATACACATGTCCCTTGACTCCATTGACTGGACACTTAGACAAAGAGATTTAGGTTTTTGGTTTTGGGTTCTACACTCGAAGAGATAACTTTGATCCAACAGAAAAATGAAGTAGGTGCAGAAGCAGTATGCTCACTAATTGCATGTAAAGGATTTTTGGGCCAATTGTGTTAATGATCTCGAGGTTAGGAAAAGATCATATATGAGGCTTATGGTAGAGTGCATCCATAATCTAGGTCTCTTTAAGGTACCCAACCACTTTTGGAGGCCACCACTTTTGATCCAAAAGGATTTTGGGGCCTTATTTTTTCAATTCAAGTGCTCAAAAAGATCTATGCAATTGACATCACTAGAAGTGATATTGAACAACCCTTTTTTTATTTTAGTCAAAAACCAACTCTATAGCCCAAAAATCGAGTTTTTCTATTTTATATCTTAAAATTTATATATGTTTTTATCTTAATATGAAGAGCAAGGTTGAGACATATTTCCTAACAAATTCACATTTACATAGAGCAAACATTTTTTTTAATTTCAAGGTGAATGCGAATGTCATTTATTGTTCCTAATCTTAAGGTATATCAAATTTAATGCAATCTTTAGTCATAGAGCCAAGTACCATTATTTCTATTTACTCTCATTTAATATTATAAATTATCATAATATTGGCTTGACTATTTTTATGAAGAGGAAAAAGATCATATGGTCTAATCCAAAAATATTCAAGCTAATAGTATGGACTATGAAATTTTATCTCTTTAATTATCATAACATGAATTCCTAGCTAGCCATATTTAGTTAATCTAGGTTGGTTGTGCTTAATTGGTTGTATTTATTTAATTAGGCTAGATTAAACCTAAGGACAATTTATTTTCTTATACATTTTTGGTGAACGTATCCAATCATATATGATCTAGTCTACTTACTATGGTTTCTTACCATGTCTTAGGAGTCTTTTAGATATACATTATTTTACTTTACATATTTCTTTTAGATCTTATCTTCTTTTTGTAACCTTGTGCTTCATTGATGTCTTAAACCTATATGTTTGGTGCTTGATTATAGAACTAGCATCTTTCACCCATGCAACCTACACTTGGATTTTATTTAGGGTTTACACTTCACACATGTTTCAAATATAATTTAGAATTGATATTCTAATTAATAAAAAAATCCTTATCTCCATATTATTTTTTTGCTATTGTTAGGGTTTTGATCCTTTTTTGCATACTCTTGTGAATCCTACACTTCTAATTCTTTGATAAACCCTTGTTTTGACATCATGGATTTTCACAAAATTCTACCCTTGGCATCATCCATGCTTTTGATATCAACAATAACATGTGTTATATAATTTATGACATGTGATCCATTTTTCCTTGATTCACTTATGACATTCAATCACACAAATGAGACCAATTTGCCTAGGGAAGCATTATATCACTACATGTGTTCATTTTCTTTATTTACGGATTTGATCATCATGTTTTCCTCTTGATTAGATACCCTAACTATATTCATCTATGACTTTCATATGTTGCATACTATTTCTATGGATAGTGCTAGTAGTGTGCTTGAGCCTAATTTTTAATATATTTTAGCACATCTCTTTCACATGATTTAATTTATTAGACATCTATTATGGAGGGTATTCATGATACATGATACATTATGTGATCATTGTATTTATCCTTTACATACACAAGACATTGTTGAACCTTATGTTGATACTCGTTTATATGTCATGATGATTCTATGTGCATAAATCCATTTGGTATTTTGATATGCGACCTTCTCTAATACATGATGACATGTTTCATGATGATCATTTTTATACACCACATGTAGACCTTATGGATGTTCATGATATCCTTTCACATAATTATATTTCCCATGATAATGACATATAAATTGGTAATATCTCATTAGACTCTCATGTAGTCACTATTCATGAGCTTAGATGTCTTTTCATATATTACATGATATGATATTATGAGACTTAGTGAGAAATTATTACATGGTAATTATGATGGTTTTTTGGATGTCTCTTTATGTGTGAAATCATTTCTATTCACTAATTATGGAAATTTAGATGATGTCATCTTACCTATTAGTGGGTTTATAGTATACTTGAGTGGCAAAGCTTTAGAATGGATTGATGCAACATATTTTCTATACACTTTCTTCATAATTTTGTCCCATTCTTTCATTAAATATTTCTCTAAGGTCACATGAAGATAGTATGGACTTTGTTACACCCCAATTGTGTAAGTACTATTTACTATTACTATGTAGGGTAAATATAAATGTAATGTGAATTCTGGAGATGAATAAATTGTGCTTGTACTTTGCTATCAATGCATTTTCTGTGAATGTTATCTCATTTGATGTTCTAGAAAAGTAATGCATATATGTGAATGGATGGTTATTGAATTGATTTTCTAACGTTGGAGATGTATTATGTATATTGCATAATTTGTGAACAATTGACTGACATGTGCATGTGTTAGTGGTTGCAAGTATATGTTCAATTCCTCTAGGCGGAGGGGAAGTATCACTCAGAAGAAGAACTTGGTTGGGTAACTGGTAACGTAAACTATCTAAGCATACACACAATATAGTAGATTAATTTAGTTGAGTCATTAAGTGGGAAGTTGGTAAGTCATCCTTAGCCGATGTGTCTACATTAGTAGAGTCTTGTTTACTATTGAGTGCATTATTGGGTGATGTTTATCTATTTGAGCTTTAGAGTTCTTTCTTGTATTATTACGATTATATTGATAAGAAGGATATACATGGAGTATATGTACATATATGCACACATGTCAATGGGATCTAAAGACATGTATATGTACATGCATAGATATACCACATGTAAATGTTTATCAATACAATGGTAATTATGAATGGTTATATGTGAATCAAATGTGTATGTATATATATATTTATGTATAGTATATACATATATCCATATGTATATATGTATTAATACAAGCATATGATGAAATCAATATATGTATACATACGTCTACATGTACATAGAGGCATATACTTATATATATACGTATACAATTGATATATTGTGATTAGTATGTGAATAGTATTGTGATTATACTTCTTTGTATATTGAATGTATACTTACATTGATGGCTAGTGATATACATAAATATATATTAACATATATATATATATAAATATATGATAATATTTATATATATATATGTATATGTGATATTATATATATATTAATATATATTTAGTATATTATCTATCACTTGGAATTGACTATCGTTAACAATGTTAGAGGTTGATTATTAGAGGCCGATTATAAGTTACTTGTGATTGTATTTTGTGAGGCTGAGTTTTACTCTTGCTACCACACATAGTGGAGTACGTATACTACTATGTAGCTCACTACATTAAGTTGATATATGGTGAAGACAGTCGATGCTTTTATGGGAATCTTCTTTGACTTGGTAAACACTAAATGTCGTGTCTTTGAGCTTAAACCAACATCTGTTAAGCCATGTAAGGTAATGAGAAAACAAGTTGATGACTTTTTCAAACTGATTTATCGTCTAAGTCGACTTATGCCAAGACTTGGTGGATGAAAGCTTGGTGTTTCATACTTGTTAATGACTATTTCAAATATGAACTATATCACACCAACAGTTGGATAGTAAGTATTTACTTAGCACCACCTTTGGAAACCTGTTTGCTATATAAATGTCTATTGTTTGAGTAATTTGAATTGCACCATATCAATCATGTGCTAATTTGAATAAGTCTCATATTGTTATCAATCAACATGGTTGATCTATAACTATGAATTGTTGAGTAAGTTCTTCTATTTGTGCCACCTTTTTGCAAAGTAGAGTGAGTAGGTTGTGCATGGAAATTGCTGTCAATAACCATGCCTAATCTGTAGGATGTGAGGCCTCAATGCTGCTGTATATAAATAGTAGGGAAAACTCATTTGTTGATGATGCATTCTTGCAAAGCATTTTTACTCTGCATTATTTTCAGCTTTACTCAATTTTATTTGAGAGAGAGAGAGAGAGTTCTGTTATATTGAGAGAGAGTAGTATTTGAGAGAAGTATTCTATCAACTTGAGTATTAGAGGTTTATTGTGATGTCTCTTGAGAAGCTATAATAGAGCTAGTTTATGTTTGGAAAAGTTGCATTGCTATCAATTGAATTGGATAAGTGATAACATGCATGAGGATATTCTTCTTTGTTATTTTATTTATGAAATAATTGTTCTCCATGGGTGCTTGAATTGTCTTTTATGAGTACTTGCATTTAGGGAAACTAGAATGGATTTGGAAAGGAAATAGAAGCTTTTATGTTGTTTTTATGATGTGCTTGTATGTACTCCATAATAGGAGGTTGGTGTTTATCATAGGTATTACATACTATATATGATTTTAAAACATGAGTGACATAAGAGTTACTCTTAGCTAGGTTATTGATTTAACTAGAATAACTTGAGTTTACTCCTAGGATTAATTATCCAATATGGGAGGGAGCTTGTGTGCTTACTTGTTTAAGTAGATTTATTCCAAGTATGTAAAAATGGTGATAGGTTATCTTTGGGGTGATAGATTATCCATTGAAGGAAATACCTAACCGTAGTTTAAGATGGCCTTAAGTCAAATCAACCTTGAGTAGTGTATATGATAGATGAATTTCATTCAAAGTACTGAATGAAAACAATTTAGCCAAAGTAGTGTGATTGCCTCTAGCTCCACTGTCAGTTCACCATGATCTAGTATTACATGCTACTTCTAGATTGTGGGTTTACAAGTTTTAGTTATGTAGGACACATCACTATGCTTAGTTGGTTGTCATTATTTGGTTACACTACTAATCTCTTCGTCAAAGGGAAGGGCCATCTATTGAATGACAGATGTGTAGGGACCGCATATGAGTCTATGGTTGGAAAAAGAGCACTTGAGTGATGCTTCTCCTCCACAACAGGCCATAGAAGAACCAAGATTTGAAAGGAAGGATCCTGGACTGTCTACAAGATATTTGTTCCAAAGCTCATTGAGCTATACATGTAAATGTATGCATTCTTGTATGATTGTAACTTGTGAAATTATTGTAATGAAATGGATTACTCATTGTATTATGTTATGGCATGTTTGTTCATATATTCTCATTAAAGAAAATAATTTTTTTTATTGCAATGGCTTGTATATAGTTTATTTACTCACAAAATGAAAACTTAATAATTTTTACTTCATTGAAGGGTTGGCATGTTTCATACTTAGCAATATTATTTCATGATTTATTTTTCACTCCTTAATTCTCCTCCTATCCACATGGCTTATACATATATTAGACCACCTTTTTTTATCACACATGGATATTCTAAGCATAGATGCATGTGACATTAAAACATAAAGGTCAAAACCTTATAGACATAGGGAGGCTAACATTAAGCATAGTCATGAACAAAAAGACTCCCTCACTTGATAAGAGGAATCATGGGAAAGAAAATTAGGTATGTCAATAAGTTAGTCTTGTTCACCATAACACACCCTAAATTGGGGATGCATGTGACATAAGAAAGAAACAAATCAATATGATAGATGAATTTAGTTCTTAGATATTGTTATTCATCATTTTTATTACTTGCCACATTTTGTGCCTTTTATTTTATTTTTGTCTTTATATTTTTATGTAAGTGTTCCTAGATTAAAAATGTTAATAACAAAAATCCATTTTGATTGTGCATGCTAATGAAAGTGACTTTGAACATGTTTTGTTCATGTCACTTCTTCCTTGTGATTTATATCTTTTTGGGCCTTTTTTATTTTTTCATGTATGTTGTGACTCACTTTCCTATTCTTCCATTTATGTTGTGTGTCCTTATATATTGGCTTTCTTTGTTACATCTTGTTTGTTACACTTTTTACAATCATTTCACTTTCTATATTTTATTTTGTGTTTATCTTCCCCACTTTGGGAATCATTTTGGTTTCCCCCTATTCTTGCTTCCATCCTCTTTATGCCTATGTTGTATTGCCCACTTGGGTTGATTTTTCACCTATTATTTTCCTATTTTACCTTCTACATCCTTATGGGTATGTGCAGGATCATCATGGAAAAAATAGGCCCTTAAGTGGCAAAAAAATTAGAAAAATCGGAGTTAGGCAATTTGACGTAAAAATTTGAATAATTTATCTATATTATTTCAAAAATATGTAAGAATAGAATTTGTAGAAAATTGAATGTAGTTTCTAAAATACTAGGTTTGTTTAAAAAAAAAAAATCTATTTGGTGAAAATTTCAAATTTCAATGCAGAGTACTTAAATTTTAGAGAAAAAATAAGAAGTAGGTGTCTGTCTAACCACCCTAACCACAATAAAATGATAATATCTTTTTATAATATTTTAGATATAAGTAGAGAACTCATGTCTCCATGTGATGTATATTTTTTTATAATTTTTTTCCAAGTAAATAATTAATTATGATTTTTGTATTACAACTTTTAAAAACTATAAAAAACCCGTATGTCTGACCACCTTAATTGGGTCAAAAATTCATGAAATTCATTTTATTTTTCTTAATCCTATAGTATGTGAAGCATAGAATGTGACATATGTTTTGGATTCAAAAAATGTGATACCGTTTGAAAGCTATAGACTTTTTTCAATTAGTCTATCAATTAGGACTTTAGTCGTAATTTGAATAGAAAATGAATAATAATTACTTATTAAATTCAAAGTAAAGAGTAATTTATATTGGTGGAAAGCTGAGAATCTCCTTTAAAAACCCTTTTCATTTCATCAATTTTTGGTAAGAAAAAAGTCGTCAGCCACATACCCATCATATTGCCACTTTTTAGCCCATCATGATCCTGCACATACCCTTATGCTAATTGGCATTTTTGTTTATTCCTATTTTTTTAGCCATTGCCTTCCCATTGTTTTTCATACATTCCAAACCCTCCTATGATGTTTTTCTTATGTTTCTCTATGTTTCTTATCAAGCATGCGATTTTACCTTGTACTTCAACCATGTATTATGATCCTAAATTTCTATACCATAGTTTTCGAGATTAAATATTGAGCCATTCACATATGGTAGTTGGAGAGTTTCCTTACATTGGGGGCATCATTCCTTCCCCAATAATATTTGAGAAATTATTGCCCTATCATTACATTGGGGGCACCATGCTTCCCCCATACTTTTGTAGATGCCTAAAATTGTCTTAGCATGCAAACTAGCATTTTAACATTAATATTCATGATTAAATAATGTTCAATTATTTAATTATTGTCTAAAATCATATTTCCACTATATGAATTAAATGACTTTATGTTATTTAATTAATTCATTTCAATTAATCTTCTTTGATTAAATAAATAAATCTTATTTATTTAATTATATTTTTAATTCTTTATTCTTCTTGATTGAATAAATAAATCCTATTTATTTAATTATATATTTAAATCTTTATTATTCTTGATTAAATAAATAAATCCTATTTATTTAGTTATATCTTTAATTCTTCAAAATCCTATTAATTTAATTATATCTTTAATTCAATTAATCTTCTTGATTAAATAAATAAACCTTATTTATTTAATTTAATTAGCATTCACCCACTCTACCTAAATTAAGTAATTACTTTAATAATTATCCCTCTTCTCTCAACATTATCTATTTATTATGAATAAATAAAACATTTTATTTGTTTATCTAATTCCCAATTGCACATTCTTCAAATAATTAATTAATTTAATTAATTATTATCTCTCATGCAAATCTAAATTTACCTTCTAAATAACACTTTCTTTCACTTCACCTAGTTAACTCACACTTAGTTGGAATTATCTTCCACATAAATAAATTTTAATTATTTAATTATTCTTTTATTCCATATATTCTAATTTTTTTTAAAAAAATTAGACTGGTAGCATGACCCCCTATTCCATATATTCTAATTAATTAAATAAATCATTATTTATTTAATTATTCAGTTTGACTTTTCAACCTTAATTATTCAAATTAAATGATTGTTTAATTATTTAAATATTTATTAGCTTTTTCTTAGATATATAGTTAAATAATTATCTTTAATTATTTAATTAGTCATGCACACATCTCTAAATTAAGTGATTATTTAATTTAGCTAACTTTAGCCATCTTCTAAATAAATAAAATTCATCATTTTATTTATTTATCCTCATTTGCACATGCACTAATAATTAATTATTTTAATTAATTATTATTTCCTCATGCAATAAGCAAACTCATCTTTTATCTCAATCTTATCCTTGCATGTTCCTCAATTAATTAATTACTTTAATTAATTATCTAATCATGCAAAAATCAAATTCATCTTCTATCTCAATCTTTATCTTACACGTTCAAATCAACACTTCTTAATCGAGGCTGTTGATTCAATTTCCGAAAATCTATAAAATGACCCTTCATCCCTCATAATCATTAGGCTACCTAGAATTTTCATAGCAAAGCAATACTCTTTTGATTCTTGAGCATTTATCTTGAGAATTTTCATAGCAAAGTGACACTCTTTTGATTCTTGAGCATTTATCTTGAGAATTTATCATAGCATCTAGGTCATCATCCTTGTATGGAGATTTTGCAACTATCATGGAGGCTCTTGTGTTGAAACAATCCGATATATCAAACAACACGAAAATGGGATGGTAAGGTTGTTCAGGTTTTAGATTTAATTGTGTTTTTTGAATTAATTAGCCATTGTTTATGTTTATAACTTGTTTTCAATTGCATGTCATTAGTATTGTGAATTTTATTGTTTATAATTGATTCCAGAATTTCCCCTTACAACTTTATTATACTTTCACTATTCTATCATGCTTCTAGAGCTATCATATTATAGTAGGGCACAACACGCCTTACCGACACCTTACAAGCTTCATGGGGGCAATTAGATTTATGCATCTTATTTCATTATCACATTCACATATTATTTATTTGCATTTTCATGTTTATTTATAAACCTGCTCAAACATTAATTGTGACCCTATGTTGATACATCTTTCGAGTTACATTAGGGGTATCATGTTTTTGCTCTTACATTTTAGACTATAATTGCCACATTTTTCCATGTGAAGAGCATCACGTCTTTCTCTTATCTACTATATCTTCATGGACATAAATATATTTAGGAAGCATTATGTTTTTCCCTCTACACATTGTGCTTACTATTGCTACATCATAGTAGCCTCATAGTGGTGGCTTCATATCTTTGTTAAAAATTCATTACCTAAATGTTTGAGGCTTTTGAATTTAGTATAATAGTTAATTCAAGATGTGGAGATAAAAACCATCAAGCGTAGTAAGAGCCATTTTCAATTATCAAAGAACAAATCAAAAAGAAATAATTTAAAAATTATATTTTTTATGTATTTTTATTCTAATTGGAAAAAATAACTTATTCTACTAAGGAATCATCTAGAATAAGTAAATTTTACACCACAAGATAACACATGTGGAACAAATTTGACAATAACAACCATTTGTAATTACAAAAGAATAAACTCAAAAAATCAATTTAAAAAATATATTTTTATTCTAACTTAAAAAATGACTCATTCCATAAGTAAACCATCTAGATTAAATAAAGTCTACACAATGAGATGACGTGTAAAACCAATCTAACAATAAGAAACCCTTTTCAATTATCAAAGAATAAAGTTGAAAAAATCAATTCAAAAAGTATACTTTTATCTATTTTTTATTTTTTATTTTAAAAAAATGACTCATTCCATAAAAGAAATCATCTAGATTAAATAAAGATTACACCATGAAATGACGTGTGAAACAAATCTAACCACCCTTTTCAATTATAAAAAACACTAAAAAAATTAATATGAAAAATTTCTAATTTAAAAAAAAATACTTATTCCATAGAAGAACCATCTAGATTAAATGAATTCCACATCATGTCACTACAATTATGAAACAAATCTAACATTAAAAACCCTTTTCAATTATAAAAACAAACTATTATTAAAAAAAAAACCTCAAAAAATCAATTTGAAAAATATATACTTTTGGAGGCTGAGCTGGCAAGACGTATATCAGTGATTCCAAATCCATCATTACCTACCAATACCATATTCTCTTATTTTACTTTTCTTTTTAATTTCTAATACTCATTTCTTTAGAAGACCATTATATTCCAATGCTTATCTACTTTGGACTCTTGATCTTGTTTTTCTTCTTCCAAGAAGATCATGCACTTTCTCAGTTGGCTATGTCATGGAAGGGCCCACACACCATAATCCAAGGGTGATGGATTCATGTATCTAATCTCTTTGAAGTTTTCCCATATTGAATTCTGTTCTGGTCTTGTTGCCTTTTTACTGACATAATCAACGTTTAATAGTTGTCAAAGACACTTTTGAGTTGTTCCACACCTTCTGGTTCACTGTTGTGTCAAGGCTTGTATAAGGAGTTGCTTGTGGGTAAAAAAACCTTATTAAAAAATAATATTCAAGGTATAAAAACACAGGAGAGAAGGATAATGGAGCTGATTTGTTTAAAATTAAATAATAATTATTGATATTAGTCTGTATGGGTAGTGGAGTTGGCTTGGGCCGTAGGTTTTGGTTCAACTCCACACCCGGATTTAAGAGGTGGACCTGGACCTGGTAAAACAAGTCATTATCCTTCAGTATTTTTAATTAAATATCAAAATTATCTAATAAAATTAGTACTTTTCAGCATCTGATTTAGTATGCTGTTTTTTCCAGCTTCAATATAAAATTAATATAATCAGCTTTTAACCATCTAATATTAGATAGTATCTGATAGTTTATGAGATCTATTAGTCAAGTTCAAACTCTTGTGCTTTGATATTTTATTATATATAATAAATGTCTCAATACTAGGGTCAATGCCCATGCAAAACCATCATTTTAAATGCATGTAGCAGTTCATTGTTTTGTGTTTGAACTGTGGAGATTAATAGCTTGCTTTTGTTTTCAGCAAGGTTCATTGAAAACTTTCCCAAATTTGGGTTTTTGCAGAAGCTTTGATCTGGGTTTCTTTTAGCTCATTCTTGAAGCAGTTTATTGGTATAATAGAAGTGAGCAGCAGCAGGATCAATCACATGGAAGGAATACAAGGTTTTCAAGGTAGTATTGATGCCATGGAAGTGATGAAGGATAGTTATGTCTTGGGTTCAAGCAGAATTTTATCTCTATCAGGCCCCATGAATTATTCTTGCTTCAATGAAGAATTTATAGAGCCATCTGCAAGTGAGTGTGCAGCATATGAGCAATATATGAATGTCCCAGAGCTTACTGCAAACTGGAATTCCAAGGAATGGCCTGGTTGGCCTACAGAACTGCTGCTAAAACCAGCCTTGCAGTCATTGGAGATGACTTTCAGGTTAATTTCATCAGTCCTATGTGACACAAGGCCTTATATTGGCAAAGAAGAGTGGAAAAACAGGCTTGAATCCTTAACTGGTTCTCAGGTTGAGTTAATATCAATGATATGTGAAGGTGATAAGGACGCCCCCACAATTCAGATGTCTGTAACTGATGGTGTTCTTGCTAACAAAGTTGCCCAAGAGGTATGGCAGAGACCTGGGTTTTTACCAGTGGTTAGCAGAATAAGTGAAGAGAGCTTATTACCTCGCCTGGGGACATGGAAAAGGGCTGAATATATGGTTTCCAGAATACGGCTTGCAATTGAATCTCATATGCAGAGAGCTCCTTTCACTTTAGGCCTTGGGGAACCAAACCTAACATGCAAGCCTATTCTTGAATATGATAAGATCTGCAAGCCAAGCTATCTGTATTCCTTCAAGCAATCTTCACGTTTCCACAATGCAGAGGATCACACACTTTATACTATCCATCAGATCTTTGAGGCCTGGTTGTTTGTAGCCCAACTGCTGTTGAAGAGAGTACATCAAAGGATAGACCATGGAGACTCAGTAGGAGCATCCAAAGACTGCTGGACAATTGAAAGGATTTGGAAACTGCTTACAGACATTCAGAATCTGTTCCTGTTGGTGGATCCAGGTGATTTTCTTTGCCTCAAACACCAATTGTCCATCAACAGGGCTACTAGCACTGGTACCTCTAAAGGTGGATACTGCCTTAAATCTACTTCTCTGAGAAGCCTTACAAATGCTTGTAAGGAACTAAGATGTCTTGTGCCAAAAGTTATGGGTGTTGAGGCTGACCCAAAGGGTGGACCTAGGCTTCAAGAAGCTGTTTTGCAGTTATTTCATTACCATAGATTGCCAAGAAGAGAAATCTCTGATCCCACTTCATTTGATCATCACCATGGGACACTGCATCTTCTGCTGGCCTTCCAGGCAATTGAAGCTGCAGTGAAAAGGTTTTTCTTTTCATACCAGCAATTGGTGATTGTAGTCATGGGCAGTGTTGAAATGATTGGGACATCATATCTAGGTGCATCTGATGCTCTCACTCAGATATATTCTGAGCCTCCTTATTTCCCAAGTGTGGATGGTGCCAAGACATTCCTAAGTGACTACTGGCAACACAGTCCTATGACCAGGAGGGTATGCTGGAAAAAGCCTTTTGGGAAAACAAATGAATCTACAAGACAACCTACACCTCAATCTGCATTTCTTTGAACAAGTGCCTTGATTAGGAATTGTATTCCATATACATGAAATCATACACACACAAGATACAAAAAAACATGTAGGATTCTTTTGGATGTGAGTTATTTTTACCATCAAATTCATATCAGTTTCTGTTTTTTGTCCCACCAGCTGGGTCTTATTCATATTTATTTAGTCTTTATGTCACAGGTCTCTGCAACTTTGGTGGTTTATCCAAGTTTTTAATCATTGTAATGGGCAGTTTCTTTTTCTGCCCAATTTAATGGAGCAATATGAAATCTATGCAATTCATTAGTGGTAACACCGATTTCTCCAAAGTTTTTGATCTTAAACTTCTGTTAGAAACCTTGACTATGAATATATTGAAGATCTCGTAGACAGACTATCCCTTGAGAGATTTTTTCTTTTTTAACGTATAAATTATTAGTCTTTAAGGGGAAATACTATGAATTTCTATGGGGATGTTTCGTATTTTAGACTATCCTGATTAATGATTTCCATTGCAGGAAGATTCCCTCCATCTTTTTGTAGGAAGGACGTCTCAGAAAAGAGATTTTATGGAACTTTTTTATTTACAGCAACGTCTTTATAAGTATGTTTCTAACATTTAGTATATCTAATGTAGTAACAAGGCATATCTTTAAGGGTAAGTTATGCTGCTTAACTTTTTTAGGAATATTTTAAAGTTCTTGGTCCTATGGATTTAATCTTGCAATTTTGCTTAAAATTTTAAGCTCCAAAATTTAATTTGGTTAAAATTTTAAGCTCCAAAATTTAAGAATTTGTAGTGCTTTGATAAAAAATAATAGGTAAATGAAAATTCTACCATTTTTATTTTCTAATATGAATTTAAAATTTTATATGAGAGACAACTGGCATAAAAAACTCCTAAGCTGAAGGGGCAATTTCTAGCCCCACCCCAATTTCACCAGCTGAAATATTCATTCCTAAAAGGTAGGGGTTCCTATTCCAATTAATCCCGTAGCACAATTTTTTTTCCCCATGGGACCTCCTGCTCCATGAAAATAGAACCCAAGCCCCTCCATGGGACCATACAGTACTGTTGGATTTGATTAAAACATATTAGTTTGAGTTTATGACATTAAGAAGGGATATGTTTATGTAAAAGAGAAAAATAGTTTTTCTTAGCAATTTAGGTTAAAAAATTAATGTTATCAATAACTATACAATTAATTTAAATAGTAGAGTAAGAAATTAAATACAAAGAATGTAATTAGTTTTGGAATTATGATTATGAATAAGCTTGATTTTGCACATATAAAAAAATAGATGTTTTCAATGTGTTAATTGTCTAAAATTCTTATAGATTTGAAATTTCCTATAGATCAATCTAAGAGTATTGGATTGATTTGCATGACAAAGGTTTGTCAACTTGCATGTCTAATTTGACATGTACTTTCCTACTTAGTTTTCTCCAATCTCTATCCTTGCTCTTGTATAAGAACTAGTGGTATTTAAAAATACCCTAGAGAAGTTGTTGAATTATGAGGGTTGATGTTCTCCTCAATCAATCCCTTACTTTATTGGCTTTATAACCTTTGAAAAATGATGGTAGACAACAATCAAGCATGCAGGTGTCCTAGATGAATGTGATGTAAATTAAATTCCTTTAAATGCTTCAAAATGGAGTGTTCCTAGAATGATATTCCTTACAATACATATGGTTTTTCTTTTGATTCTTGCTAATAAATTAATACACATTGAATGCCTTTAAATACCGACAAATAGCAATTAATCATGCAAACATGTACCAAGTTGGTCTATAGTGATTAGTGAAATAGGTGGGATTAGACAAGATATAAATTTAAAAATAATTTTTTTGGTTAGATTTGTACCACACAAAAGTAATCCTATCCTACTTGTAGGAATGAATTGAGACATGAGATGCAACATTACAAGATAAAAATGAGTGTGTGAGTGTAAGTGCTAGGATAGGTGTAATAAATTATGGCAAATACATATGAATAAATATAAGTATGAATGGGATAAATTTAAATGTGTCAAAGTATGTTAAATAGGGAGAGGTGAAAGACTGGAGAACAAGAACAACTGTTGAAATCAATTGTATTAAAACATCAACCAAAATAGGCCCAAAACTATATGGGAATTAATATGGATATGCAAATTTCAACATCACAATTTCATACAATTCTTTGATTCAATACAAGAGGCTTAAAGTTGAAATTCACACACCATATTTATTTGTGAGAATATGCTATTCCCTTGCAACTTTGCTAGTATCTTTTCTCTATTATGATCTTTTTTATTAGTAAATGTAGACTCCTAAAACGATCATATTTGGTTAATTTACTCCTAATTCGACTAATTTCCTATCCTCTATATTAATTAAATAATATCATATCATTTAATTAATATTCAATTATCTCAACATTCATCCTAATCTATAGCTTCTATTATCCCTAAATCCTAGCCTAAAGTAAATAATGACCTATAATTATTTACCCCATCCCTTATCCATTTCCTCATAAAATTAAATAAATAATCTATTTATTTAATATACCCTCTCACATGTCCTATCCTCTAACCTCTTTTCATTAAATCCTAATTCAATCCTAATCTCCCCCTAAGTGGTTGCACACAACCCTCACCATCACATCATGCACAAGGCCCTTTGTATGTGTGACATGGCCTTGGTACCATGTCACATGGGCCTTGTCCCCTCTAAGGTACCATCTTATTCACATCACACCTCATGGTGCCACTTGGAACTATCCTATGAGGTGAGATGTCTCAACGATCTTCGACCCTTAATCATCAACTTGCAATCTTGATCCTCCATCCAAAATCCCAAAACCTATATATCTCACACTTAACATTTTATCAAAAAGAACTCACTCATTTTATCAATGGAGCACCATTATGCTATCAAAATTTTGTGAGCACACATCCAATTGAAAATCTTGGGAAAATCTACTCAACAATAGAATCAACATAGTTTGTTTTCATTTGATTCTATGTTGGTTTGAGCATTTCATGCCTTATCTTGAGTGATTTGTTTGATCTTTGCATTGTTTGGTTTTTATTGTTTAAATCATTCACATTGGCATGAATTTCATGCACATTTTTGGTATGCCCAGTGGGACCTATGTCAAGGGTCAACTAATTGAAATTTGGATTTTTTTTAGTTTTTCACATTTGTAGGTTCTGGAAAGGCGGATGCACTATTGTTTGGGAGAATGTGTTTTGTAGATGGAAAAATGTGACTCTATAGAGGTGAATCTACAATTTTATTTGAATAATGGTTATGTTGTAGGCTAAAGGGGTGAATTCACATCCTATATTTCATTGATTCACAAACAGGTGAATCCACTCATATTTGGGTGAATCTACTCATTCTTGGTTGAATGTGCAACCCATATTTCATTGATTCAAAGATAGGTGAATCTACTTAGATTTGGGGGTAAACCCACAAAAGTGGCTTACAATTCCAATGAGGAAGGAAAAGTTGCAAAAAATGACCCCATGCAAAAAAAATTGGTTTTTGGGGGTTTGAACGAACTTTTGGTTCGAGCGAATCCAAAGGGGGTTCACTAGAACCCCCCTTCGAGCAAACCCATTAAATGTCGGGTCCCACATTTCTTGAAAAAATAAGAAAAGAAAATGGTTGTGGAATGGGGGTTCACTCGAGCCCCAGTTCGAGTGAACCCTAGTTCAAGCAAACCCTTAGGGGTTCTCTCAAACCCCCCTTTTTCTCCCTTCTCCCCCTCTGGCACCAAAAATCTCCAGAATTTTTCCCTTCGAAGCTTGGGCTGAGGATGAAAATGGAGGAGACTTCACAGACCCAACTAGATGATCGTAGTCCTGGGAACGAGCTATCCAACAAATAAAATTTTAATATGTTTTGGTTTTATTATGTATTTATTTTTTTAGTTTTATTAAGCATAGGTTTTTCACCAAAAATCAAGCTCTCTGTTCTATACATGTGGAAAAATAGCAGATTATAAAATAAAAATTGAAAAATATGAGTGCACTAGATATTGAAGTCCTTGATCCAACAAAAAAAAAAGAATTTCTATACATACAAAAAAAATTATGTTGTATATATACGGTCCGCCTATGTTTGAATTGTAATTGGTTTGACTTCAAAACTTGATTAAGGAAAAAATATTCAATAAAAAACTATGAAACTAATTGGAAGCACTAGATATCATAGTTACAAATCTAAATTAGAATTTTATCCTTCATGGAAAAAAAGTTATGTTGTATACGGTGAGCGTCACTCCTTAAAAATGGTGTTTACTAAAAAGACTAGTTTTTGAAGGAGATGGAAAAATAAGTGCAATTTGATTCCAAAAAATTTGAAAAAAATATATTTAGAATCTACAGAAAAAATGTCACAAATCACTAGTTCGCATCATCTTCAAATTCCTCGTGGTTTAGCCGCTATAGGTTCCCGAAAGTGAAGATTTAGTTAGAAAAAATTATTTCAGTGTCCAGTTTGGCCAAAAATTGTAAACCAGTATTGTGGGATCACCTTTGGGAAAATCCACTCCTACTTGGGAAAATTTTCTCCTACTTGGTAAAATCCGCTTATTCTTGGGTGAATCCATAGCTTCGATTTGATAGATTCATAGAAAGATGAATGTGCAAATATTGAGGCGAATCCACTCACCATTGGGTGAGTACGTTGATTGGATACCTCAGGACAAACCTGGGAAAATATGATCACATAGGGGTGAATCCAATCTGTGTTTGGGTGAATGTGTAGATCTAGTCCTTGGGCATGAATGCGTGACTATTTGGGTGAATCCACTCTTTATACGTGGGTGAATCTGCTTTGTACATCAGTGACTTCATAAGATATAAATAATCTAACAACTATTTTATTTTGATCATTGGGAATCTAACAATTTTGTTGTATATCTTGATATTGCTTGTCAAAGAGAAAAATCAAATGACTACTAACATATATTCTTGCAACATGCATTCAAAAACCTATTTTTTTATCATTAATCTAGGAACACTTCAAATTCTAAAGGGTCAATCTATTGTCTACTATTTTTGGATTCTTCATTAGTGTATGCTCTCCTCTTGCACAATTCGGTGAGCCTAGGGATCATAAATCGTGAAGTAATCTAAGTCTTGTTTGTGTTACCCTAGGAGTGCTAGCCTACACATATGCTTTCTCCTTGTGCTTCATGCAAGTCTAGAGATCACAAATGCCTAGAATTTCCTTCCCTTTAAGATGTCTGCTTGGGGACTTCATCCCCTAGGGGATGACCTCAAACATGTGAACCAATAGGGTATATAAAGAGGGAGAATGAAAATTGTACCCCAATCTACTCACGTCATGTCTAGTGAAGCTCTGATACTTAAGTGATACCGAGCTAAGACTACAAGGTTGGTCCAAACAACTCAATTGACATTTTTGATCCTTTCTTGTGATGAGTTAGTGTTCACAGATATGCCTCATGTACCCTCTTGATATTTAGAAGACACTCTAGATCGCTTATTTTAGCCTAGCATAAGAACACTCAACCATCCATTAGTGTGTTGGAGGGGATGTGTATCATACCCCAAAGTTAATCACAAGGTACCTTTGTGTATTGAGATAGATATTACTGATGCATTACCATTTGGTCACCATCGACAAGAGTGTTAGAACACAATGATCTTCAAGAGGGGGGTGAATCAGTAGTGTAGACATCCAAATTTGGACACTTAATTTATCCAAATTTATCACTTTTCATCTAAACATCCTCTTATCCAAGTTAATTAAGTAATATTACTATTATTTAATTAATACCCTTAATTCTACCAAATCTCTAAGGTATTTAATTAATAATTAAATACTTTACTTTTTTAATCCTCCTTTCATCAAATAAATTAAATAAATAATACATTTATTTAATTCCTCACATGTCATTTTCATCTAATCCTAATCCATCTCCTAATTTCTTCATTAGGGATGCGCACATGCCTAATCCTTGATTAGGATGTGTCACATCCTCCAACTTTTGCAAGTTGGCTTCTAATCCTCATTTATCTTCTAATAACTGATTAATTAATCTTAATCAGTACCTTGGTCAACTCTCTCCATCCACCAAAGAATTTTTAATTCCTTTTTATTCCTCCAAGAATCCCCTTTTCCCATGCATCTTCTAGAACCTTTGACTTGTCACATCAAGTCACATGTGACAAACTCCCACCTTTTGGGAACATTGTCTTATCCACTAGATTCCTCCAATCATTGTGAATTTTTAGTTTATTTTTATTCACCCAAGATTCTTCCCATCTCCCAATGTACTTGCAAGGTACTTGTACTTCCTCCACATCATGTACTTCTCTTCCACCTCACTTACACCTCATCCCCCCTTAGCCACTTCACATTCCACATGTCAAAATGTGAAGGCTTGTGAGTTCTCAACTCACTATAGCCCTTCATCTTGGCTTTGTTGAATGAATCTCAACCGTTGAACTCTCTAGAGAATTCAAATTCTTCTATAAATACCCCCACCTCAAGGGCATTTTCAACACTTTCATTTTGAGCAACCATATGCTACCAATTTGCATTCTCAAGCATTTACTATCACTTAGCCATCCATTTTGATCATTTTGCATATTCAATCTTGCATCTAGCTACATCAAAAGTCATCCAAGGAGCACACAAAGTCATCCAAATCAAGGGCCAACCAATGAGTCTTCAACAACAAGGGAGGTATAATCAATTTACATTTGCATTTCATCTATTTTCCTTGTTTTATCACTCTTTAGGCTAATCTTGAAGTGTCCTTAGTCTTTTATCATTTGCATCTTTAGTTATTTTGCACATTAGAATGGGGTAAAATTCCAAGGTACGCATTTTTGGCATGCCTGATGGGACCCACAAACGGGTTCTTGCATTTAACCTTCATTTTTGTTAAGTATTTTGCAGAAAATGGTTGCAAAAAGGCGGAAGCGCCCTTTGCTTTATTGCAGAAAGGTGAAAGAGCCCTCTGCTTTACTGTAGAAAGGTGGAAGCGCCCTCTGTTTTGCTCCAGAAAGGCGAAAGCGCCCTCTTGTCTGCTGCAGAAAGGTGGAAGTGCCCTATATCCGACAATTTCATTTTCTTCTAATAGTTTGCTACATTTAGGTGTATACTTAGAAATTTTTTCTAACACTTTCTTGCAGTGGGGCGTACAACTTTCCTTTTTAAAAATCTGATAAAGTTTCCTGCAGAGGGGCGGATACGCCCTTTCATTTTGAAAGGATCTTTTCCTCTAACCTTTTGCTGTAGAAAGGTGGAAGCGCCCTCTGTTTTGTTGCAGAAAGGTGGAAGCGCCCCTGTTTTGCTGCAGAAAGGCAGAAGCGCCCCAAAACAACACAGTTTTGAAGGTAAAACAGTCATTTTAGCTTCGTTTTTGCTCTCGTTTTTAGCTATTTTCAAGTAATAACCCTCTAACATTGTTTTGGCAAGGATATTGGTGTTTTTTGCTAATGTTCTGCAGCATATTATGGCATAATAGACCAAGAACGAAGGATAAGATAGCTAACGTTTGCTTGCAGGGCCATCTATTTGATCAAATTTTTGAAAAAAAATTATCCTTATTGTTCGAACATAGTCTAATTAGGGGGAAGAAACCTTTATTGCTTGCTGTGCTTGTTTATTCTTGTGTCACCCAAGGGGACATTAATTTGTTTTCACTTTCCCCTTGCACTTCACGTGAGCCTGAGGAGTAGTTGGAAACAGTTAGTGTCTTCTTTCTAGTGGGACCTGCTTGGGGATTTCATCACCCCAAGGGACGATTCCAACCACGTGTACTGGCAGGGTATATAAAGGGGGGAGAACAAAAGTTGTACACCAATCCAGTCATGTCGTAATTGGCGGAGCGTCGAAGCTAGGGTGATACCTAGATAGACATGAAGAGTTGGTCCGAGCCTTTCAGTATCTCGCTGGGGTTCCTGACTCACGCTTGTGACAGGCTGGTGTTCACGGTTGTGCCTCACATACCGAGAGTATATCGAGGACTCCCTAGAAGCCTTGTGCATCCTAGATTAAGACCTTTCCTGGCCATACCCTTAACATTAATCATAGGATTGTGCTTGCTTGAAGTGTTTTCTTGTGAAAAACCTGTGAAATCTTTGATACATTGGCCTTACTTTATCATTTTGAGCCCTTGCCATAGCCATTACCATCAAAACCAAGCTCTATCTTACTGTAGAAAGGTAGAAGCGCCCTCTGTTTTGCTGCAGAAAGGCGGAAGTGCCCTCTATTTTGTTGCAGAAAGGCGGAAGCGCCCCTGTTTCACTGCAAAAAGGCGGAAGCGCCCCTGATTTTGCTGTAGAAAGGCGGAAGCACCCCTGATTTACTGCAGAAAGCTGTCAACGCCCCTGATTTTTACTGCAGAGGGGCAGATTTTCCCTCCTGAACACCCGAAATTGCCCCATTTGGATCCATTTAGCCTCTAAACCATCATTTAATCATTCCCAACCATTATCTCATCATCCCAAGCCTCCGTTTCGTCACTTTAAGTCTCCCAAAACCTCCATTTGATCCGTTTAAACCTCCATCTTATCATTCCAAATCTTTGTTTAACCATTCTAAATCCCCAGTCATTCTCCACAATCATCTTCAATCCACCCATTCATTCTAATTTCCTCATATTCCATTCAAAAGTCCACACCATCACCTAGCGAACATCATAATTTTACCATTTACATCACCAAACACCACTCATAACCAAACCGCCTTAACCTTGTATTACAAAGTGGTTACCCAAATTGACCATAGCACTTGAATTTGATTATTAGTCTTTAACTCCGACCCCAATCAATTCACTTCCATCTTGAGGTGAATTCGGTGTCGTAAGTTATCATCCTCGGCCCAATCAATCCACTCCTATCTTAAGGTGGATTCGGTGCCGTAATCATCCTCTTAATCAATCAAAACTCTAGGTCACTAAGGGTAACTTCCTTTGATTAAACTCAAGGTCTTTCTCAAATCTTTCATCATCCAATCATACCCATCCAATAATCCAAATCTATCAAAACCAATCATTTGATCAAAGTACTCAATCAACCAAATCACATCCGTTCAACCAATGCTATCCTATTGATCTTAATAATCCAATCCAATTCAATCAATACATGATCCAATCATCCATCTACCGAATTCCATCAAAATAAAAATCAATCCCATCGCATCATCCAATCACCCTAATCTGAATTTTAATCCAATCCTGATCTAAGCTTGACTTAAGTCCCAAATCCATTTTATTTATCCTGTCATCATCATGAATCCTCATCCTCCATCAATAGTAGTCAAGGGAAACCCTAATTACGTTGACAACAATAACGAAAGTCTTGTCGATCAAGAGGTATACGACATAGATCCCCTTGACACTATCATATCTAGTAAGCTTTCTCCACCCACTTTCCAAAATCCAATTACTCCTATGAGCTATCTCGTTATGTCTTCATCCATGCCTAATCATGCTCCTTATGCCACCTTTGACAATGGATATCCAGTATCTTGTTCATCCCCATATATTTGTCATGTCCTTCATCTACATCATCCTCTTATCCTAATTTTCCATCCCAATACTCCTATTACAATTCCCCATCCATGTCCCCCTATCATAATCCTCTTTCCCAATCTTCCCATACTAATCCTACATCCACACCCTTTTACCTTAATCCTACATCCACATATCCTCATCCTAATCCACCATCCCAATACCCTTATTATAATCCATCCCCACATCCTCTTGTCCCACTACACCACCTATATCCTCTTGTCCTAATCCACAATCCATGTCCCCTATCTTAATTCACCACTCCAATATCCTTACCTTAACTCCATCCATCCAATCCTAGTCCTCCATCTACTACTAGTCCTCCATCCAATCCCATTCATCCATCTACTCCTAGTCCTCCATCCAATCCTAATCCCCCATCTACTCATAGTCCTACATTCAATCCCATTCCTCCATCTAACCCTAGTCCACCAATCCATAATCCCTCATCCATTTCTACCACCCCTAGCCAAGCCAACCATATGCAAGTCTCTCATTTCAGAAGTTCTCCAAGGACTCATTACAAAGAAGCCATCCCCAACTCCACATCTTGAAGTCATGGAACCATGCCATCTAGATCCATCATCCACGGTCACTAGTGATGAGACCTTTCTCCATACCACACCTATTATTGATGTTACCACCCCTAGCACTGATCAAAACATTGAAACCATTGAACCCACATCTCCTACCATGAGAACCACCGAATCCATCGAAGACACCCAATTCCAATCCACTCCCTCTACTCCTAGATCCACCCAAATCCAATCCACTCCTCCCACCCCTAGTAGCACCAAAACCCATTCCAATGAACCTCATGAATCTTCCATCCCTCTATCTTCCCCACTTGAAGAGTCCCAACAAGACTCCATTACCATGCCTCCCGCACATGATGAGTCATGCCAAGAGTCTAATCCAAAGCATGCCAACATATCCCCTTCTCCAGATCAAGATCCTACCATCCCATCTAGTCCACCTCAAGATCACAATCATCCATTCCATCCCATGATCCCCTTGTCATTCAAGCTTCCATTGCTCCATCTCCATCTCCATCACATGAGCCTACTACCACAAATCCAGATCCTATCATGGCCCCTACTCCCTCTCGATGTTGCTATCCCATCATCTCCTTCTCATGATCCCCTCATCGCCTAAAAATGCTATCCCCACACCACTTGCATATCCCCTTGGTCCTCTCACATTCCTCCATGGTGGTCTCCTCGCAAAAGAAAAACAAAGCATATACACCAACCCTCCTCTTCCACCTAATAATGAACTCGCATCATTCTTCCACAATAAAAAAAAACCTATCCTAGATCAAATGCTCAAGAGAATGAACTATCAAGGAAAAGGTTTGGGCCTTCATGAGCAAGGTATTATAGAGCCCATTCAAGTCAAAGAACAAATCTGCATGCAAGGTCTTGGATCTATTTCCCAAGACTCACAATCTAAAGATGTTGGTACAACCTCTAGACGTCCTCAACGAGAATTTTCCAAAAGAAATGTCGGCTCCTCCCATCACTCCACCAGATCATATGTGGCCATCCCTCCTCCTCTATCGTATCACCTCAAAACAACCATCCATCTTCCTCCTTCATCTGCTCCATCCATTTTGGGTCTTTACATCCCTCCATCTACCATCTCCAATCCTCCATCTACCATGCCCATGTTTCCTCTAGGTCCTATGTCTATTTTGGGCCCCTATATCCCAAAATCACCTCCTCCATCTCGTCCTATCCATCCTTTCATCCATTCATCACATATCCATCTCATCCATCATAAACATCCTAATCAGGATCAACAAAGGCACATACCTAAACATCCTCCATCTACACATAATCCTCATAATTCTACCTCCATCACTCCACATCATCCATCTCCTCACACCCATCCCATTGCTACTAAAAGCACTTTGGATGTTAAAGAAAAATTGCATAAATCCAAGCATCCACATGAATCTACGGCTCCCCATGTCCACTCCAAAAGACATGGTGCAGAGAAGAAAAATCTAAATATACATCAAATCCATAGGTCACAAAGACCCACCAAAGCAAATATCAAAACCATGTGGATCCCAAAAAAAAAAGATGCAATGCCATCACATGAAAAATCTGTAAAAACATCCAAAGTCGCTAATCCAAAAGCTAATCATACACCCCTTTCATCTCCTAAGTCCGTTTTGGGTCCCTATGTCCCGAAATTCACCATTCCATCTGCTCCATTATCCCCACATTCTCCATCCCTTAATCCTATTATCTTTTCACATCCACCACCACATGTGCCAATGTTGGTCCTGAACACATCTCCCCATCACATATCCACCCCATCATTCTATCCATACCCTTTTCAACATCCCACCCATTACCCTGTGTATCTTCCCCATCAAATCCCTCTAACTCATCCTCTTACATAATCCATTTATAAGGTTGTACCAACATCCAACAGTCACTTCAAACATGGGCTCTTAACACCTTGATCCTTATCACATGTCTTCTAAATCTACTTATCCACTTCCTTATCCTTATCCATCTCCTTCTGCATGACATCCAAAAAGTCAAAAATCCAAAAAAGTAAAAAAATCAAAAAAATCAAGAAAAATAAAAAAATAAAAAAATAGTAAAGAGAAATAATCCATCCAATGGTGAAAACTTGGCAAACAAGCACCTTGGATAAATACCATGATGAAAACACGGCAAACAGTGTCATGCATAAATCCCCATCTGCACTTGTGGGCACTTCTTGATATGCATTCCCTCCATCCGCTATGCACCGTCTTCCTGTTATCCGTCCTCTTCATAAATCCCCCCATCCCACCTATCTTCGCATCCTACCATCATATCCCATTTATCTCCCATTCCCTCCATCCTTCTTGTGATCTTGATCAAAATAGGGGAACCTATCTATGTATGCTTTGGACACCTATTGGTATACATTCCCTTCATCCATGCTCTATCATATTCCTTAGTCACCCATCCTATCCTCATCTAGTTATCTCCTTTATCTTCCCATCCACTTGTCTTCCATCCCTCATGCCTCATCATATATGACATATCTAGAGTGGGGGCATCTGCTTCCTTTGTGACAAGTCCTTGGAGACATCATCTATCCCTTCATCTCCCTATCCATCTATCCTAGCATCCCTTTCATCTTCCAATCCTTCTATCCCTCTCCATCTATCACAACATCCCTTCCATCTCCCCATCCTTATCTTCATATCCATCTATCCTAGCATCCATTTCATCTCCCAATCCTTCTATCCCTATCTATCTATCACAACATCCCTCCCATCTCCCAATCCTTCTGTCCCTATCCATCTATCACAACATCCCTCCCATCTCCCCATCCTTATCTTCGTATCCATCTATCCTAGCATCCCTCTCATCTCCCAATCCTTATATTCCTATCCATCCAAACAATCCCTCCCATCCCCCATCCCTATATCTCTATCCATTATTTCATCTTTATCCTCATCCCATCTCACAATCCCTTGTCATTGGTATTTGGCTATAGGCCTCCCCTCACGCAACCCAATTCCATTTATCTCATTGTCATCACCACTGCTTCTTCTCTTGCACATCTTTACAATCCCCTATCCCTTTTCATCACTCATCTATCTATCATATCATCCTCCCAAGTCATTTTAATGCTTTGGATAACTATCCCATCCCTAAGCTTTATGCAATCGTCATCATCCTATCCAACAGGTCTATCTTATCTTGTTGTATCGGTCCCATCTTTTTATCCACTTATCCTATCATCTTATCATCCTTTATCCATTGTTTTTCTTTAGTCTTGTCGAACTACGTTGCCCCTGCGCTTTCACGTAGGCAAGGTCGATCATTTGATTCACCTCCGGGGATCCTTTATCATCTATCATCAGTCTTTCTTTTTCCATCCTGTCATCCATCAAAGTCTCCATCATGGTCCGTTGTCGGCCTCTTGTTGAATTATGTTGCCCCGGTGCTTTCACGTAGGCAAGGTCGATCACTTGATCCACCCCCGGGGCTCCTCTATCATCTAGTGTCAATCTTTCTGCTTTGTCCATCCATTCCTTTATCATCTATCATCAATCTTTGCTTTTGTCTCTCCAGTCCTTGTCATCCACCATTAGTCTTCATCATCCTCTTTCTACTTTTATCCATGGTTAGTCGTCCGCCTTTCACCGAACTACGAGGGCTCTGCACTTTCACGTAGGGAAGGCTAATCTTTGATCGGCCCGCGAGCCCCTAAGTCTTTACAGTGTGTCAGTCTCATTTCTTGTGTCGTGCCATCAAGCTATGCCCTTATCTAGCTAGTTCTTAACAAACAAGATCCATTGGTATCAGCTGATCCAATCGGTCCCGAATATCTTGCGTCATATCGATCATTTAATTTAATATCCATCATCATTGGTCTCAATAGGATGCATCCTTCCTAACAGACCTCATCAGTCCCATCTATCCCTTTGATCCTATGGCAAAGGACATTTGAAATTGATTGCGATCTTTTGATGCTTTTGGCTTTTGTTGATCTTTTGAGCTCCCTATCATCACTTGTCAAGGCCACCATGATCCATCATATTATGGTGTGTTTTGATTGGTCAACATAGGGGCATATCTTGCTCTTTTGTTTGATTGTGTCTTCTTGGTTGTCCCACGTAGTACCCACCAAGATCCCCGAGGTCTTGTGTTATGCTGGGGCATCCTTTTGTGCTTGCGGTTATCTCAATACCTGGCCCGGCCAAGGTCTTTGTGACTTTGGGGTGTTGGGATAGCCTTCTTGTCTGTTGTGTTTGTTTTATGCATTATACACTAATTCACCTTGGTTCTTCATACCCTGAATCCTTGTGTCTTATGCTATAGCAAAAATCAGTGCTCCGAAGATGGCAAATTGCATTTAGAATTGCATTTCATTTTCCATTTCATCATCTTGCATGTATCCCCCATCCCTTCATCCTTCTTCACAATCCCCCCATCCCTCCATTTTTTTTCCTATCTCTTCCCCTCTTCTTTTTTTTTCCTCCCCCCCCGTCGGGGTAGCTCCGCCTGCTGGCGGGGCAGTTCTGCCCTCCGGGCGGGGCGGCTCCGCCCCTGGTGGGTCCGCCCGCTGTCGGGGTGATTCCGCCCTGGGAGGTTTTTCCTGCTGCCAGGGCGGTTCCGCCCCGGGCGTCTCCACCCTCTGTTGGGGCGGTTCTGCCCTGGGCGGATCCGCCCTCTGTCGGGGCGGCTACGCCCCTACCCCGCTGGCCTTTGACCCCCAAAAATCACATTTTTACCATCTTTTTCCAAAAACTAATCTCGACCCATTTTCTAATTTCCTCCCGCCATCAAAACCCATGTGTTGAAATTTTCAAAATTTATCAAAAAAACATATTTTTGGAGGTTTTGATTTTTACACCGAAACTTCCGGAGGCCATAACTTTTGACTTGAGTATCCGTTTGAGCTAAAATTTGATGGGTGGTTGCATTATGTGATAACAAGTGGATTCCCAACTAGTTTCTTTGAAAGCCGTTGGAACCCGTTATGCCACATTTTCGAGGCCTCAAACTTTCATCTTGACCCTCAAAATCGCAATTTAGTGTTTTTTTCCAACATTTTGAAAAATTGTTCACTCAACTCGAAATGCATATCCGAAATTTGGGATGTTAGTTGGAAATTCATCCTATCTCAATATTGGGTATTTCTTAGAAAAAAATTGGACTCCCAAAACTATATCCATGAGGTTTCCTAAAATGGCAAAATTTGACAATTTTTAAAAATTGCCAAATCGGGAAAAATCTGATTGTCAACACCTTACACCCTTTAAACCCCAGAACTCGGTGTAGAATCAATCCAATCATATCCTTCAATCATTCTATTCTTCAATCCAATCCTCATCTGAGCTTTAATCTTATCCCAATTTGAGCTTAACCAAACCCCTAATCTGAGCTTTAGTCCATCTGTAGTCGAAATCTTTGGATATCGAACCAAATCTTAAGATCCTTCTCTCCATCTCACATATCAATCTTCTCCTCATCTGTTCAATCTTAGACAAATCACCTAATCAAATCCTTGGTCTTGTCCCCAGTCTCGTTACCAGCCTTGACCCATCATCATCATCATCCATTAGTATCCTTCCCCATCCCTTTGGTGTTGTTTTGGGATGTATCCTTCCCTCATCAACAACACTTTTATCATCATCATCGGGAGGTATTATTCCCTATCCTTTAGTGGTGTTTTGGGATGTATCCTTCCCTCATCAATACCACTCAATGGGATGTATCCTTCCCTATCCTTGTGTTGTTTCAGGATCCATCATTCCCTCATTGACAACACTCCATCCCTCATCAACCCCTTTTGGCTTGTACCTTGACTGGGGAAACATCCATTTGTGCTTCATCCATCTCTATCCTCCTCTCTTGTCCATCACATTGCATCATCTTCCTCATCTCCCCTTGCATCACATTATCTATTTTGAGAGCACACACGTGTTCTCTTCAACTCGCATGTCCTCTCGAGGGGGCATCCTCAATCCCTAATCTTCATCTTCACCCCCATCATCTTTTTTTTCCCAATCATCCCTTTGATGACTGGGGCATCTTTTCCAATCTAACCATCTCCTTTTGGGTTCTATATTTTAATATTCTTTGAAATGATGCTACTTCGTAACACCATCTCAAAGAGGGGAAAAATGTAGACATCCAAATTTGGACACTTAATTTATCCAAATTTATCACTTTTCATCTAAACATCCTCTTATCTAAGTTAATTAAGTAATATTACTATTATTTAATTAATATCCTTAATTCTGCCAAATCCTAAGGTATTTAATTAATAATTAAATACTTTACTCTTTAATCCTCCTTTCATCAAATAAATTAAATAAATAATACATTTATTTAATTCCTCACATGTCATTTTCATCTAATCCTAATCCATCGACATGCCTAATCCTTGATTAGGATGTGTCACATCCTCCAATTTTGCAAGTTGGCTTCTAATCCTCATTTATCTTCTAATTACTGACACTAATCTTAATCACCTTTGGTCAACTCTCTCCATCCCCCAAGGAATTTTTAATTCCTTTTTATTCCTTCAAGAATCCCCTTTTCCCATGCATCTTCTAGAACCTTTGACTTGTCACATCAAGTCACATGTGACAAACTCCCACCTTTTGGGAACATTGTCTTATCCACTAGATTCCTCCAATCATTGTGAATTTCTAATTCACTTTTATTCACCCAAGATTCTTCCCATCTCCCAATGTACTTGCAAGGTACTTGTACTTCCTCCACATCATGTACTTCTCTTCCACCTCACTTACACCTCATCCCCCCTTAGCCACTTCACATTCCACATGTCAAAATGTGAGGGCTTGTGAGTTCTCAACTCACTATAGCCCTTCATCTTGGCTTTATTGGATGTATCTCAACCGTTGAATTATCTAGAGAATTCAAATTTTTCTATAAATACCCCCTCCTCAAGGGCATTTTCAACACTTTCATTTTGAGCAACCTTATGCTGCCAATTTGCATTCTCAAGCATTTACTATCACTTAGCCATCCATTTTGATCATTTTGCATATTCAATCTTGCATCTAGCTACATCAAAAGTCATCCAAGGAGCACACAAAGTCATCCAAATCAAGGGCCAACCAAGGAGTCTTCAACAACAAGAGAGGTATAATCAATTTACATTTGTATTTCATCTATTTTCCTTGTTTTATCACTCTTTAGGCTAATCTTGAAGTGTCCTTAGTCTTTTATCATTCGCATCTTTAGTTATTTTGCACATTAGAATGGGGTAAAATTCCAAGGTACACAAGTAGATATTAAAACTTTTAGTCTTGAGATTTTTTTTGCAAATCCAAACTTAAAACTCAAATGTGCAGATTAAAACATAAACCAATAGAGCAATCACATGCACATGAAATAACAAACATAACACCAGTTGTATGTGGAAAACCCAAGATGGGAAAAACCATGGTGAGAAATGCTGCTAGGATCTAATGTCCTAATCCAACCTCACAAGAAATGAAGTTCAATTACAATTTTAAGGGCTTCAACCCTAAGGAAGCACCAACTCCCTATTTTAGAAGCTACAAAACCCTAATCTGAGCTACAACTCAATACCAAGAGGCTACAACCTCTATAGATTTACAAATTCAATTATTCATAATCTAGTTTTGTAAAACCTATAATGCATCAATTTAGTACATAACTTATTCTCTCTTTGTTCACTCTCACACACCACTGTAAATAGCTTCAACAATACATTCCAGATTTTGACAATCTATTACAATAACACACTTTACCTACAGACTATATCCTTTCTTCACTTTGACCAACCAGTTCATATCTTTGAACTGCCATTATATATCTATTTTTGTCTTCACTGAGAAGCAACACAAATCACACTGTAACCCTAATTAATATTAAACGAATCATTTCATTTTAGCGAGCTATTTCTAGGGTTTTCTATGTCGTTCACCATTTTTCTGTGCATTAAATTTAAATTCAAACTGTATGTTCTTCTTTTCCTTTGAATCAACATCATCATCCAATAGCTACCAAAATCCTTGTTGGATGTCTACCTGATAATTTGTGTAGGAGATTTTATTCAATTATAGTCTTTCTTGGATCGTTCTCATCCCTTGTTCATTGTGATAATTTGTCCCATTATTTTTCGATTGGATTGATTGGGTTTGTAGTTATGTTCATCACATATAAAATCATGTCATTACCTGTGTCTTCCCGCGCCAAGTGTTCATGCCCTAGCTGTGTCATTTTTCATTTGCTCACTGACTAGGGTTATTCCTTGAATTGCCATTGTGAAATACATCTTGAACAAATGTTGATTTTGCGACAAGGATGTAAAAATCAATGAATTATTGTCTACCAAGTTTCATTGTTCTATTTTCCTTTTGTATCCACCTCATCAATCAACATTTTTCTGTTTACACAAATAGTTTCTAACATATCGCCATATCATTGTAGAGTTAGCAAATGTAAACTCACTTTAGCGATGTAGTGATCATCACTTCATCGCCACTTTGATAAGAATTCACCTTTTACATTAGTGATGCAAAAAAGTGTATACACTGACTATATTCCATCACACATTGCTAAAACACACACCGTTTCCAAAGAAGTTTCTGCAATGCCTATGAACTCAACGATAGCCACTGTTACCATCGAGTCCCACTGTCATATTCTATCCATCATGGAATACTATCCACCGATCCCCACTTCCCCGAGGGTCTTGATAGGGCCCCACTTAGTTCTCAGGGGGCATGTGTGCAACCACCATGAATACACTTCCAACATCACCAAACATTATTGTCCGCAAGCACTTGTTCCCACCTTGATTGCACAACCATCATGTATTGCGGTAACATATCAAGCTTCACCATTCATTAATATGATGCAATGATCACCATCTATTTGCCTTCATCAAACCTCTATCGTCCATCTCATCTTAACCTTTCCAGGTCCCGCCATCGACATTATAATCTCCCATCACCAAATCATAGAGACTTGCTTCATAGTTCTAGTGAAATCACTTTTTCCACCTGATGAAGATTATCATCATGACATTGAAGGGAAAGTTATATGATTGTCTTCAAAATGACTAAGTCATCTCGATGCACCATCGGGACACCACCAACCTAGGTGACGAGGTCGATCACCAACACCAGGATAACTACATGAGTTGTAACTTAAGGTAACCTACAACCTATTATAGCAAGTCAACGAAGAAATATAACAATGTGATCAAATCGGCCATGATTGTAATTTCCTTTGCATTTGCATGATTGAAACTACTCATTTTACACTTTTGACATCAATGACAATATTTCACCAATAATCTCCCCCTTTGGCATTGATGGAAAAACCTTAACGCTCAACCATGTATCACCTATACCAAGTTCTATATCAACATCTAGCATTTGCATACTTCCTCCAACGCTCTAGCTTTGAGCATGTGTTGTACTTTCTTTCCCTTTGACATCAATGGAAAAAGGGCTCATCCCCCCTTGGTATATACTTCCCCTTTGAGCAAGAGGGGATTCACAACTCTACAACCATCAAGTTGTTAGAAATTTGTAAAACAATATTTACCTAACTTGATCATGTTGTCCTTGACCAAGGTGAAAGAAATAATCGATGAAGCTCCCCCTAGATGTATGTCGTATCACTAAAATTTAGTGATATGATGTGGGAGAGACTACTCCCAACTTCTGCCTCAGGTATTCAAACTACTCTGTGGGAAGATGCTTTGTAAATATATCAGCTACTTGTTCCTTTGTAGGAACATACTCCATGTTGACTTCCTTATCTACAACCTTCTCTCTAATAAAGTGATACTTGATTGATATATGCTTGGTTCTGGAGTGCATCAATGGATTCTTTGATATGTTGATGGCACTCAAATTATCACATAGAATAGAGATAGGATCTTTGTATTCCACCTTGACATCTTTTAAGGTCTGCTTCATCCATAAGACTTGAGTACAATAGGCAGCAGCTGCAACATATTCTACGTCTGCTATAGAAAGAGTAATAGACTCTTTCTTTTTACTCATCCATGAAACCAAACTGTTTCCTAAAAAGAAAGCACCACCACTTGTACTCTTCCTATCATCCACACTTCTTGCCTAGTCGACATCTGTATATGTTGTTAAAGTGAAATTCTTGCTTTTGGGGTACCACAATCCATAGTCAACAATACTCTTAATGTAGTTGAAGATCCTTTTCACAATGTTGACATGCGATTCCTTTGATGCAACCCAAAACCTTACAACCATGTAGATTGCTTGCAATATATCAAGCCTAGATGCATTTATATATAGTAGACTTCCAATCATTAATCTATATAGAGCCCGATTTGCATCAGGTGATTTATCTAATTTTCTTAACTTGCAACTAATAATCATGGGAGTACTTAATGGTTGACTATCCTCCATGCCAAACTTTTAAAGAATTTCTTTTGCATATTTAGCTTGTGATATAAATATACCTTTATCAGTTTTGCACTTTGCAAACCAAGAAAAAATATGAGTTCTCCTAGTATGGACATTTCAAACTCATCTTGCATGTGTGTAGCAAATGTTTTGCACATTACATCATTGCTACCACCAACTATGATATCATCCTCATATACTACAAAACTGATCGTATATTTACCTTTAGATTTAAGATATTAATTGCTATTAGCACAACCCTTCTTGAATCCTTGTTGTTGTAGATACTAATCCAACCTTGATTACCATGCCCTTGGGGCTTGCTTTAGACCATACAATGCTTTTTTCAATCTACAAACATAACCATTATTCTCTAACATCTGAAAACCTTCTAGCTATTCAATATATACTTCTTGTTCTAGGTTTCCATTCAAGAATGCAGAAGATTTGAAATCCATTTGATATAATTTAAATCCTTTATAGACTGAGAATGCAAGAAACATTCTTATTGCTTCTAATCTTGCAACAAGAGAAAATGTTTCTTCAAAATAAATACCTTCTACTTGTGCATATTCTTTGCACACTAACCTTTCTTTGTTTCTAACCACAACTCCATCTTCATTTAGCTTATTTTTGTATACCCATTTGGTGCCAATTACATTCTTATTTGATGGTCTAGGAACCAATTCCCATGTTTTATTATTTTTGATATGATTCAGTTCCTCTTCCATTGTTGTTATCCAACTCTCATCCTTACTAGATTCATCAAAGCTTTTTGGTTCAATCTGAGACAGGAGAGCAAAATTTAATTGCTCCTTATCTTTTGCAAGTCTCCTCCTGGTTTTCACACCTTCATTTTTGTCACCAATTATTTGGTCTACAGGATGATCCTTTTGCACATATTTTGCAAGAGATCATTCAACAAATTCTTCATTCTCTTCTTCTTGTTCCTCTTCTTCAAGTACTACACCTACATCATCATCTTTTGATTCAAACTCAAAGTTGTTTCTGCTAGATTTTCTTTGATATGTATTTTCATCAACTTTGACATTTATGCTTTCAACTACTTTGTGTAGTCTCTTGTTGTAACACTTGTATGCTTTGCTTTGATTGGAATATCCTAAGAAATCCCTTGATCACATCTTGAATCAAATCTTGCTAAATCTTCATCTTCACACTTAATGTAGCATTTTCTACCAAACACCTTAAAATATTTGACAAATGCAGGCCTATCAAACCATAATTCATAAGGAGTTTTTCCACTATTTTCTCTCAGCAGGGCTCTATTTTGAATGTACATGTCAGCAGTTTGAACTGCTTCCTTCCAAAATGTATCAACTAAATTTTCCTCATTTAACATAGCTCTAGCTATTTCCTTCACAATTTTGTTTCTTCTTTCTACCAATCCATTTTGTTATGGAGTTCTAGGTGTTAAATACTGTCACTTAATTCCATGATCTTCACAATACTCTTTGAATTCACTCAATGTAAATTCACCGCCTCTATTTGACTTGAGACAATTTTCTTTCCTGTCTCATTTTCCACTAGCTTCCTAAAAATTTTAAAATTCTCAAATGATTTTTCTTTCTTCTTTAGAAACGTGACCCATGTCATTCTAGTATAGTAATCAATCAACAACATAAAGTATCTCTCACCTAGCAACCCCTTTGTCCTCATGGGACCACATAGATCAGTATGAATTATCTCCAAAGGTTTTGTAGTTGAATACTCTTTTGTAGAAAAAATATATTTTGTTTGCTTTCCTTGTTGGCATCCTTGTTATATTGTATTTTTAGGATTTTCTATCTTAGGCATATTTCCAACCAATCCTTTTGAGCTTATCTTTACCAAATTGTCAAAATTCGTATGTACCAACCTTCTATGCCACAACCAACTCTCATTAGCCTGGCTGATTAAACATGTTTGACCTTCCACATCACATAGATTGTAGAGATTACTATCTATCCTTACCCCTTGAGCAATTTTCTTACCATTTTTCGTTATCTTGCAGCGTTCAAAGTTAAATACAACCTTGTATCCATTATCACACATCTGGCTGACAATGAGAAGATTATGTTTCAAACCTTCAACATAGAGCATGTATTTGGCCTTATATTTCCCATCTATGCTCAAAATTCCTTTGCCTCAAATCTTGACACCTATGTTATCACCTAAGCTTATTGATCCTCCTTTTCTCGTTTTGAGCTTAATGAATTTGTTTTTATCTCCAATCCTATGTTTGGAGCAGCCACTATCAATTACCCACAAATCTTGTTCCTTTGCATGCAATGTTGTTTGTACAATAATAGACTGAGTGGAATTATGTTGTTTCTCCTTCCATATTTTCTTAGGTTTCTTTTCAACTTTCTCTTCCTTTTTCTCAAAAATCTAGCCTCCTTTTCAACTTTGTAAGATGTTTTTTTATTTTTCTCATACTGAGCATTTTTCCTAACAAATTTTTTCTACAATTTCTAGCTACATGACCAAAATTGTTGCAATTATAACAAATAATATTCATGTCAACCAAGGGAGCAAATGGATTTTTTCTTACAAAATTTGTATTCTTCCTTGGAATGACTCTACATTCTCTAGCCCTATGACCAAAATTGTTACAAGTATAGCAATACCCATTAAAGTATGATGAGTACTTGGTCATGGAATTTCTTTCAGCTGTCCACGAGGAGATCTTATTCATCTAGGCCTCCTTGGATACTGTATTCTCGTGAATCCATCATTGTCTATTCTTTTTATGTTATGTTTCTTCTTTTGTTGATCAAGGATTGTATTATTATCTTTCTTGTCTTCAACTAGTTTATGCTCTTTATCAAAATTTAGTTCATCTGTAGAGACTTTTCCTTTGTCTAATTTTTCACCGCTAAGGACTAATTTTTCCTCTGCTCTAAACCTTTCATAGAGTTTTACAATGGCATCAACAAATGAACCCTTTCCTTTTTCAAGTCCTAAGCCTAATTTCTCCTTATTAGGTGGCTTTTGTGTACTTAACAATTCATCAAGAATATTAGTACCACCTTTTAACTTCAGACCCTTACTGATCTACTCATTAGCTTTCTCCAACTCTTTTCTTAAAGAAACTATTTCTATTGAAAATGGAGGTAATTATGTAGCTTTAATATTTTGTAAAACTATGAGATTGTAGATCTAATTAAGTGTTCTTTGTTACAATTTATTTATGGATGATTATCTGTTTAGATTCATTTTACCATTTGTAGAAGTAGACAAAAGATTGTAGAAGAATAAGACCATAAGATAGAAGTGACACAACATATACTGTGGAGAAACCCTTTCGGGAAAAAAATCCACCGAGAATCAATAGTGCTTGTATTATTTAATTTTAGAACAAGATTAAAATAATTGTTTACCAATCCTTGCTTGAGATGCTTCTTTTTCCTCCAACAATTCTTCTTCACAACCTGCAATAAAATATGATAAAATCTCTTCAACTTGCTGCAATAAATAGACAATAATGATCCTTGTAAACTCCAAAGAGTTTACAATTACAAAGCACAATGCTTATCTCACAAAATCCATGCCTATTCTTTGCAAGTAGAGTTCTACCGTGAAGAAAAATGTCAAAACAAGTCCATCCATTTGGGCATCCCAAACTGAAGTCATAACTCAACGTTGATTCTAAAGATATCTTATAAGCTTATCCTCAAAGTTGGCACCCAAGAATGGGCCCACTTAACTCAGCCTTATAAATATATTATCATGCAAAAGTGTTAACTCCAAGATGCCAACTTGGGTGCCCAAGGTGGGTTCAAGTCAATCTCTGTTAACTGAAACATATCTCTCCATCAATTCATGCAAACAGGATGCATGATTGATCATCCCCACTTAACTAAATGTATCACCTGTTATCTATCATACAAATCAAGTCATTAGTCATGCATTCCAAGTCAACTAAAGTCAACTAGCATTCTACTAAAACTAACTACATGCAACTAAAGATAACTGAACCATAACTGAACCGAATTGAATTGAACTAAACTAAACTGAATTGAACTAAAATGAACTAAATTGAATTGAATTGAACTGAACTAAACTGATACTAAACTGAATTGAACTAAACTAAATTGAACTCCATGCATGTAAACATCAATCCCTAACTTCTAGGATCTTTACATGCATTAATGAAGTGTTATCTTTTCTCCAAATAGTTAACTTAACTCAAGGTGAGTTCCACCTTCCATGTGGGTGCCCCATGTGCTCCTATTTTGTAGGAGCTCTTCATGGGTGTCCCCACATGTTCCTATCATTTATAATTAATTGCAAATGTCAATTTGCATGTTCATTTCATTCGAATTTAATCTCTTTCTAATCCTAGTGTTCGGGGAACACTTTCTAAGGACTTAGGAGATACATGAAATAATGTTTAGGATTGCAATTAAATGAAATCCTATTCCCAACATTCTCCCACTTGACATTATACATTGCAATTATTCTAAACAAGGAATCGTTATTGTAAATCAAGTTCAAGACTCAAGGCCAATGGCCTTCCTGCACCAACTAATCAATCCATGCCAACTTCAAATGCAACCTGCATAATCATGAAGCTCTAAGCAAATGATTAAAACCAAGATAACTTATCTGTAGGAACTGGTTTCATAAGATAATCTGCAACATTAATTAAAGTGTCAACTTTCTCAATTAATACCTTCCCACTCAACCATTTCTTGCACAAAGTGATACTGAAACATCAACATGCTTAGTACGAGCATGATACATAGGATTTCTGGCTAAACACATAGCACTCTGACTATCACATTCAAGTTTAACTTACTTGCAATTAAAACCAATACCTTTCCTAGGTCTTTGTAACCAAACCACCTCTTTGGAGGCATGCAAAATTTTTGAGTGTGTTGAACTCACGTCCAACCAAGGTGTAGGCTTCTCGGTCTTTACTGTTGAAAAATATTTTCTTACAAGCAACCATTCCAACATATATCTCTCACCATTCAAGAGAATTCAAGCCTCACCTATTTCTCCAAGTATCCATGAGGACCTATAACCAACCAATCCATGCCAAACTCCAAATGCAACATAGCACTATCATTAAGTAATCAAGCAAATGATTAATGTACCCAATACATAAGAGAACTACACAAGATCAATGTCAAAGATCCAATCATGAATTAGGAACATAAACATGACATCCATGATCTAACCATCTCCTCCTAGGAGATCACATGCACTATAACATATATACATCCTAGTATCAAGAGAACAAGTACCATGCCAAACTCTAAATACATATCAAGAGTAAACCATGTCATAATAGCAATAACTCTAAACCAGGAAAACATATCCTCAATCTCATGAAGATAACCTTACCAATGATGCATCCACGTCACTGCCGACAACTCCCACTGAATCGTGGTATGAGCTACACATGGAATCATGACTACCATCCTCTTCATGAAGATCACTCTTTAACATCAAACAAAGAGTCATAATTAACATTTTTACATGAAATCGTCAATGCATGATTACCTTCATCCGAGGATTCCTCTGTAAAATAATCAAAAATATTTTTCTTATTCTTACAATCCTTCTTCACATGTCCTAGTTTCCCATAGTTCCAACACTTTACCTTACTTCATCCTTCGGACTTACCCTTTCCTTCCTTGTCTCCCTTAGGTTCCTTTTTCTCAGGCCTACCTTTTACAAACAAGGCATCTTGGATTTCTATTTTAGACTTCCTCCTCATCTCCTCTAATAGGAGAGTACGAGTTATATTGTCCATCTTTGGATCTACACCACTACCACTGATAGCAACAATTATATTTTCCCAAGATTTTGGTAAAGAACAAAGTAACAAAATGCATTTATCTTCATCTTCTAGCTTTACATCTGCATATGCTAACTGACTTAGAATCAAATTAAAAACATTCAAATTATTTGCAACAAAATCACCATCTTTCATTTTTAAAGAATGCAATTGTCTTTTCAGATACAAATTATTAGTAAGACTTTTAGTTTGATAAATATCACCTATTCTCTTCCACAATTTATATGTAATAGTTTCAAGAGAACAACATCAACAAGACATAATATTATGGTCCCTCTTGCATTCTTATCAAGCTTATCCCAATCCTCATCTGAAATCATTGTAGGTGACTTTGTCTCATTACCAACAGGTAACCGCTCATCTCTCTCTTCAAGGAAATCCTCCATTTTTAGTTTCCACATCTCATAATTAGATCCATTGAATCTTTCAATAGCTAAATGAGAATTAAAACTCATTGTAACAAACTTATTTTCCAAAATAAGAAATAACACAATAGTAAAATCTCCCACTACAGCCAAAAACCTTCAAACTTTTAAGAGAAAGGTGTCCCAAAATCTACCCCAACCATTAGCTCTGATACCAAATGTTGAAAATGGAGGTAATTATGTAGCTTTAATACTTTGTAAAACATGAGATTGTAGATCTAATTAATTGTTCTTTGTTACAATTTATTTGTGGATGATTATTTGTTTAGATTCATTTTACCATTTGTAGTAGGCAAAAGATTGTAGAAGAATAAGACCAGAAGATAGAAGTGACATAGTATATACCGTGGAGAAACCCTTTCGAGAAAAAACTCCACCAAGAATCAATATTGCTTGTATTATTTAACCTTAGAACAAGATTACAATAATTCTTTATCAATCCTTGCTTGAGATGCTTCTTTTTCCTTCGACAATTCTTCTTCACAACCTACAATAAAATTGGATAAACTCTCTTCAACTTGCTGCAATAAATAGACAATAATGAGCCTTGTAAACTCCAAAGAGTTTACAATTACAAAGCATAATGCTTATCTCGCAAAACCCACACCTATTCTTTGCAAGTAGAGTTCTACTATGAAGAACAATGTTAAAACAAGTCCATCCATTTGGGCATCCCAAACTGAAGTCATAACTCAACGTTGATTCTAAAGATATATTGTAAGCTTATCCTCAAAGTTGGTGCCTGAGAATGGACCCACTTAACTCAGCCTTATAAAATATCTTATCATACAAAAGTGTTAACTCCAAGATGCCAACTTGGGTGCCCAAGGTGGGTCCAAGTCAATCTGTATTAACTAAACATATCTCTCCATCAATTCATGCAAACAAGATGCATGATTGATCATCCCCACTTAATTGAATGTATCACTAGTTATCTATCATGCAACTCAATTCATTAGTCATGCATTCCAAGTCAACTAAGTCAACTAGCATTCAACTAAAACTAACTACATGCAACTGAAGATAACTAAACCATAACTAAACTAAACTGAACTGAATTGAACTGAATTGATCTAAACTGAACTGAACCGAACTCCATGCATGTAAACATCAATCCCTAACTTCTAGGATCTTTACATGCATTACTTAAGTGTTATCTTTTCTCCAAACAGTTAACTCAAGGTGAGTTCCACCTTCCATGTGGGTGCCCCATGTGCTCCTATTTTGGAGGATCTCTTCATGGGAATCCCCACATGTTCCTATCATTTAGAATTAATTACAAATGTCAATTTACATGTTATTTTCATTCAAATTTAATCTCTTTCTAATCCTAGTGTTTGGTGAACACTTTCCAAGGACTTAGGAGATACATGAAATAATGTTTAGGATTGCAATTAAATGTTATCCTATTCCCAACAATTTCTACCTCAAGCTTCAAGCATCTATCAACTTTCTAGATTCTAGTTTAGATTTCATTACTTCTTCACCTCTTTTAGCTTCTTCAACCTGAAGTTTTAGATTCACCACAAACTGATTGGATTCCTCAAGTTCTTGAGTTAATTTGTTAGTCTCCTTTTGAGCACTCTATTTCAACTTCATGTTTTCCTTCTTAAGATCATCATATTTATCTCTTAACTCATCAAGATCTTCAAGAGCACTAATCGATTCTTCCTCAAGATCAACAACTACTTCCTCTTCTTCATCATGTGAGTCCTTAACTTGTTCTTCCTTCTGATCCTTAATGTCTTTTGCCATGAAGAGGAATTATTTTCCTACTTCTCTCATTACAAGAGCACAACCTTGATCATCATCTGAACTATCACTAGAATCAAATGCATCACTTTCTTCATGAATGTACAGGCTCTTCTTTTTCTTTCCAAAATTATTCCTTTTAGAATAAAATGATTTCTTCTTTTTTCTATCTCCTTCTTTCTTGGAGTTATCCTCTTTATCATATGGACACTTTGAAGCAAAATGACCTATTCTACCACAATTAAAGCACTTAAAGGGAAGCTTACCTTTATATTTTTTGGATCCTCTCCTTGATTTCCTTATGAAATTTGCTTCTTCCTCATCAATTTCTTCATGATTTGATGCGTTGACATTAGTCTTGTTTTTCTATCCACTTTATCCTTTTCTTTCTTTGCAATCTTAAATGCAACTTCACTCCTAGAAGGCCCAACATCTAGCATTCTCATCTTATATGTTGTAAATATGCCATGTAACCCATCAAGTGTGAGTTTATCAACTTCCCTTCTTCAATAGTATAAATCTTGGAATCATATTTAGTTGTCATTGACCTTAGAACTTTCAACACATCTTTTAGGGTGTTGGCAAGAAGTTGAGTCCACTTTTTGGCCAAAGAGTGGAAGTGTTTTCCCTGATTTTCAGAATTTGACACATTTGACCTTAAAATTTGAAACACTTAGAGATGGAATCTTCAAAAAAGTTAGTAATCATAAAATGCAGTACTTGAAGTCTAGTTTCCAAATATGTAATTTATTTCAATACCCAGATGGTACAAATTGAGTTTCAATAGGTGTTTCTAAAAACCACTATTTAAAAGTCACTTTTTTTACCATACCATGCGCATGTACCTCATCCATATTTTGACCTAAACTATCATATTTTTCTAAATCCTTTTGGGAAAATATTTTTAACTCATTGAAGCACGTTTTTCGATTTTTTTGTAATTTTTTATTGATTTTTTTTGTCAAATTTTTATTAGCCATATTTGTTGTTTTGAAAAATCATCGTGTACGTCACACATAAGATGACCTAAACTTATCATTTTTTGATTTTTTTAAAATTGAAAATAATTTTCTAAAGTACATTCTCATGCAATTCATTTTACAAATTTTCTTTTGATAAAAAGTTATTAAAATAGTAAAAAACCCTGATATTTAAAGTTTATGGACCAATTTCATCAAAAATTAATTGAAAAATAGAAAAAATAATCCAATTGTAAAAAAAATTCATATTTGGAATTTGCACTATCTCATCTATAATGGGTTTTAATTTTGTCAAAAAATTTTGCAAAAAAAGTCGCCAGCCATATGTCCAAACTCACTATTTTTCTCTGACATTGTTAGCACCTTCAACTTGCAGGTCAAACTAGGTTGAAGGCCTAGGTTCAGATTCCCAATGCTTTTCCTGAACTAGAATAAAAGCCAAAAACCCTACCACAAAGCAAGGGGAATTTCAAATTTTTAGAAACAGGATCCCGTTTCTCAATATTAAATGTGGTGGCCATTGACATGGAAACGAGATCCCATTTTATAAACGAGATCTTGTTTCCATGTCAATGGTCCCAACATTTAATAGTGGGAAATAGGATCCCGATAATGAAACAAGATCTCATTTTTAATAAACGAGATCCTATTTCTTTTTTACCATTTTTTAAATTTATTGGAAAAGTTTTACTGTGAAGTCTGCAACTTCACATGTATGGCTGACTGCGACATATTGGGCTATTTTCTACCAAATTTTGTCTTTACAGGTGTTCAACTTGCATTTTGGATTAAATTTTTCAAAGGAGGCATCATGTAAACAGTTTTTGAAGTGGATTTGTGTTAGTTTTCTACTCGTTTGGAGGAACAAAAGAGGAAGACTTGTTTTTATAGGTCTTCAACTTGCAATTTGGATTGAATTTTTGAAAGGAGGCATCATGTAAATAGTTTTTAAGTGGAATTGTGTTAGTTATCTACTTGTTTGGAGGAACAAATGAGGAAGAATTTTGTCCTTACAGGTCTTCAACTTGCAATTTGGATTGAATTTTTTGAAGAATTTCACTATTGACATTCATTTGTGCTTGAGAATTTTATAATCATGGGTTCACAAGCTCATAATAGGAGGAAAGATAGGAAGACATTGAATCTTGAAGAAATTCAAGCAAAGAGAGAGGAGAAACAAAGACAAATAGAAAGAAGAATGAGAATTAAATCAATGAATGATGGTGGAGCATCCAATTCCACAACTATTGAAGATGAAAACATTGAGGAGACCATGGTTGTAGATGAAGCTAATTTGCAAGAAGTCAATCTAGAAAATAATATGATTATACAAACAAGTCCTAGTATTTCTTCAAATCCCTCTTTCAATGCTATGGACAATGTATCAATAGGCACAAATCCAGGTATGTCTTCAAATCCACATTTTAGTGAAATGGAAAATTCGTTTGTAGAAGTTTTACAAGTTGTTGGACTTAATGATGTTGACATTGATAATATTCAGAGAGATTAAATTTTTATAGAATTTGTTGAAAATAAATTAGAAAATGAAAATAGAAATTGTTTAAATGTTGTTGAAAATGAAAATGAAAAATCCTTTGTTGAAAATGAAAATAAGAATGATCCTTTTGTTAAAAATGAAAACGAAAATTGTTTTGTTGATGAAAATAAAAATGAAAACCGTTTTGTTGACGAAAATGTAAATTGTTTTGAAGTTGAAAATGAAAATCTAGAATCTGATGTTGAATTTAATGAAAATACTTTTTTAAAAATTGAAAGTGATGTTTTGGATAATCTTCCTGGTAATATTTCTTGGAGGCAAATAAGAACACATGTGAATAGAATATACAAAAAATTCTTTTATCGTAAAAAACTTGCATTTCAATGTCAACTAATGATGCAATTGACGAGAATGCAAAAAATGAGGAAAATAATGAAAAAGTTAGGCTTTTTCGTTAAACCAAGAAGAAAAGATCAATCATTAAAACATCCTATGTCTATTGTTGCTATGCCATTTAATCTATTGGAAAAAATAGTCGATCTAAAGATAAAAATGCAACAAGAAGAGCTATAACAATTTCTATAATTAATAAAGCAACTTTGAATAAAAGAATGGTAAGTAATATTAGTGAAGTTCTACAAATACATCCTAAAACATTGCTAAGAGAGGAAAAAAAAGAGAGAAAGTATAGAAAATGATCCAATTAACCAATGTTGGAGTTTTAGTGGTTGACTCCCGAGGTATGACATGAAATTGAATGTTCAAATTAAATCTTTGATTGAAAAATATTGGCATGATAATACTAGGGTATCATCTAATGCTAGAGATGTTTTAAAACTAAGAGTGGGGTCCAAAGTTCGTGATCCTCATCCAAAACACCTATTAGATACAACACAATCTGAATTTTATAGAAATTTTTGTGGTGACTTAGTGTTACCTGGTAATATTAAAATAAGTCAAAGGTCTTTTGAAAAATGTAAACCCTGGTATGCAAAAATTAATAAGCAACAAATATCTTGTTGTTGTAAAACACATACATTCAATTTCGTTATTTTTATGATGTTTTTCGCTATATACGTTGTACTTTGCATACTAACATGATTATACATGAATGTGGTATTAATATGCCACCTGAAACAATAAGGGAGTTTATATTAGGTTTGTTTTTTGAAAGATTTAATGGTAAATTATTTTATTTAAGTTCTTGTATTTCTAGACAATGCACTGGCTATGGAAATCTTTCATTCTTAATAATTTGTATGCATGAAAGTGATGATAATTATTTTGGACAACAATTAGTAGATGTTAAAAGATTTAAGAATGTTGACTATTCTTTAAAAGATGGAAAAATAAGAAAGCATTGTGATTTAGTTACAAAAAAAGTTAGTGTACATGCATTCATGAGTGAATTTAAGAATAAGATTGTACCAAAATATGTCATGCACTCTCAACATGCTCAATGGATTGATGGCCAATTTCGCACATGTAGAAACACATTTCCAATTGGTACTATACTTTCAGTGGTTGATTTTGTAGAAAATTATACTCTAGCTCCATAAGAGGAAATTCAATCATAGTATAATAATTTAGTGCAAGTAGCTATGTTTGTCCATATTGTTTATAGACATGCAAATGATAGCACAGAGGATGATAGAAAAGTTTTGAGGTAGTATCATTTTTATTTGAGTGACAACCGGTTACACTCGTCAAAGTTTGTTCAATACTATTTCAATATATTTTATAGAAATTTAAGAGAAAGAGGAATCCAAATGACAGAACACCTCATATGGTCAAATAATTGTATGGGGCAGTTCAAGAATGCTCGAAAATTCTATTGGTTAAGTAGGGTTCACAAGGAACTTAATGTCCAACATATATGGAGTTTTTTTGAAGCTGGGCATGGTAAAAGAGAACATGATGGAGTTGGTGTGTGTGTCAAAATAATTCTTGCTAGAGAACAATTAAAATTTGAGAAAACAGTAAAATTTAAAGGTGCACGTGGGATTGTGGATTGGTGCAATACAAGATTATGTGCACTTGGTTTGAGTGAGTACTCTACAATTCGTCGATTCTTTTGGTTGGTTGAAGAAGAGAACATTCTACCTAGAGTTGATTGTGAGACAATTAGTGGATCTAATAAATGGAATTCATTTAGGAGTTCAACAACAAGCACATGGACTATCTGGACAAAGCATCTTGCATGTTTTTGTCAGTTTTGTATCTCAGGGGATTGGAAGCATGTGAAAATATAGAATGGTTTAAATAGTGGGAGCGAAGATCATTAACACTTGCACAAGCACATGATCAATATGAAAGAACTATTGAAGAAAATGATCAAGTGTTTGCATATGAACACTATGACCATGTTTCAGACCTTGTACAAGAAGGTAATTTAATTTAATTTATTTCACGTTATTAAGTTATTTTGTAATACTAAATTATTTATATTGATATGCACAAGTTATTAAATCAAATTTTGTTTGCAAGAAATGTGTATGTTGTTGTTGCACCTGACGGGAATGAAGAGGAAACAAAATATTGGCTGGCTCATTGTGTGGAGACTAAACATAAGATAATAGTACCTCGAGAAGATGATGATGGCTATTATTATCCAACAAGTACGGTGATCCCCTTAAGTCATCCCCTTAAGCAAATTTTGATAACAAGTTTTTGATCCCCTTAAGCAAATTTTTAGAACAAGTCTTCGATCCCCTTAAGAAAATTTTGAGAACTTATTCGATGATGGTTCTCATTTTTTCCAATAGGATCGGTGGTGGTTGTTGGCACTTGGCTATGAAAATACTTGACAAGGAAGAATGGTCTACCTGCATTTGAAGATTATGAAACACATAAAAAGATTATACAATATTCACATTTGGTGGTGGCAACAAATATAAAACTAGATTAGTATCATGGAAGACCTACAAATAAAGTGTTATGAATAATTTCTATGGAAGAGCATGAGACAATCATAGATGCATTGCAAAAAAGAGAGGATGCAAATGGTACAATGGAATAAGTAAATATAGGTAAATATAGTTTTAGTTTTATATTGTCCTTTTAATTATATTAAATACATGTTTTGATATTGGTCAAGTGTGTTATTAGTTGAAATTGATTAAAATTGTCCTTTTATAGACCCTTAAGCCATAATCACAAAAAGGATCTAGTCCATGTAGCTTCAACCTAGACAACATGGAATACTTGGTAAAAACAGGTAATTATTAGTTAAATTATATTTAAATACATGTTTTGATTATATATTGATATTGCTTGTACATTAATAGTTAAAATTGATTTACTATCCTTTTTGGTATTCTTAAGCCATCATTGCATTGATCTCATACTTTGAAACAAAAAGGAGAGGATGCCTGGATTCAACCTACACACATGTATGGAATACTTTTAAATACATGTACTTGAGTTGTGTACATATAGATAGTTTGATATAAATTAAAATATGTATGTTTTGATGATTTCATTGATATTGATTGTACATTTTTGATATTAGGTGGCGTGAAGACCTACTACATTCTAGGCACGAGTTTGAGATGTTCTTGAGATGGCATAGCCAAATTTTTTAAACATTGTTTTGAGATGACATATATGTACATACATACACAATTAAACATTTTGTACAAATTAAAAATACATTTACACACACAATTATGTACTTTATGTACTTTTATGTATCAAAATCAATATTCTATATATTTTGTTTGTTAAATGTGCATGTTTTCCTACTTTAAAACTTTATATTTGATTGTATAATTACTAAATATCATGTATAAATTATTGTTAAATCAATTATATCCTTAAGATGTCATATTAGGACCCCTTAAGACATCCCCTTAAGATGTGTCGTATTAACACATATCCTAAATATTATACTTAATTATATCATTTGTTACGATGAGTCACCCTAAATCTTATAATACTTGTTTATATCACTTAATATTTATACTTAATTATACTCTTCTTTGATCCCCTTAAGACATTGTATTAGGACCCCTTAAGACACCCCCTTAAGATGTTTTGTATTAGCACATATCCTAAATATTATACTTAATTATATCATTTGTTATGATGACTCACCCCAAAGTATAATACTTGTTTATATCACTTAATATTTATACTTAATTATACTCTTCTTTGATCCCCTTAAGACATCGTATTAGGACCCCTTAAGACGTGTCATATTAGCACATATCCTAAATATTATACTTAATTATATCTTTTGTTATGATGACTCGCCCTAAAGTATAATACTTGTTTATATCACTTAATATTTATACTTAATTATACTCTTCTTTGATCCCCTTAAGACATCGTATTAGGACCCCTTAAGACATCCCCTTAAGACATGTTGTATTAGCACATATCCTAAATATTATACTTAATTATATCATTTGTTATGATGACTCACCCTAAAGTATAATACTTGTTTATATCACTTAATATTTATACTTAATTATACTCTCCTTTGATCCCCTTAAGACGTCGTATTAGGACCCCTTAAGACATCCCCTCAAGACAAACTATAAATTAGTGTTGGATGCTATTATTTGTTTTAACAACTTATAAATTAGTGTTTTTTGTGGAACATGAGGTCAAGAGGATTTTTATGTTCTTAAGTTTTCTCTAGCACTTTGCATGACTTGTAAATATGGGACTACATGATTTAATTTCAAAACTTTAGCCTATTTTTGGATAATTAAGTTCTTTAATTTAATGTTGTAAAAGAACTAGGAAATATGGTGTATACTTATAGAACAACTTTTTTGGAAAAACTCGTTGCATTTTGATTGGTATTTATGTTTAGTTTATAGAATTTATTAATGCTTTTTTTCTCTAATCTTGTATGGTATTTTTTCATTTCTTAAAATTTCATCCTTTGTGGTATATAAACAGATTGCTTTTGTTTGTAAATTATGATTTATTGACTAATTATTGATTGACGTGATTTGAATAAGTTCATTGACTAATTATTGCTAATTATTGAATGTACATATCATGTATATCATGTATGGGATCACTAAATTTGTAAAGTACAAATATTAACATGTCTTATTAATTTCAACTTTAATTTCACATTAATGTCCTATATTAATGTATTGACTATGAACATAAATGCATACATGTACACGTGTAAATTAAAATTGAACAATAATAGAGTCCATAATTTACAATATATTAAGTGCATGAAACCAATATATTAAGCACATGAAATAAAGTCCATCAGAGTACAACCCATGAACTAAAGTCCAACAAAGTACTTGACCCATGAAATATAAAGTCCAACATAGTACATGAGAAACCAAATATGTAGTCCATGAAATAATCAAATATAACCCATAAAATCATGTTTAAGTCATGTATCATCTCTATAATCAAGAGACCTCTTCACACCATGTGGACTATGCAAATGACCTGAAACACTCTCTACAAGAGAAAGATGAAATCATATGTAAGACGATGAAAAATGATTTAGTGACAATTTAATTTATAATTCATCAAGAAATTAAATTAAAATCATATCTGGGTCTGGATGCTCTGGTTCACTTGGACCAGCCTCTAAATTCTCTAAATCAATCTACATAAAAATGACAAAGAAAGTTGAAATTAGATGTAAGTCTACAATTAAAAATGATTTAATTCAATTTAATTTATAATTTATCATATTTAAATCATACTGCATTCTGAGCTTGTGCGCCCTTCACTCCAGGACCTGTTTGTACATGCTCAACTACAAGATGTGTCTCATGCTATAAAAGAAAAATAATTTAAAACATGTATTAGCTCATATTATATATATATTCAATTTTAAATTTTAAATTTAAGTTATTCATGATATATAATTTGTAATTGACTTTACATATAATAAAAAAATTAAATTACCATGATATCTGGAGCCTACTCTGCATGTCCTCCTAGAGGTGCAACTATGACTGAGTTATGGCAGAAAGTTGGACTAACAAAGTCCTACAAGATCAAATTTAAAGCATGTATACTTGAATTAAGTTAATATATATATTCAAGTTTGCACATTTTGTGTAGATTTTTTTTTAAACCTAAAATTCAGAGGCCTCACGAGTAGCCACAACATCTAATGTTTGTTCGATGCCCATTCTCATTATCGTATCAACCTAGACATACATGTAGACATTTAACACTTATAATATTTACAAGTGTACATGCACATTTGATATATAGTGAATTCAAAATTCATAATTGTAACTATATTAATGTAAGTCAAACAATTTACAATATAAATGTATTTGCCTTGATCTGCGATGCTTGACAGTGGAGGAACTTGCTTGACAACCCCTCGAGTGGAATTGGCGTGGAAGTCGATTGACTCCCCTAAAACAACATAAATATTTAAAAATATGTTCATGATTAGATGATTAATTTAAAACTCAAGTTAAAAATTATTTCATATATAATTTAAAAATTTGAAATCAAAATACCCCATAAGGGTTGCTGACTAGGACTAGTGTCGATGTATGTACTCGCGAAGTGAATGATTTCCCCATCGTTAGTGTCATCTGTACACCAAACAGTTTGATTGTTAAAATGTATTGAATTTTTTTCTTTGATATATACATTCATTAAAATTCTTATAAATTCAACATGTAGATGTATATTTATACCTGTGTCGCACTCATGTCCTCAGGGTGATTGTTTGCTGTAAGAAATTCTACAAATGAACTAAGGCGACCAGATGAACCACTAGAATCTCCACGTCCACCTAAACTAGGTGTGGCCTAATCGGGTCCATAGCATAACTGATGAAAACTAGTACATACATGTGGTCTCAACACTCCTGGAGTGGTACTAGGACCAACTCTCTAAAAATATCCTCCATCATTGTCGTCTCTATATGCTCCCTACTCGCTATCGCAAAAGCATGCTGATAAAGGTCTCTTGTGAGCATACTAAGGGATCCTAATGTCGATACCACCACACATTGATGCATAGGTGTGAGAATGGCAGGACCAAGAGGAGAAACAATGGGTTGTGCATGCATGGGGCATTGTGAATTAACCCTTGCCCCTAACCTCTGTTGTGGCATGCTGCCACCAACACCCTGAAATGATTTCAAATCAAAATAATTAGGCTTTTTCCCCATAACAAACTCTACATATAGTTTCCTCAAAAAATACAATGGGACCTCCAGATTAGTGTGTGGTGGACTGTCAAATACCATATACCATCTATTCCAAAAATGTGCACTCATCTGTGGATGTATACACCACCTCATGGATATTCTAGATTTATTGGGAGGAATGGGCTATTGAGTAATAGGGTTGATAAAATAAGGGGATAGATGGGATTTTTTTATTTTAAGGTCTAAAATTTGTTTATATGAGAGACTGTCTACATAAAATTATCTCATCTCCTCTCTTTCTCATCGATGCTTATCTAAATTAGAATCAATAGTTCTAATGGCATCCACAACATTTTGCATTGGAGATGCAAAACGTATCATGTGTGATGGAATCAATGCTTGATTTTGCATAGCATTGATTTTATTTTGAATGGATGCCACTTGATCATTTATACGTGCCCACAAGCGAGCCTCATCAGATCCAATGGGTGGTAGAGGGGGTGGAGGAGGAGGTGGAGCCTGGGGTGGAGGTGGAGGTGGCTAAGGTGTTGGATTGATGTTATCATCAATGTTAAATTGATCCATGATATCAGATATAAGTGTACCTGCATTAAATTATACAAAACTAACATACAAACTTACAAAATTACAAGAAATAGTTAAATTTGAAACATACTTGCAAATTTGTTTAAATAGGATGTGCATACATACACATACACATATGTACATTAATTGAACTTGAGCATGTGCATAAAAAATTCAAAATTTAACATGTACATACAGTTAAAATAAAAAATACAATGCATAATTTGCATACATATATCATTCAACTAAACTATGTACATACATACAAATTTCAAATTTTAAGATCAAGAACTATGCAATTTTAATACATGTACATTCTAAAAAATAAACTTGAAACATTCACAAAAAGCTCATTTTATGTCTATAACACACACACACACACACACACATATATATATATTACATTTTTCCAACAGGAGAAATCATGATCTAGTAGATAGTCATCAAATATATATACTATTTGTAGACATCTAAATTTAATCACTCCCATATGATTAAATTTACTCCCTTTTCGTCTATCATATTAAATATTAATTTATTAAATTAATATTACACCTTTTGTCTCATATCTGTAAAGTATTTAATTTAATAACTAAATGCTTTATTTTTCACCTTCTTCCTCTCTAAATTAAATAAATACACCAATTTATTTAATTTAGTCATTTTTGACCCTTTTGATTTAAAATCAATTTAAAATTCTTCATTCTCTCTCTCCTTGTCACATCTTCCATGATTTTGCTCTAATATGAATTAATTTAATTAATTCATAATTATGATGTGTATCATCTTAATCAAAGATTAATGTCACATCCTCCTACATTTGCCACTTGCCTCTAATCTTCCATTAATTATTCTAATCAAATATTTGCACAACCTTAACCAAGGTCATTAGCCATATTTAGCACCACCTTTTTAGTCAACCTTTGCATTTATCTCTTTTTAGCATTGACCCTCTTTCCCATGTGAATTTTTAATTCACATTTATTTATCCTAGATTCTCCTCTTCCCTATGTGAATTTTTAATTCACATTCTATCTTCAAAGGCTTCTAGAACCTTGGACTTGTCACATCATCCACATGTGACCAAGTCCCACCTTTTGGGAGCTCACCTTTTATCTTTTAGACTCTCTTAAGAATGTGAATTTTTAATTCACATTTATTTCTCCAACCACCTCTCCTTTTCCCATGGAGATTTTTGAGGAATTCCAAAATTTCTCAAATGTCCTTTTCACTCTCACTTAGGGACAAGAAATTCTTTTTTGAGGAAATATTCTCACTCCCCAAGGTACTTGGAGGGTACTTGTCCTTCCTCCACCTCATGTACCTTTTGGCCACCTCACTTACACCTCATCTCCTCTTAGCCACTTTACCATCCACATGTCAAGATGAGAGGGCTTGTGAGTTCTCAACCCACCATAGCCCTTCATCTTGACCTTGTTGGATGAATTTCAACCGTTGAATTCTCTAGAGAATTCAAATTCTTCTATAAATACCCCCTCCTCAAGGGCATTTTCAACACTTTTCATTTTGAGCAACCTTATGCTTCCAATTTACATTTTCAAGCATTTGCTATCATTTAGCCATCCATTTAGTCATTTTGCATTATCAATCTTGCATCTAGTAACATCAAAAGTCATTTAAGGAGCATACAAATTCATCTAAATCAAGGGCCAACCAAGGAGTCTTCAACAACAAGGAAGGTATAATCGATTTTTATTTTATTTCATCTATTTTTCTTGTTTTATCACTCTTTAGGCTAATCATTGAAGTGTTCTTAGTGTTTTATCATTTGCATTTTGAGATATTTTGCATATTAAAATAGGGTAAAATTCTAAGGTACACATTTCTAGTAGGCCCGGTGGGACCCACAAATGGGTTCTTGCATTTAACCTTTATTTTTGCTAAGTATTTTGCAAAAAAAGGTCGAGAAAGGTGGCAGCGCCCTCTGTTTTATCATAGAAAGGCGGCAGCGCCCTCTGTTTTATTGCAGAAAGGCGGCAACACCCCTAATTTTACCGCAGAAAGGTGGCCACGCCCTCTTTTCTGGTGCAGAAAGGTGGTCACACCCTATATCTGAAAATTTGATTTTTTCTAACAGTTTGCTGCAGTTAGGTGTATACGTTATTTTGATTAGAAGATTTTTTCTAACACTTTCTTGCAGTAGGGCATACAACTTTTCTTTTTCAAAAATCTGATAAAGTTTCCTACAGAGGGGCAGATACACCCTTTTATTTTGAAAGACTCTTTTCCTCTAACATTTTATTGCAGAAAAGCGGCAGGGCCCTCTGTTTTATCGCAGAAAGGCGGCATCACCTCTGTTTTACAGTAAAAAGGCGACAGTGCCCCTATTTTACCATAGAAAGGCGACAGCGCCCTTGTTTTACTACAGAAAGGTGACAGCGCCCCTGAATTCACTGCAGAAAGGCAACAACACCCTTGATTTTATTGCAGAAAGGAGGCTACGCCCCAAAACAACATAGTTTGGAAGCATATTATGGCGTAATCGACCAAGAACAAAGGATAAGATAGCTAACGTTTGCTTGCAGGGCCATCTATTTGATCAAATTTTTAAAAAATTATCCTTGTTGTCTGAACATAGTCTAATTAGGGGGAAGTAACCTTTATTGCTTGATGTGTTTGTTTATTATTGTGTCACCCAAGGGGGCATTAATTTGTTTTCACTCTCCCCTTGCACTTAGTGTGAGCCTGGGGAGTAGTTGGAAACGGTTAGTGTCTTCTTTTTAGTGGGACCTGCTTGGGGATTTCATCACCCCAAAGGACGATTCCAACCACGCGTACCGACGGGGTAGGGGTACGTCATAATTGGTGGAGTGTCGAAGCTAGGGTGATACCTAGATAGACGTGAAGAGTTGGTCTGAGCCTTTCAGTATCTCGCTGGGGTTCCCAACTCACGCTTGTGACGGGTTGGTGTTCACGGTTGTGCCTCACATACCGAAAGTATATCGAGGACTCCTTAGAAGCCTTGTGCATCCTAGATTAAGACCTTTCCTGGCCATACCCTTAACATTAATCATAGGATTGTGCTTGATTGAAGTGTTTTCTTGTGAAAAACCCATGAAATCTTTGATACATTGGCCTTATTTTATCATTTTGAATCCTTTCCATAGCCATTGCCATTAAAACTAAGCCTTGATTTATTGCAGAAAGGTGGCTATGCCCCTGATTTACTGCAGAAAGCTGACTGTGCCCCTAAATTCACTGCAGAAAGCTGACTGCGCCCCTGATTTACTGCAGAAAGTTGACCATGCCCCTGATTTACTGCAGAAAAGTGGCTACGCCCCTGATTTACTGTAGAAAGCTGACCATGCCCCTGATTTACTGCAGAAAGGTGGCTACGCCCCTGATTTACTGCAGAAAGCTGACTACGCCCCTGATTTACTGCAGGAAGGTGGCTACGCCCCTGATTTACTGCAGAAAGCTGACCATGCCCCTAATTTACTACAGAAAGCTGACCATGCCCCTGATTTACTATAGAAAGCTGGCTACACCCCTGATTTGCTGTAGAAAGCTGACTACGCCCCTTTAACTTCTCGGGGCCATCATTTACAAACCGTACGTCGAATCGACTTCATCCAAAAACCAAAGTTTCTTAGTTTTTTAAACTCTATCCAGTGGTACCTTCCATTTCCTCCTATCAAGAATTTGACCATCCCAGTGCCATCATTTACAAACCATACATCGAATCGACTTCATCCAAAAATTAAATTTTCTTAGTTTTTCACGCTCTATCCAGTGGTACCTTCTATTTCCTCCTATCAAGAATTTGACCATTCCGGGGCCATCATTTACAAACTGTACGTCGAATCTACTTCGTCCAAAAATCAAAGTTGCTTAGTTTTTCAAGCTCTATCTAGTGGTACCTTCCATTTCTTCCTATCAAGAATTTGACTATCCCAGGGCCATCATTTACAAACCATACGTTGAATCGACTTCGTCCAAAAACCAAAGTTTCTTAGTTTTTCAAACTCTATCCAGTGTTACCTTCCATTTCCTCCTATCAATAATTTGACCATCCTGGGGTGGCCATGCCCTGCATCGCGGGGTGGACACGCCCCTAACTTCCCGGGGCTGTCATTTACAAACCGTACGTCGAATCGACTTCGTCCAAAAACCAAAATTGCTCAATTTTTTGAGCTCTATCTAGTGGTACCTTTTGTTTCTTTGTATCTAATCAAACCAATCCATTCCTCTAATCAAATACATACAATCATCTAATCAATCCAAGCACACCAATCCTATCAAGTTCATCCAATCACAATTATCTAATCAACATCATCTAATCATTTGATCCTATCCAATCAAACTGATCTAGTACTTTAATCAAATTCATAAAATCATCTACCTGATCCAATCATCCATCTACCGAATCCCATCAAAATCAAAATCAATCCCATCGCATAATCCAATCATCCTAATCTAAACTTTAATCCAATCCTGATCTAAGCTTAACTTAAATCCTGATTTGAGCTTTAGTCCATCATCTTTGATCCATTTTATTTATCCTGTAATCATCATGAATCCTCATCCTCCATCAATAGTAGTCAACAAAAACCCTAATTACATTGATGATAATAACGAAAGTCTTATCGATCAAGAGGTATACCACATAGATCCCCTTGACACTATCATATCTAGTAAGCTTTCTTCACCCACTTTCCAAAATCCAATTACTCCTATGAGCTATCACGTTATGTCTTCATCCATGCCTAATCACGCTCCTTATGCCACCTTTGACAATGGATATCCAGTATCTTTTTCATCCCCATATTTGTCATGTCCATCTACATCATCCTCTTATACAACATCTACATCCTCTTATCCTAATTTTCCATCCTAATACTCCTATTACAATTCCCCATCCATGTCCCCCTATTGTAATCCTCTTTCCCAATCTTCCCATACTTTCGCACCCTTTTACCTTAATCCTACATCCATGTCTCCTCATCCTAATCCATCATCCCAATACCTTTATTATAATCCATCGCCCACATCTTCGTGTTCCACTATACCACCTATATCCTTTTGTCCTAATCCACAGTCCATGTCCCCCTATCCTAATTCACCCCTCCAATATCCCTACCTTAACCCTCAATCCAATCCCGTTTCTCCATCTACTCATAGTCCTACATTCAATCCCATTCCTCCATCTAACCCTAGTCCACCAATCCATAATCCCTCATCCATTTCTACCACCCTAGCCAAGCCAACCATATGCAAGTCTCTCATTTCAGAAGTTCTGCAAGGACTCATGACAAAGAAGCCATCCCCAACTCCACATCTTGAAGTCATGGAACCATGCCATCCCAATCCATCATCCACGGTAACTAGTGATGAGAGCCTTCTCCATACCACACCTATCATTGTTGTTACCACCCCTAGCACTGATCAAACCATTGAAACCATTGAACCCACATCTCCTACTATGAGAGCCACTGAACCCATCAAAGACACCCAAGTACAATCCACTCCCTCTACTCCTAGATCCACCCAATCCATCGAAGACACCCAAATCCAATCTACTCCTCCCACTCCTAGTAGCACCAAAACCCATTCCAATGAACCTCATGAATCCTCCATACTCCCATCTCCCCCACTTAAACAGTCCCTCCACCACTTTGTCATCTTTCCATCCACACAAGATGAGTCACGCCAAGAGTCTAATCCAAAGCATGCCAACATATCCCCTTCTCCAGATCAAGATACTACCATCCCATCTAGTCCACCTCAAGATCACAGTCCCCCATCCATTCCATCCCACGATCCCCTTGTCATTCAAGCTTCCACTGCTCCATCTCCATCTCCATCGCATGAGCCCACTATCACAAATCCAAATCCTATCATATCCCTTGATCCCTCTCCTGATACCACCCATCCAAATGCTGCTATCCCATCATCTTCCTCTCATAATCCCCCATCATTGGCTAAAATTGTTATCCCACACCACTTGCATATCCCCTTGGTACCCTCACATTCTTCCATGGTGGCCTCCTCCCAGAAGAAAAACACAGTGTATATACCACTCATCATCCTCCATCTAATAATGGACTCACATCATGTTTTCAGCATAACACAAATCCTATCATGGATCACATGCTCAAGAAAATGAACTATCAAGGAAAAGGTCTAGGCCTTCATGAGCAAGGTATTTTGGAGCCCATCCAAGTTAAAGAAAAAATCTGTATGCAAGGTCTTGGACTTATTTCCCATGACTCACAATCTAAAGATGTTGGTACAACCTCTAGACGTCCTCAACGAGCCTTTTCCAAAAGAAATGTTAGCTCTTCCCATCACTCCACTAGACCATATGTTGCCATCCCTCCTCCTCTATTGTATCGCCTCAAAACAACCATCCATATTTCTCCTTCATCTGCTCCATCTATTTTGGGTCCTTACATCCCTCCATCCACCATCTCCCACCCTTCATCTACTCCATCCATCTTGGGTTCTTATGTACCTCCACCCACTATGACTGCTTTCATTCCATATATCCCAAGATCACCTCCTCCATCTCATCCTTTCATCCATCCAACACCTATCCATCTCATCCATCATAAACATCCCTCTCACATATCCTATAATCAGGATGAACAAAGGCACATACCTAAACATCCTCCATCTACACATAATCCTCATAATTCTACCTCCATCACTCCACATCATCCATCTCCTCACACCCATCCCATTGCTACTAAAAGCACTTTGGCTGTTAAAGAAAAAATGCATAAATCCAAGCATCCACATGAATCTACGGCTCCCCATGTCCCTTCCAAAAGACATGGTGAAGAAAAGAAAAATCTAAATATACATCAAATCCATAGGCCACAAATGCCCATCAAAGAAAAGATCAAAACCATGTGGATCCCAAAGAAAAAAGATGCAATGCCATCACATGAAAAATCTTTAAGAACATCCAAAGTCGCTAATCCAAAAGCTAGTCATACACCCCTTTCATCTCCTAAGTCTATTTTGGGTCCCTATGTCCCGAAATTCACCATTCCATCTCCTCCATTATCCCCACATTCTCCATCCCTTAATCCTATTATCTTTTCACATCCACCACCACATGTGCCAATGTTGGTCTTGAACACATCTCCACATCACATATCCACCCCATCATTCCATCCATACCCTTTGCAGTATCCCATCCATTATCCCATGTATCTCCCCTCTCAAATCCCTCTAATTCATCCTCTTGCATAATCCATTTATCCTCATAAGGTTGTACCAACATCCACTAGTCGGTTAGAACAAGGGTTATTAATGCCTCATATAGAACTTGAAGCTTAAGTCCTTCATCCATATCCTTATCGCATGTCTTCTAAATCCACTTATTTTCCTCTCTATCCTTATCCATCTCCTTTTGCATGATATCCAAAATCCACCAAAATCCAAAAAGTCAAAAAATCCACCAAAATCGAAAAATGTCCAAAAATCCAAAAAAAAGTTAAAAAAAAAAAAATTCAAAAAAATCAAAAAAAAAAAATTGTAAAGAGAAATAATCCATCCAATGGCGAAAACTTGGCAAACAAGCACCTTGGATAAATACCATGATGAAAACCTAGCAAACAGGCATCATGCGTAAATCCCCATCTGCACTTGTGGGCAACTTCCTGATATACATTCCCTCCATCCGCTTTGCTTCCACCTATGCACCCGTCTTCCTGTTATCCGTCCTCTTCATAAATCCCTCCATCCCACCTATCTTCCACATCCTACCATCATATCCCATTTATCTCCCATCCCTCCATCCTTCTTGTGATCTTGATCAAAATAGGGGCACCTATCTATGCATGCTTTGGACACCTATTGGTATACATTCCCTTCATCCATGCTCTATCATATTCCTTAGTCACCCATCCTATCCTCATCTAGTTATCTCCTTTATCTTCCCATCCACTTGTCTTCTATCCCTCATGCCTCCTCATATATGACATATCTAGAGTGGGGGCATTTGCTCCTTTGTGACATAGTCCTTGGAGACATCATCTATCATAACATCCCTTCATCTACCTATCCATCTATCATAGCATCCCTTCCATCTCCCCATCCTTATCTTCAGATCCATCTATCCTATCCCTTTCATCTCCCAATCCTTTTGTCCCTATCCATCTATCACAACATCCCTTCCATCTCCCCATCCTTATCTTCGTATCCATCTATCCTAGCATCCCTTTCATCTCCCAATCCTTATATTTCCATCCATCCAAATAATCCCTCCCATCCCTCATCCGTATATCTCTATCCATTCTTTCATCTTTATCCTCATCCCATCTCACAATCCCTTGTCATTAGTATCTGGCTATAGGCCTCCCCCCATGCAACCCAATGCCATTTATCTCATCGTCATCACCCCTGCTTCTCTTGCAGATCTTTCAAATCCTCTACTTTTCATCACTCATCTATCTATCATATCATCCTCCCAAGTCATTTTAATGCTTTGGATAACTATCCCATCTATGAGCTTTATGTGATCGTCATCATCCTATCCAATCCAACAGGTCTATCCTATCTTGTCGTATCGGTCCCATCTTTTTATCCACTTATCCTATCATCTTATCATCTTTTATCCATTTTTTGCCTTTGGTCTTGTCAAACTATGTTGCCCCTGCACTTTCACGTAGGCAAGGTCGATCATTTGATCCACCCCCGAGGTTCCATCATCGATCTTCATTTTCCACTTTTCTCTTCTATCATCTATCATCGATCATTCTGCTTTGTCCATCCGCTCCTCTATCATCTAGCGTCAGTCTTTCTACTTTCTTCATCCACTCCTATATCATCTATCATTAGTCTTGGCTTTTGTCTCTCTATTCCTTGTCATCTGTCATCATCATTCATCATCCTCTTTCTACTTTTATCCATGGTCAGTCGACAACCTTTTACCGAACTACGAGGGCTCTACGTTTTCACTTAGGCAAGGCTAATATTTGATCGGCCCCAGAGCCCCTAGGTCTTTAGGTTGTGTCAGTCTCATGTCTTGTCTCCTTGTGTCGGTCGTCAAGCTATGTCCTTATCTAGCTGGCTCTTAACAAACAAGATCCACTTGTATCAACAAATCCAATCAGTTTTGAATATCCTACATCATATCGATCTTTTAGCTTAGTATCCATCATCGGTCTCAACAGGATGCATCCTTCCTAACATACCTCATCAATCCCATCTATCCCCTTGATCCTATGGCAAAGGACATTTGAAATTGATTGCAATCTTTTTGATGCTTTTGGCTTTGTTTATCATTTGAGCTCCCTATCATCACTTGTCAAGGCCGCCATAATCCATCATATTATGGCGTGTTTTGATTGGTCCACATAGGGGCATATCTTGATCTTTTGTTTGATTGTGTCTTCTTGGTTGTCCCACGTAGTACCCACCAAGATCCCTGAGGCCTTGTGTTATGTTGGGGCATCCTTTTGTGCTTGTGGTTATCTCAATACCTGGCTCGACCAAGGTCTTTCTTTGTGACTTTGGGGTGTTGGGATAGCCATCTTGTCTGTTGTGTTTGTTTCATGCATTAGACACTAATACGCCTTGGTTCCACATACCCTGGCACTGGGTGTCTTATGCTATAGCAAAAATTAGTGCTCCAAAGATGGCAAATCACATTAAGACTGCATTTCATTTTCCCTTCCATCATCTTGCATGTATCCCCCATCCTCCCATCTATCAAAATTCCCCCCATCCCTTCACCCTTCATCACTCTCCCTCATCTATCCATCCAATCTCTTCTCATCAACAACACTCCCCCTATCATCTTTATACCTTTCATCCATCTCACAAATAATCTAATCAAATCCTTGGTCTTGTCCCCAGTCTTGTTACCCTCCTTGACCCATCATCATCATCATCATCCATCCGTATCCTTCCCTATCCCTTCAGTGTTGTTTTGGGATGTATCCTTCTCTCATCAACAACACTTTCATCCTCATCATTGAGAGGTATTCTTCCCTATCCTTTTGTGGTATTTTGGGATGTATCCTTCCCTCATCACTACCACTAAGTGGGATGTATCCTTCCCTATCCTCGTGTTGTTTTGGGATCATTCCCTCATTGACAACACTCCATCCATCATCAACCCCTTTTGGCTTGTACCTTGACTGGGGCAACATCACCTTTTGTCCTAAAATCCATTTGTGTTTCATCCATCTCCTATCGCTTATCCTCTTCTCTTGTCATCTTCCTCATCTCCCCTTGCATCACAACATCTATTTCGAGAGCACACCCGTGTTCTCTTCAACCCGCATGTCCTCTCGAGGGGGCATCCTCAATCCTCAATCTTCAACCTTTTCCATGCTAGGGGCATCACCATCTATCATTTCCTCCCTCATTTGCATTTTAATTTTCTTTGAAACACTGTTATTCTAACAATATTTCGAAGAGGGGTAAAATGTAGACATCTAAATTTAATTACTCCCATATGATTAAATTTACTCCCTTTTCATCTATCATATTAAATATTAATTTATTAAATTAATATTACACCTTTTGTCTCATATCTGTAAAGTATTTAATTTAATAACTAAATGCTTTATCTTTCACCTTCTTCCTCTCTAAATTAAATAAATACACCAATTTATTTAATTTAGTCATTTTTGACCCTTTTGATTTAAAATCAATTTAAAATTCTTCATTCTCTCTCTCCTTGTCACATCCTCCATGATCTTTCTCTAATCTAAATTAATTTAATTAATTCATGATTATGATGTGCATCCTCTTAATCAAAAATTAATGTCACATCCTCCTACATTTGCCACTTGCCTCTAATCTTCCATTAATTATTCTAATCAAATATTTGCACAACCTTAACCAAGGTCATTAGCCATATTTAGCACCACCTTTTTAGTCAACCTTTGCATTTATCTCTTTTTAGCATTGACCCTCTTTCCCATGTGAATTTTTAATTCACATTTATTTATCCTAGATTCTCCTCTTCCCTATGTGAATTTTTAATTCACATTCTATCTTCCAAGGCTTCTAGAACCTTGGACTTGTCACATCATCCACATGTGACCAAGTCCCACCTTTTGGGAGCTCACCTTTTATCCTTTAGACTCTCTTAAGAATGTGAATTTTTAATTCAAATTTATTTTTCCAACCACCTCTCCTTTTCCCATGGATATTTTTGAGGAATTCCAAAATTCCTCAAATGTACCTTTCACTCTCACTTGTGGACAATAAATTTCTTTTTGAGGAAATCTTCTCACTCCCCAAAATACTTGGAGGGTACTTGTCCTTCCTCCACCTCATGTACCTTTTGGCCACCTCACTTACACCTCAACTCCTCTTAGCCACTTCACCATACACATGTCGATATGAGAGGGCTTGTGAGTTCTCAACCCACCATAGCCCTTCATCTTGACCTTGTTGGATGAATCTCAACCGTTGAATTCTCTAGAGAATTCAAATTCTTCTATAAATACCCCCTCCTCAAGAGAATTTTCAACACTTTTCATTTTGAGAAAACTTATGTTGCCAATTTGCATTCTTAAGCATTTGCTATCATTTAGCCGTCCATTTAGTCATTTTGCATTATCAATATTGCATCTAGTAACATCAAAAGCCATCTAAGGAGCATACAAATTCATCTAAATCAAGGGCCAACCAAGGAGTCTTCAACAACAAGGAAGGTATAATTGATTTGCATTTTATTTCATCTATTTTCCTTGTTTTATCACTCTTTAGGCTAATCATTGAAGTGTTCTTAGTGTTTTATCATTTGCATTTTGAGATATTTTGCACATTAAAATAGGGTAAAATTCCAAGGTACACACTATTATAAATTCATCATTATAAGTTCATAAATTCAACCAAATTCATAAATTCATGTCACAAAAAATATCCATCCAACCAAAATCATAAATTCATGTCACTAAAAATATCCATCCAACCAAATTAATAAATTCATCACACAAAATATCCATCGAACCAAATTCATAAATTCATAACTATAAGATCATTGTCTTAATTTATAAACTATTGTGGCTCTCTACTACATCTCTTCATTTCTTTGCATTTTCCTTTTCTGAATCACAAGTTCTCCTCTTCTCCATCCATTGTCGATGCTCATCTAAGATCCCATCCATAGCGCTAATAGCATCAACAACATTTTGCATCCTAGATACAAACATCCTTAAAGGTGGTGCGATACATTCTTGATTTTGAATAATGTTGATTTGATCTTGAATGGTTCTAAAATTGGCATTGATTCATGCTTTCAAGTGAGCACCACAATTTCAGGTGGTGGAGGTGGGGGGTTATGAGGTGGAGGTGAAGTTGGTGGAGATGGATGGCATGGAGGTGGATTATGAATATTTTTGAATCAATCCATGTGATCTCTAATATATAAGTGAACCTACATTAGATGTGTAATTTCAAAATGTAATATACATGTTTAGGAAACACCCTTAAACCATTCAATATAAATGTCCTAATTCAATACAAATGATAAAATGTGTAAGCCTCATTTATGTCTAAGGCATGTTACTTGAATGAAAAAACAATTAGCTATTAATATAGGACAATATATGAATGCTTTAGGGTTTACGATTTAGAGTTTAGGGTAATAGGATGGCTTAAGGGGATCTATGTAGTAAGGTCCTATTACAAAATGACATGGCTTAAGTGATTAAAATCTGGTGAAGATGCCCAAGGCAACCAAATTTCATTAAGGTCCTAGGCAACTTCACAAAATTTTATTCACTTGAGCCATGTCATTTTGTCCTAGGACCTTACTAGACATAGATCCCCTTAAGCCATCCTATCACCCTAAACCATAAACTAATCACTAGATCATGAAATCTCATTCATATTATAATCTTGCACGATCTTATTATTGTTAAATTTGGTTTCCTTGAGAAACTTCACCATATTTTGAGAACTTATTTGATCCCCTTAAGAAATGTCATATTATGACCCCTTAAGACATCCTAAAGTATGACTTAAGGGTATCTATGTAGTAAGGTCCTAGTACAAAATGGCATGGCTTAGGTGAATAAAATTTGGTGAAGATACCCAAGGCAACCAAATTTCATTAAGGTCCTAGGCAACTTCACCAAATTTTATTCACTTGAGCCTTCTCATTTCGTCCTAGGACCTTACTAGACATAGATCCCATTAAGCCATCCTATCCCCCTAAACCGTAAATCGATTAACCTAGATCATGAAATCTCATTCATATTATAATCTTGCACAATCTTATTATTGTTAAATTTGGTTTCCTTGGGAAACTACACCAAAATTTGAGAACTTATTTGATCCCCTTAAGAAATGTCATATTAGGACCCCTTAATACATTGATTTATGGTTTAGGGTGATAGGATGGCTTAAGGGGGTCTATGCCTAGTGAGGTCCTAGGACAAAATGACATGGTTCAAGTGAATAAAACTTGGTGAAGTTTCCCAAGGAAACCAAATTTCATTAAGGGCCTAGGAAAAAATGATGGCTTTAGGGTTTAGGGTTTAGAGTTTAGGGTAATGGGATGGCTTAAGGGGATCTATGTAGTAAGGTCCTAGAACAAAATGATATGGATTAAGGGAATAAAATTTGGTGGAGTTGCCTAAGGAAACCAAATTTCATTTTAAGGTCCTAGGACAAAATGAATGCTTTAGTGTTTAGGGTTTAGATTTTAGAGTTCAGGGTTTAGGGTTTAGGGAACTTAGGGTGAAGTTTGGGTGGCCCTTGGAATAATGGACTTGCAAGTTAGTGAACAACATTTTCTTGTGGAACAGTTGATTGAGATAACTCTTTTTTGGACTGACCAACCTAAATCATGAAATCTCATTCATATTATAATCTTGCACGATCTTATTATTGTTAAATTTGGTTGCCTTGGGCAACTTCACCAAATTTTGAGAACTTCTTTGATCCCCTTAATAAATGTCATGTATTAGGACCCCTTAAGACATTGGTTTATGGTTTAGGGTGATAGGATGGCTTAAGGGGATCTATGTAGTAAGGTCCTAGGATAAAACGACATGGCTTAAGGGAATAAAATTTGGTGGAGTTGCCTAAGGCAACCAAATTTCATTTTAAGGTCCTAGGACAAAATGAATGCTTTAGGGTTTAGGGTTTAGATTTTAGAGTTCATGGTTTAGGGTTTAGGGAACTTAGAGTGAAGTTTGGGTGGCCCTTGAAATAATGGACTTGCAAGTTAGTGAACAAAATTTTCTTATGGAACTGTTGATTGAGATAGCTCTTGTTTCGACTTACCAACCTAGATCATGAAATCTCATTCATATTATAATCTTGCATGATCTTATTATTGTTAAATTTGATTGCCTTGGGAAACTTCACCAAATTTTGAGAACTTCTTTGACCCCCTTAAGAAATATCATGTATTAGGACCCCTTAAGACATCGGTTTATGGTTTAGGGTAATAGACTAACCAATTTATGAATATTTTTGATTTTATGAATGTATAGACTGACTAATTCCATATTAGAAGCACATAATTATGTATTATTAAGATTGAGTTTGATACATATACTTTAACTTGATATTTTTTTAATTGAATATAAGATTATTTTATTTAACATGTTTTTCATTAATATTTTCCACTAAAATGAATTTTATGATATAAAATGTATAATAAAATTAGTTAATGTTTTTTAAAAGATAAGCAGGGGAAGGGCCCTGATCTGTGGTACAACCAGAACTTAAGAGAAAATAGGGTGTGTGAAAAAGCAACACCAGCTAGCATTAAGAAACAACATATCCAGGGAGGCACACATGCCAAAAAAATAGAATTGTAACCATGGAACCACTAAAATTAATAAAAAACAAGAGATTACTACAAGGGTTCTTTAAATCATGAAGATAATTTATTAGGTCCACCATATACCAGCAAGTTTGAAACCAAAGATGAGCTATTTGGAAATAGTAGTTCAAAATATAAAAACCAACCAACAAAAAGAGCAGGGCAGCCATAGCAAGAAAAAAAACAAGAACAATGCCAATAATTGGCATTAGCACCATTCCAAGGGTGGTAAAGACAACCCCACTCCCAACCACCAGAAGATAACCATTCTTAGAAAGTTTGAGACCATGTACACTTTTCATAACAACCAACCAACAACAAGCCTTATGCTTAGAGAGCCACATTCTAGAACCATAACTAATCCTCTCCAATAACCAGATTGCCTCTCCACCTCTATAGGAGAAATTACTAAAAGTACCCAATCCACTGCCACAAAGACTCCCCAACAAACCTGACCTCCACCTCAATAGGAAGGGACTCCACCTCAATTGGAGTAGTAAGGGGGAAGACTTGCAGAAAAAGTATGAGCCACCCACAAAACCCTTAGAAGCCAACTCCACCTCCATAGGAGAGGTCTCCACCTCAAAAGGAGAGGACTCCACCTCAATAGGAGACACCATATGAGGAGCTAGGAGGAAAACACACACTCCAGTAGAGAGAGAATAGTTAGCAACAAAAGGCAATAAAAAACTCTGAGTCTTCAAATGAAACTTTGAAAGTCATCCCACAAAGGAGATTCTTGCAACAAGGGAGACCACAACACCCTTGAAAACTATTTGCAATCTTGTCATAAGAGGAACCAACAATCCTTCAAAGAGGGCCTCAGAGGCCATCTTGAACCACAAGTACAACAAATCCACCATAGCATCAGAAACAACCACAACACCCAAGTGAGGGCAATCAACAATGTCATCACGAGAGGGAACAACAATCCTTCAAAGTAAGTCTCAAAGGAAATATTATACCATAAGTTCCTCATATCCACCATAGTAAGAAAAACAACTCTTGAGGCCAACCTTATCACCTCCTTAAACAAGCCCCAACCCTCTTGAGGTAGAAACATAGAGCAACAAGCATAAGCATTACAAAAGGTATAACCCTTGAACAAACCTTGCTTGGAGGCACCACGAAAATAATCAAACAACAACAGATCATGGTAAAACCCCCATCTCCAACAAATGAACTAATAGAGCAAACCAGTCGCCTTCTCACAAAAATAAAGACACCCTAAAAGAACAATAGAGGCATAACCTCTCCAATAAAGGCCATACACCATATGCACTAAGGCAACCCATAGACATAGGAAACAAACCACCAAAAAATGCCTTCCAGAGCCAAGAGATAGTAAGAACATAATCTTGAAAATGACAAAAGCCAGGATGTACAACTCCAAGACCAAACTAGAGAACAAAAAACTCAACAAAAACAAGGAAGGGCAGAGCAAAAGAAGCCCAAAAACACCATAAAAAATGGAAGATAACCACATAGACCCGCAAGGGTGCCAAAGAGAACAACTAAAAACACTTCTAGCAGCCAACCTCCCACCATCAAAAGGATTAACATCAGGGAAAACATAGAAGACCTCAAAGAGACCAAGCCGAGGAGTCCACTAAAGATAACAACACCACAACCAGCAATAGCAACCCACCTGAAGCTTTTTCAGCAAAAGAAAAAGGAAAAAGTAGAACAAAGTCATGGAGGAGGAAACCAAGCACAAACACCTCAATATCATCACCTAAATCGTAATCCACAAGGATACTCTTCAAAGGAATATGGAAAAATAAGCACAAAATCCCACTAGGGCACCACAATGAAGTACAACTCAAGGAATCACCTAGTTGTCCTCCCTCCTTCAAGTTGAATGGATACACTAACCACCAAAGACCTTGCCCAAAGGTCCACAAAAAGTAGAACAATGAAAAACTTTGAAGGAACGAAGCAGCACACAAAAGATAACAAAGACTGATTGAAGACTTGAGGCAAGAACTAAGCACCACACACCCAGTAAACACACTCGTGCCTTCACCCTCAAGGAGACTAAGTTGAACATCCAGGGTGAGGTAGATAGATAGAGAAACTGAATCACAGGCCAACACTAGTGTTCCCATAGAGGCAGGGCAAGTAGAGCAGTGCACAATCACCACCCATACCTGCCAACACTCAGGTAGAGGATAAGGTGCCACCACAAGAAAGTAGTTCACAACTCCACACCAATCGAAGGCCCACAAAGGGAAGTCGGAACACCACAAGTCAATAGGAGTAGCCAAACCCTAAGAAGAAACAAACATACCAAAGAAAACACCAGACATGTTTATTTTTGGCCGCAATAGATGATCCAAATATAAGACACCACATATCCATGCCAAAGCTAGCAAGGGAGAACACAACCAGACATCCTCAAGGAAATCTTCCAATGCATCCACAAGATAGGGGAATAGGCAGGAAAGCTCCCCATCCAAACCCAACTTAGAACAGTCTTTCGATGCACCCACAAGATAGGTAAACAAGTAGGAGCGCTCCCCATCCAAACCCAACACAGAAGGAAAAAGCTGCCATGCAACCCAACGCCAAGAAACTCCATCATCGTCCTTGGTATCAAAACCCCCTTCCTTAGAATCCTCATAGGAAGTCAAAATCCCTCGGCCTGATCTATTCCTGCTCATGCGCTCAACCTTCATTGTTGGTGTTCATAAAATTAGTTAATGCTGAATCTTATTTTATTTTGGATTGTTTGGAATTGAAAGAACCTAAAAGAAAGAAAAGAAAAACATTATATTCTTTTAGTGTCTAGGTAACTAGTGCAAATTGAGATTTTAGACTAAACTAGAAGCCTAATTAATAACTAATTGACTAGAATGAGAGTTAATATTGTCGAAAGACAAGAGACAACACATGCAAACAAGAAATGGAAACAAGGAATGACTAAGGGAGATAAATACATAAATTAGAAATGAATGCACATATTAAATCTAATTAAGTGGCAATTGGAAATGGATTGTACAAGGATTTAGGATTTTGCTAACTAAATTTCTAAATAAACATTGAAAATTTATCAATTGTAATGATCCACTAGTCCCACAAGTAATCCTTCCCTTCACCCATAATTCCTTAATTAACATAGTGTTTTCAACTTATCCATGTGTCTCTAATTTCAAATCCATTTTTTTTTATACTTCTCATATAATTTTAGATTTGAAACTCATTTAACTGCCCTCCTTTATATATAGTGGTTGTAATTTTTTATATCATGGATTCCACTCAACCTAAATTTTTTCGCTTGTCTCCATTCATTCTTACATCAATTATTTTGATGTGTTTACATTATTTTTTATTTGATCCATGAATATTTGATAAAATCATATCCTTTTACCATAAGCATAGTGGCATATGTTCCATTAATGCACTCTTTGATATTAGATATGATTTAACATCTTCCATGGAACTTATTATTATTTTCCCTTCTATTGTAGATTCTTTAACTTAACCATGAGTTTCATAAAGATTTCATCTCTTAATATGGATAGCTTTAGTAATGATGATGTTCATTATACTATGACTATTGGTGTGCCTAGCTTTGATAATTCTCTTATCACCTATGATCATGCTTTACCTTTCAGTGATTTCCCTTATTATGATGCTTAATGAGAGAAACCTAGATGATCACACTTATGGGATGCCTACCTTATGAACATACTCAATATTTTTTAATTCTAAGATGTTTGTAACATATTACATTCTCTATTCTAATTATATCTATGTTCATAATATTTAATTGATTATGTCTCTATATGAATACACATTTAAATGTATAATATTTATCAAATCCTATTTCATTGTCAATATCAAGGACCCTAATTTACAATGCAAATCAATTTTTTCTCAAGTATCAAATAAATTCTTGAACTCTGGAAATCACAGTTTCACCTGGAATGCAATTTTTGCCTTGAACGGACTTAGGGCTCTGCAAGTACCTAGGTTTCAATGCAATTTTTTTTGTTTTCTTTCAATTTAGGGTTTTCAATTTTATTTTTTTTGATTGAACAATTTAGGTTTTAAAAGCTAAATTTTGTTCTTCAGATACGATTCAAGGATGATTTTTTTGTTTCTATAGGGTTTCATTTCATTTTTTCTTCTACCTTTACAAATTATCAATTCTCCTATTACACCTAAATAAAATCCATAAAATGCTAAATAAACTTAGAAAAATCAAGCTAAAACCTACTTTTCACTTATAAATTTCAAAAAAACACTAAAAAAATGTAGATAAAGTGGGTGGAGGCATACCTGGAGGTTGGAGGTCACTGTCATCATCACCATTGTGTCTGCTAAATCAGGATCTTGAGTTGCTAATGACTCCGGGCTTTATTTTAAAAATAATTACTATTTCTGAAAACAAGAGATCTCGCTTTTAAAAACAACAGCATCCTGGCTCATCACGTTCGATCCTTATTACTGGGATCTCTACTTTAAAATGGGATCCCATTTAGGAATTTTAGGCTTGTGGGATCCCAAACCTAAATGGGATCCTGTTTTTTAAAAATCAGGATCCCGTTTTTGCAAAGTCGATTTCATTTTTTGGCTAAGGAAAAAACTTCCACATTTTGTGGACTCAACTTCTTGCACTTACCCTTTAATTCCACATCATATCCTCTAATATCATTTACTATATCATCAACTCTTAGAAGATAGTCTGCAATCTTCTCCTCATCGATCATCTTCAAGCCTTCAAATTTTGATCTCAGCACTTGTAGCTTTGCCAACTTTACCTTGGTGTCACCTTCATAGATTTTGTTCAATTTTTCTTAGACATCAAAGCAATTTCACAATGCATAACCTTGCTCTGCATAGAATTAGAAAAATTGTTCATAATGGTGAACCAAGCTTTCTCATTATTCTCATAATCCTTCTTTCCTGCAACATCAGAAGGAGGAGTAGTAGGGATAGTTTATTTGTTCTTGACTAAAATCCAAACATTATATGCCCAAATCCAAACATTATATGTCCAAGAGAACCTAAGTATCCTTTCATCAGTGAGCTCCACTTAGCATAATTTGTTCCATCGAATCTAGGTGGCTTGCATGAACCTTCTTGACTTGCCATTGTGTTCACTTATCCAAGATCTAACTAAGTTGATTAAGCTTCTCCTAGGGAACCTATGCTAGGATACTAATTATTAGAACACAATGATCTACTGAGAGGTTGGTTGAATCAGTAGATATTAAAACTTTTAGTCATGAGAAACTTTCTGTAGATTCAACCTTAAAACTCAAATGTGCAGATTAAAACATAAACCAATAGAGCAATGACATGCACATGAAACAACAATAGATAACACCAAATGTATGTGGAAAACCCAAGATGGGAAAAACCTCGGTGAGAAATGTTGCTAGGATCTACTATCTTAATCCTGCCTCACAGAAAATGAAGTTCAATTACAATTTTAAGGGATTCAACCCTAAGGAAGCACCAACTCCCTGTTTTAGAAGCTACAACTTCAAAGATGCTACAACACCCTAATCTGAGCTACAACTTAGTACCAAGAGGCTACAACCTCTACAGATTTACAAATTTAATTATGCATAAAATAGTTTTGCAAAACCTATAATGCATCAATTCAGTAGATAACTTATTCTCTCTCTATTCACTCTCACACACCACTGCAAACAACTTCAACAATAGATTCCTGATTTTGACAATCTATTATAGTAACACACTTTACCTACTGACTGTATCCTCTCTTCACTTCGACCAACTAGTTCATATCTTTGAACTGCCATATATATATATATATATCCATTTTTGTCTTCACCGAGAAGCAACACAAATCACACTATAACCCTTTGTGAAATTAAATAAATTATTTTATTTTTGAGGGCTATTTCTAGGTTTTTCTATGTCGTTTCATCATTTTTTTGTGCATTACATTTAAATTCAAATAGTGTGTTCTTCTTTTCCTTTGAATTGACATCATCATACAAAGCTAGCAAAATCCTTACTGGATGTCTACCTGATAATATGTGTAGGAGATTTTATTTGATTATACTCTTTCTTGGATCGATATTATTCCTTGTTCATTGTAAGAATCTATGCCATTAATTCACCATTAGATTGATTTTATTTATAGTTATGTTCATCAAATATTAAATCATGTCATTACCTGTGTCTTCCCATGCCAAGTGTTCATGCCCTAGATGTGTCATTTTTCATCTGCTCACTAACTAAGGTTATTCCTTGAAACACCATTATTAAATACATCTATTAACCAAATTATTATTTTGTGATAGGGATATAAAATCAACGAATTATCATCTTCCAAGTATCATTGTTCTATTCTCCTTTCATATCCAGGTCATCAGTCAAAATTTTGTCATTTACCTAGACAATTTCTAACATATTGCCATATCGCTGTAGAGTTAGCAAATGTAAATTCACTTTAGCGATGTAGTGATCATCGCTTCATCGCCACTTCGATAACGCTTCACATTTTACATTAGTGATGTGCATAAATGTATGCGCTGACCATATTCCATCATATATCGCTAAAACACACATCGATTCCAAAGAAGTTTCCACGATGCCTATGAAATTAATGATGTTTATTAGTTTGTGTTATTAAATTATGATTGTGGAATAATTAGTAATCTATTGGATTGGATCTTTACATAGATGAATCCCTAACACTCTACAACCCTTCACGAATCGCCAAGATCCAACCCAACATCAGATGAGTTTTCACCAATCCACTTTAATAATTGGTCCTTCACAAAGACAAAAAAGCTCATTCCATTAACAAACAACATTTAATTGTATTAATTCACACACATACAAGCTATCTCACTTTGTTGAGCCTTTAGCTATTGAATTAACAAACTTGATAGGTTTTAATAGAGAATGCCTCCCACATTTCACATGTGGTGCAAGAGCATTGCCAAAAAGATAGAAATCTACACAATGAGGTTAACAATTTTTTTAAAAATACTTTCCATCAATTAAAGGATAAATAAACCTAACAATCAAAACCAAAAGGTCACTTTTAATCTCAGTTTGACCTGATTCTCATGACCCCTAAAATATTTATGAGAGAACCTTAATGCGCTCAAAGTAAGTCTATGGACTTCTCTACTATAATTTCTACATTTCTAGGAGAACAAAATAGATAGAAGAATGTCAAAAAGTAAATGCAGGAGAGAATCCCTCTCAAAATTGAAGTTATCCATCAAGGGAAAAAATATGGCTTATGGGGGAAGTTACTCCACAACATCATTCATAAGTTTAAAGAACTTATGTGCTGCGGTCAACTAAGGGTTTCTTCTCCAATAGGATTTCAAGTTATTATGGGATTCTATCTATTCAAGCCTTTATTTATTTTATCAAAATTCAAGATGAAAAAGGCTATATCTCTCAAGTTCTTAACAAAGGCCCTTTTTTCTACAAAAATAAAGCCTACACGTAATAGCCCTAGTTCTAGGCTTTCAAAACAAGCAAAGATGATTTATATATCCTTCTTTCCTGTGTTTAAGTCCTAGAATATCATTACTATTACCAGAGTTTTGGATTGAAGTTCTTTTGGTTATCATAAAAAAATTGAAGGTAAGAAGAATCACATTTACAATCAAGACCAAACAAGAAACATTTACCAATCACATATAGTCTTCATGACTAGCAGTTCACATGAACACATCTCTCATGAGTATTTTCTTCTCAAATTCTTGTCCATGTCACACATTCCTTTACACAAAAGCAATTGGAAACCTTTTCTAGATTAACAGGAGAACATGAAAGATGAAGAAGTGCATAAAATTATAAGACCAAATGTGTGATTTCAAAGAAAAGGTTGCACATTATATTTTGTTGTGTCCATTTCATATTCAAATTAAATAAAAAAGAAATTATTCTCAAAAAATAACATAAAACCTTAAAAAGGTAACCCCAACAGAAGAAAAGTTCACCTCGAATACGAGGAAAATAAGACAACACTATATTACATTATTAATGATTATTCAAAATATGTTATGGAGAAAATATGATATCCTTTTCAACAAATCATTCTCAGCGAGGAAGAGATTAACAAAGGAAATAAATTCACCTTGAGGCATATGGAAATGAAAATATCTATAGCCTTCAAAGGAACATCATATAGAGATAATGGTGGCAATTCCCTAAGGTTTCCAACTTCTATCAGAAAAACAAGTGATGA